>OY755039.1:9465853-9943353 GCA_963576565.1 Aspidapion aeneum
AAACTTAGTAATTAGTAATTAGTAATAGCTTCAATATAGCTATTGTTAGTTTAAATATTGTGTCTGAAATATCTTTTTAATTCACTCAAAAAGAGTCTTTACAATACTGTTTTTGTTGAAATTCTCAAAGCCTTTGCAGTTAAATCAGTTGAGAACTTCATTATACTTTTTAAAAGATCTATGTGTCGACCATAAAAAATGTTTATTTATTAAAAATTATAATAAAATACTGTTTTAATTTACCCTAAACAAAAAATATAATTGCTTATATACTTATTGTAACAAATAAATGATTATATCAGTAACGCACCCAGGAATATGTCTTGGGGGGGCCCGAGGCCTCATAATGTCGTATTTCATGCTATTTTTTGTGTTTATTTATGAAATATGTGGAAAATATATACAAAAATCATAGGCTTGGGGGGGGGGGCCCGGGCCCAGGGCCCCCCCCCCTGGGTGCGCCCTTGATTATATACTACATTAATATAAGTCGACAGTTTATATTGGAAACTACAAATAATATTAATTTAACTTTTATTAAGTCTTTATGCTTAAGAAGGAATAATATTAAAAACTTCTGTTTACAAAAAATATAATATAAATAGGGCCTAATCTTATTTAAATCATAATTTTTACCAAAACAAATTGCAAAGCTTAGCTTAACTCCAGCTCGAAATACATCGTAGAAAATAACATTTTTGAAAAATTAAATAATTATTAATTTATCGTTTGTTCATGGTTTGTAGCTCTACGGTCAGTCGCACTAAAAATCTTCCAATGTAGAAACTTTGCCGGAAGGGCACCCCAATTGTTAATAAATTTTTCACTACATAAAATCATTTTGGGACAGAATCTTTTTCTCAAAAAACTATTCCAAATCAGAATCAGAATTTAAATAAAAAATAAGCGATAATCTTTAAAAGTCAGAAATTTCAAAACAATGGCAGTTTTAACACCCATCCATCACCCTTATTGTAAAGGGTGGTGACCGATTATATTAACATTAAGGTAACTGATAATTAGTTTCGCAGCAACCATTATCAGTTACCTTAGGAACCAGTGGTTTAAAACTGAATTAAGAATACACGTGCGTTTTGTTACCAGAATTACGGGGTGATTAAACAAAAGGACTAGCCTTATTGCAAAGACTATATTCGTGGTCGAATAGAAATGTATAAAGTCCAAGTAATTTCTATAGAAGAATACTTTAACGACATTTTAAGGCCGTGTATACTTACCAGTGGCGGCTCGTGACAGTAAAGTTTGTGAGTTCTGCCGATAGGGTATAAAAAATTCAATTTTTTTACAGTCTCCAGATCACGTGTCTGTTATCAAAAGTAAAAAATTGCCAAGTTTGGTTTGGCAAAAATTACAATGCTTTGGAAGAATAGCGTTTTTACAAAAGATTTAATTCACATTCACTACCTTAGCATAATATGTACTCACCAATGTTTTGCCTGCACGTATTTTCTAGACATCTGAGAACTCGTATTTTGAATAACACATACCTGTTTTTTGTAACGTTCTCGTTAAACAGCCGAATATTTGTCCAATATGCAGTGTCCAGCTCCTCACGAATATTAACATTACCCAACAAACTCAGGTTCATTACATTGTTTAAGTGATTTTTTGAAGGACGGTCCAAGATTTATCTCCACCAAACAAAAGGCACGGAAAACAAAAAAGATAATTATTTTTATTGCATCCGCATATTCAGTCGTTTCTGGCATAAAGTTCTCTTGTAAAAATCCTTGTATACGATTTTCCCCGGCTTGAACCACACTTTTCTATTAAAATATCGGGCAGTGGTCGTCCTTCTTCTTTCAGTTTTAGTTTTTCTTCATAAGTAAAGAGAGAGAATTTTTTTACATTAATTAAATTATCCACCACATTCATTGTGACACAATTATACAAAAACAAACAACAAACACCACCATAACGTCTTCTAAATAAATAAATGCGCCCGCAAACACGCAACGCTGAGCCCGCCCACCCGGAATTGTACTGGAACTGCAAGTTTTGCAGCTCTATTTTTGCCCAGATTTCGCTATCGAAACCCATGAGCAAGTGCGGTGCGGGACGAAGGAAGGGGTTCCTAGCCGAGCACAGATCTCGTTAGCCGCTCAGCTACGTTGTGTTGCAATTTAGCAGGGCAACAATGCCAATAACTTTATTTGACCGACTGTGAAATGCGGCCTTCGGCGACGGCGCGCGGCGTCATACTCAACACACGTACGCGATTTGACACCGGACCGAAAATATTCTGCAGCTCTGCAGCCCTTATGCACTAGCCGCCCCTGATACTTACTATTTATTCATTGTGGGGCTCCCTGGTGGTCCAGAAAGGAGAGTTGTCTGGAATTTAACGGTGTCAGATGTGGACTGTAATTTTAAGGGAATAAGGTCATAGGCTAAGCTGGTACAAGGGATTCTGAAATGGTCTAGTTTACCTTCTAGGTTAGTGTAGCAATAAACAAATGTATGTAAGGTAAAAATAATGCATTTTCACTTACCATTTTTATACAGGAAGTGGAACTCATGGGAGGACGCGCTGTTAAACCGTAGTTTTTGCACCCCACATTTATGTGGTAGGAGAGTCGCTAACACGCGTGTGTTATCGTTCGAAGGCGAAACGGTTCTCTGTCCTGCAGCAGATATCGCTACTGCGTTCGTTCTCCCACATGTCGCCCAGTGGCGTCGTTAATCCATAGGCGTAGGAGAAAAGGAATAAGTAGGAAGGAATGAGATTACGAAGGTCCATATTAAAGGAACTAGGAACCTTAGTAATTCAAAATGCATTTTATGTAAAGTAAATTAATTATAGCAAATTGTAATATTTGCCTTTAAAACCGCGGGAGTTTCAAATGCAAATAACCCAGTAATTTTAAGTACTTAATTAGTTAATTAATACTAAATAAACAAAAAATAGAAAATGCTCTAGTGAATCACCAAATAGCCTAATTCGAACCAATTTGGTAAATTATAGTAAAAAGAACATATTTACAAAAAGGAAGGCGGGACGAACCATTTCCCACCCCCCTGAGAATGCCCAGGGGCATTTCAGAGAGTTTAATTTGTAGGCAGGGCGCATAGTTTTACCAAAGGCCGTTTGTAGGTACCTTTAGTAGTCTTTACCATAGCAACCCGTGGAACATTATCAGAACCTTTAATAAGGTCTTCAATGCGGCCTAGGGGCCAATCCAATGGAGTGGAATTTTCATCTTTGATCAGTACCATAGTACCAATATCAATGGAAGCAAGAGGTTGGTGCCATTTGGCTCGCTGTTGCAAAGTGTGCAAATATTCGCGATGCCAGCGAATCCAAAAATCGCGGTGCATTCTTTGCAACAGTTGCCACCTGGACAGCCTGTTTAACGCAATATCGCAGTAGTTTGGATCGAGTATTGTACCTGGAGGCCTCAAATTTAAAAAATTATTAGGAGTCAAGACCGCCAGATCAGTAGGATCGGTGCTTAAGGCACATAAAGGACGTGAGTTCATTATGGCTTCAACTTGGGTTAAAACCGTATTTAATTCCTCATAGGTGAGTATTTGATTTCCAACTACCCTGTGAAGATGAGTCTTTAAAGATTTAATGTTTGATTCCCAAATGCCTCCCATGTGGGGAGCAGCAGGTGGGTTAAAAGACCAAACTATACCTTCCCCCTTCACGCAATCAGAAAAAATTTGTCGCAAGTATTTTTCAGAGGCCACGAAGTTGGTCCCGCAGTCTGAAGAGATCTTTGAGCATAGTCCTCTTCTAGCTATGAAGCGGCGCAGAGCAGCCAGAAAGGCTTCTGATGTCATATCAGAGACTAACTCTAAATGCACGGCTTTAACAGCGCAACAGATAAATAAACAGACATATGCTTTCATGGTTTTTGCACCTCTGGTCCGACCAAGAGTAATCGTGAACGGACCACAAAAATCTATACCTACATTTTCGAACACCTTTGCTTCGGAAACTCTAAATTTCGGTAGGTGACCCATAGGGGGTTGAAGGGAGTTAGGTTTAGTTTTCCAGCAAGTATGGCAAGAACTTAAAACTTTTCTCACTACCTTTTTAGCAGACAATACCCAGAAGTTTTGCATTAGTAAAAAAGTTGTGGTCTGTATACCACAATGAAGATTGCTGCGATGCAAATCTAAAATCAGTAATTCAGTGAATTTTGCACTAGAAGGCAAAAGAATTGGAAATTTTTTATCGTATGATAAATTTGAATGGCATAAACGGCCTCCAACACGAAGCAAATCGTAGCTTTCATTATGCAAAAATGGACATAATTTTTGAAAAGCTTTTGGAAGCTGTTTCTTATCTTTTAGTAATTCAATTTCTTTTTGGAAAGAAAAAGATTGTACGCATTTCGAAATAAAAAGTAAGCTTTTGTAGTAATCCTGATTTGTAAGGTAATCAGTAGCAAAATTGTATGAGGGATTTTTAAACTTTTGTAACCCTCGCAAAAAGTAAGCAACTATTCTCTTAATTTTAAAAAGAGAACTGTATTTTTCAAACAAGTTGTTTACATAATATTCAACTGTTTGTTCGCAAGTAAAAACGTTAAAAATATTTTTTCGCTGTTCTTCCAAAACTGCATTCCCATCGTAAGTAACTGTCATAAAATCCCAAGTATTTGTAGGTTGGTTTAGAAAAGAAGGCCCTTCTAACCAAAAATAAAATCCTTGTAAATCAGAGGGATACATTTCCCTAGTACCGCAGTCAGCAGGATTTTGTTCAGTAGGAACATAATGCCAAAACTCAGGGCTAATTCTTCCTTGTATATAGGCAGTTCTATTCGAAACAAATGTTTTAAATTTGTGAGGAGATCCCTGAATCCAAGATAAGGTCACTGTGCTATCAGTAAAAGCAAGAATTTTATCAAATTTAATTTTTTCCGAGAACGTTTCTAGTAAAAAATCCATTAATTTAGCCAACAAAACAGCTCCTAAAAGCTCTAGTCTTGGTAAAGTTAGTTTACGACGCAACGGTGCGACTCTAGATTTACTACAAACAAAAAAAACTTTAATGTTTCCATCAGAATAAAAAATTCGAATATAAGCGACAGCACAATAGGCCCGTTCTGAACTATCGCAAAATCCTACTAGCTGGATTTGACTAGCATTAGGCAAAATTATTTGACGAGGAATTTTAACAGAATGCAAAAACTTTAATTCATTTTTAAATTTTTCCCATTTAAAAACAATTTCCGGACTGACAGGGTCGTCCCAGTTTAAGTCTTCTGCCCAGCAGTATTGAACAATTAATTTTAAAATTAAAACTATTGGCGCCAAAAAAGACAGAGGGTCGTAAATGCGGGCCAAATTACTTAAAATTGTTCTTTTAGTGCATGTTTGGAGAGAACAGTCGAAAGTATAAAAAAATTCATCAGTATGAGGGTTCCAATTTAAACCGAGAATTTTCAAAGTTGAATTTTCAGCATCTAAATCGAGAGAAAGAGCCTTCATCGAAATGTGTGACTCAGGAAGATCGGATAGTAACTCGGGACAATTGCTCGCCCATTTACGCAATTCGAATCCACCTCGGCTAAGTAGCTCGATTAATTGATTTTTCATCTCAGTGGCCTTAAAAAAGTCATCACTTCCCGAAATCACATCATCGACAAAAACTGCCTCCTCAATGATTTTTGAGGCAAGAGGAAGGTCCTCATGCTCTCTAGCAAGTTGCAGCAAAGTTCTGATAGCCAAAAAGGGGCTACAAGAGACCCCGAATAAAACTCTATTTATTTCGAAGTCTTGAATAGGCTGGTTAGGATCAAACCTCCAAACTATTCTTTGAAAATTAGTTTGACTAGGGTCAACTAAAATCATCCTGTACATTTGACGGATGTCGCAACAAAAGCAAAATTTATGCAAACGATAAAGTAATAAAATTTTTTGTAAGTCCCTTTGTAAAGGGGGCCCAGTATAAACAGCGTTGTTGAGCGAGATTTTGCCAGGGGCGTGCATGCTCGCATCAAAAACCACCCTCAGGGGGGTGCTAGTAGAATCTTTTTTAAACACCGCATGGTGTGCAATATAAAAATGATTTGAAATTTCGGTCGGCAAAGGTGCAGAAACCGGTTGCATATGATTATTATCTAAATAATCTTGTAAAACAGAGCTGTAGGCAGCATAAAAATCAGGGTTTTGTAGCAATTTCTTCTCAAGGGAGAAAAAACGACGTACGGCAATGGATCGAGTGTCGCCAAAATCTGGAGCAGTAACTTTAAATGGTAAAGATACAATATATCTCCCCTCCTCATTTTTTGAGGTAGTTTTCAAAAAATAATTTTCGCAAAACTCATCTTCGGGGTCAATGGCCTTGACATTAGGTATGTCATCTATTTGCCAAAATCGTTGTAGATTTTTATCTAAATTGACAAAAGAATCGTTCATTGACGTAGTAAAAAATGTTTTAATTTGATTTGTAGTTGAAGGTGAAAGTGAAAGATTGCCCATTATTCCCCAACCAAAAATAGTATTAATGCAGACGGGGTTGTTGGGTCCCGTAGACAAACGACCATCTAGCAAAATGTAAGGGTACACATCGCCGCCCAACAATAAATCAATTTTATCGCTTTTATTAAAGCCTGGGTCAGCTAGTTCTAAGTTGGCGAGAAAAGGAAAACTTTTAATCGAAAATGAGGAATGAGGTAAATCACTACAAATTTTATCGAGTATTATCGCATCAAAATTAAAAACAAAATTATTATCACGCAAAGAGGATATATTGCAATTAATTCCAGATTTTGCCGAAGTTGTCATTCGATCTAAGCTTTGTAGAGTCATGGCGATATTAAATTTAGGAAGGCCCAAACTATCAGCACATGACTTAGATATAAATGAAGATTGAGCACCAGAGTCACAGATGGCGCGCACTGTGTGCCAATTTTGAAAAACATCCTGTATTTGTATTAAAGCGGTACAGAGAAGTACTTCGCGATCATTTAAAGACATACCAGTAACAATGGTGTTAGTGGTTCTATTAAATTCGGTAGCCACGGGGCTCCTCGGGGGTTGCACTGCAGAAGTAGAGGGGCTACTCGCAGAACTAGGTGTAGAATTAATAGGAAAAAAATGTAAGAGACTGTGATGAAATTGGCCACAATGTAAACATCTTTTTTCTGATTTGCATTGCTGGGGTAAATTATGCTTTGAGGCCAAACGGTTGACACACGCTTTATGTTGTTTAACAATCTCAAAACGTTGCTGGGGAGTTTTCGCCAAAAAATTAGGACATCTGTATATTATATGATCGCCACTTTTACAGAGAAAACAAAAATTTTGAGGGTTTGGAGTATTATTTAAGCCACTTTGGCCATTTGGAGACTGGGAGGCATTTTTGGAGGCTCTCTGAGTATTAGCAAACAAAGCAGATCGATTTTGAAACTTTGCTTGATTTTTCTGACTTGAAATTGACAAATCTTTATTTTTTAAGTAATCTTGAGTTTGTTGTATTTGTTCCAACGCAATGCAATGGCTAGAAACAAAAGCACGAATTTTATCATAAGAGGGGATCTCATTGGAGCAATAATTTTGCTCAAATGCCTTGCGCGTGGTTGGGTCCAACCTATCCAAGAGCATTTGTGCCATAATATAATCCCAAAACTCCGTTTTAAAACCCATGACTTTTAAAGCACTTAAGTTTTTCGAAAAACAATCAAGCAAATTCCTCAAATTCGTAGCATTCTCTTTAGTAAGAGGAGAGAAGCCTTCAATTGCCTTCCAGTGAAGGTAAGCTTGTAATCGTTTATTTGTATACCTATCCACCAAGGTGTGGTAGGCATTTAAATAATTTTCAGCAAGGATAGGAATGTCAGAAATGACATCCAGGGCAGGGCCCTTTAAATTAGAAAAAAGCAAATTGAATTTTTCAAAGTTTCCCAGCGACCTATTATTGTGCACGGTAGCATTAAAGGCTTGCAAAAAGGTTGGAAACTCCTTAAATTCCCCTTGAAAAAGAGGTATTTTTATCCTAGGCAGTAAACCATGCTGGTCTGTGGAGGCACAGGGACTGCCCATGGGATTTATCGTACTGCTCAAAAGCCCTCCATCTTCAAAGGGTAGTTCGAAAAGTTCGTAAAATATAGTGGAAATCTCGTCACAGCGTTTGCAAAAGTCCATAGACACTTTGGTTTCTACTACTAAGCGATCCTCATCAGAGGCTACCAACGTCAACAAAGTATTATGGTGCTTTTCAAAATCTTTTTTGATTTTTGACAATGTCCGAAATTTGACTTTAAAGCCGCTGTGATAGGCAGGGTCATTTTTTGCGAGGGTCGCGGATTCAATGATCAAATTTAGCTGTGAAATCGCACTATAGCGCAAGGCTTTAGCCTTTAAAATTTTATCCGAACTAGACATGATTAAAAAAAAAATCCAAAAAATAATTGACAAAAATTAGGTAAACTGAAAAAAAATCAAAATTTGGACACCCTGTATAAATATTAATGTCCTACGTTTAATTACAATAATCAAACTATAAGCGCACAAAAGTAAAGAAAATACCCGATGCAAACTAATGATAACAAAAAAACTCGTGTATAAGTTTTTTTATCTTCGCCTCGCGAATTCAAATAAGTAGGTACCTACTATGTATTAAATTTAAAAATAAATACCTACAAATCAAAAGCATTTAATTTGGTAAAACTATTTATCTGCCTTTACACGAAAACAAATTCTCAAGTTAAGAATTAAATTTCCTTCAAAATTTATTATGCACGCAAAAAATGGATACAATCATAGCCATTTGCAGACAGATATTATAATAGTAAATTAGAAATAGATATATTCATAGCAATTTTTACGCAAAAACGAATATAGTAAAGCATCCGCAATCGGATATAGTCATAGCAATTTGCAATAAGCAAAAATGAATATGGCAATTTGGAGATTTTTTTCGAGCAAATTGGATATAATTATAGCAATCCACAAATGTGAAGGCACAACGGCTAAAATAATAGCACTTTGCAGACACTATTTTAAACTATTTCCAGTGTCAAACAAAAAAACACCCAAATTCCATACGGTTTTTTTTTTTTTACAAAAAAGAAACGAAAAAACTTGATTTATTCGAAACAAAAAAAAGCATAGTAGTTTACAGATTTTATCTGTGTTTGGTTTTTCGCATGAAAAGGCTAAATTTATTGTTAAAAATATTTAATTTTTACACAAAAAAAATCGCAAAATGTATTTTAGAAACCTAGGGGTTTTCTAAAGTAGGCATGTAAGAAAAACAAGGGTTTTTCTTGCATTTGGTTTTACACAAAAAAAAATCGCAAAATGTATTTTAGAAACCTAGGGGTTTTCTAAAGTAGGCATGTAAGAAAAACAAGGGTTTTTCTTGCATTTGTTTTTACACAAAAAAAAATCGCAAAATGTATTTTAGAAACCTAGGGGTTTTCTAAAGTAGGCATGTAAGAAAAACAAGGGTTTTTCTTGCATTTGAAACCAGTAAAAAAGGCATTTAGGAAAAACAAGGGTTTTTCTTGCATTTGAAACCAGTAAAAAAAACTAACCTAAAAAGGCAAAAAAACGATTCCAGAAATCCGGGTCGCTAAGGATCAAAAATGGGGCTCCCTGGTGGTCCAGAAAGGAGAGTTGTCTGGAATTTAACGGTGTCAGATGTGGACTGTAATTTTAAGGGAATAAGGTCATAGGCTAAGCTGGTACAAGGGATTCTGAAATGGTCTAGTTTACCTTCTAGGTTAGTGTAGCAATAAACAAATGTATGTAAGGTAAAAATAATGCATTTTCACTTACCATTTTTATACAGGAAGTGGAACTCATGGGAGGACGCGCTGTTAAACCGTAGTTTTTGCACCCCACATTTATGTGGTAGGAGAGTCGCTAACACGCGTGTGTTATCGTTCGAAGGCGAAACGGTTCTCTGTCCTGCAGCAGATATCGCTACTGCGTTCGTTCTCCCACATGTCGCCCAGTGGCGTCGTTAATCCATAGGCGTAGGAGAAAAGGAATAAGTAGGAAGGAATGAGATTACGAAGGTCCATATTAAAGGAACTAGGAACCTTAGTAATTCAAAATGCATTTTATGTAAAGTAAATTAATTATAGCAAATTGTAATATTTGCCTTTAAAACCGCGGGAGTTTCAAATGCAAATAACCCAGTAATTTTAAGTACTTAATTAGTTAATTAATACTAAATAAACAAAAAATAGAAAATGCTCTAGTGAATCACCAAATAGCCTAATTCGAACCAATTTGGTAAATTATAGTAAAAAGAACATATTTACAAAAAGGAAGGCGGGACGAACCACATTGTTTAATTTAATTTAAAAAATACCATGGCGATTTTCAAAATAAATAATATTTGTAGGTATATTTAAACTTAATGAAGTAACAAGCCTTAGGTATGTTTAAAACATTTTTCCTCTTTGTGTTTATTAAACCTTAGTGGTGTATAAATCTCTCAAACCCTAAAGCGCTGGCCTATACTTTGTGAGAAATGGTTAATAAAATTGTTGTAATTAGATACATCTTAAAAATGTTGTTCATTGTTTATTTTTATTCGTTAGGCCCCATCCTTAAATTGCGTAACGCAAAAAACACTACCTATCTCTCTTTAACTCAGTGAAAGTAACATAAGGCTCTCTCTCTCTCTTGGTGCGTTACGTAATTTAAGAATAAGCCCTTACTAAAGTCCGTAGTAAAGTTAACAATCAAATTGGTAAAAATGGTGTATACCGTCCTATTCTGACTTTTCCTGTTATTCTGCAAAATCTACAATACAACATAAAGGAAGATCTTATAGTAGAGTCTGCAAAATAAATGACATGGTGTTTCGTACGGCCACGCTCACGACCTCTGAACTTGGGGCCAGTAAAATTTACAAATCACGTTTTAGTGGTACAGTCTTGTCTGTAATAAACGAAATCATAACAACATTTCATGTAAAAAAGGCCAAGTACGCAAAAATGGTATTCGGTAAAAAGAATTGAGATCAAAGAATTGACACAATAAAAATGTGTACAGCGTGTCTCATTCTCGATGGGATTAAATGGAAAACTCGTTTATTATTAAAGATATTGATTTTCTGATTGCACCTTACCGTGCTCTTTTTTTGAGCCCTTAAAAATGATGCAATCAGATTTCTGCTATACCCCGTAGTTCAAGTATACCCCGTAGTTTTTGAAAAAATTGCATTTTTAATAATCCCTTACATCTCGTGTATTTTGCGAGATACTTATTCTGTAAAAACCTTTTTATGGAAACTTCTTTAGAAGAAAATAATTACGTTGTCAATTTTTAAAAATATTGTTTAGTCTTTGAGATATTGTATTTATCATAAAAAATTAAATACGGACTTGGATTTTTTTATAACTATTTTGATTGGTTTTATGCTGTTATTATCACAAAGTAATTAAAATTTAATATTTTTTTATTTTAAGGTTAAAAAAAATACTTAATATGTTTAAAAAATATTTAGGCCGAACCTGGAAATTTCCAACATAAATATAAATTAAAAATTGCCAGTTGAACGATTTTTAGTTTAACTGGTTTGATGCTTAGCAAATTAAAATGGTTTTTACGTTAATTTAAAGATTTATTTGAAACAAAGTCTACGACAAATACAAAAAAAATAACGAATTACAAAAAATAATAACTAATGTTTCTTTAATGATGTAAGTGTTCAAACTGATTGCCATTATGTGTAAGACATTGTTGACATTTTTGAGTAATTTTTCTTAAAGCATTTTGCATAAAAATGTTTTTGCCGTTCAAATATTGGGATTTTGTTGCTTGAATAAAGCAAAAATATCACATTTTTTAAAATCTGAATATGGTCGATTTCTAGCCATTTTGGAATAATTTTGAGTGAGTCATTAACAAAAATGACAAGTATAATAACAATGTTAATTCCACGCTTTTGTTTTTTAATTTTTTTTTCTCAAATAATTACTATGATATTATTTTTGTAACTTTTAACCTTTTTTACCTTTTTTATAAATATTTTAATTAACGTTTTAAAACAGATAAACTAAAAATCGTTCAACTAGTGTGGCTTGCAATTTATAATTTATATTTACGTTAGAAACCAAGTTCGGACTAATTTTCTTTTTAAATATTAAATATTTTTTTAACCTTAAATCAAAAAATTATTTAAGTTTTATCATTTTAAGATTAATAATAGCATGAAACCAATCAAAATAGTAATAAAAAAAATCTTGCAAAATAAGCGAGATACAAGGAATTAAATAAAATGCAATTATTTCAAAAACTCCTTGTATTAGCGAAACCACGGGGTGTAGCAAAAATCTAATTACACGATTTTTAAGGACTTAAAAAAAAGGAAGGTGCAATCAGAAAATCGATATTTTTACTAATAACCGAGTTTCCCATTTAATCCCATCAAAATGGTACACGCTGTACCATTTACGATAATTTTACCAAAAGTTTTTCCTCGGTTTGTTGTTTATAGGCTGGATTCAGCGATTAGAGAGAGATATCATAGAAAATAAAAATAATTTTTGATGAAATAAAATTTTTAAGCAATTCGGTGAGAAAGGCAAAGTAATTAATCAAGCCCTGTTTATTTGTAATTCTTATTTTGATTTGCAGACAAAATCCTTCAAATGGTGACTTTTTTATTGCCCAAGACTTTATCTCTTATTAGTCTGAAACGAACAACGTCATTTATCTTACAACTTTAATTATATATATTCATATATGAACCGAACCAATCGAACCGAACCGAACCGAACCGAACCGACCCAGTCTTGTAAACATTGGTTGCATTCTGTCGGTGTAGTGATTGACCAATTTCATAGTTCACATAACACTACATCCTGCCCTCTAATCCCATGACTCCTAATGATAAGAAACTTTTTGGCGTTCATGTACAGGGTGTCCCAAATTCGATGTTTTTGGGGGGTTTCGGGTATTTCCAGGGGAGATAAAACTGACCCCCTCGTTGTGACGGACGCTCAAATTTTAAGAAAATCTTAAAGGTCAAAATCGCATTTTGATAAGCAATCTGTTTTTAAGTATGAAAATTTTGTTTTCGTGTAAAGACCTATATTATAATTTTTTTCTTGAAGAATTGACAGATGAAAACGGTTTTTATATATCTTTCTTAGTTTTTGAGATATTGCATAAAGTTATAACTTTTTTTTTTATTCCATTTTTAAAATATGCGTAAATTTTGTTTTAAATGACGTGTCACACTCAATATTTTTACTTTAAATTTTTTTAAAATGTTTTTTTGAAAAAAAATTCTTTTTTATTATTTTTTAATTTGATTATTTAAAAATATTTTTAACCCAGTCAATAAATTAAATGATAAAATAGAAACAAAAAATACTTAAAAAAACAAAAATACTAAAATAAAAACTATAAAATATTTTTAAAAATAAAATATTGAGTGTGATACCTCATTTCAAAGGAAATTTTACGCTGATTTCGAAAATCGAATAAAAACAGGGTAATTTCTCAATAAAAATAACAAATATCAAATACCAAATTGCAAAATAATGCAACGACCTAAAACTATAAACAAGTCCCGGCCGAAGCAGAAAACTTTTTTCTTTCTTTAATTTCACTTGTTGTTTATAAAAATAACAACTTTATGAAAATTTCAAAAACTAAAAGCGATAGATAAAAACCGTGTTAATCTATCAATTCTTCAATAAGAGATTTATAGAAAAGCTCTGTACACGAAAACAAAATTTTAATAAACAAAAAAAGTTATATAGCCCCTCCCAAAATGCAGGCTTTTTAAAAACACCCCGTAGCTTAAAAACGGCGGTTTTCATCTATAAGCTTCTCTCGAAATTTGAGTATCGTAAGGGGAGGTGAGTTTTGTCCTTTCACCTCCCCTAGAAATAACCGAAACCCACCATAAACATCGAATTTTGGATACCCTGTACAGGGAAAACAAGGGTAAGATGATGATAATACTAAATTTTATCTCTCCCTTTTAGTTTTCGAGATATCACACAAAGTTATATTTTTTCTTCCGGAATTACCATTTTTTTACTTGATTTTCGAAATCGACTTAAATAATGCTTCAAGACTGTTTTTTTTTTAAATATTTTTTGGTGTTTTATTATTCATAATTTCTTTATTTTATTTTTATCATATACATTTTTGACGCTGTTTTTATTAAGAATTTAAATAAAACGTTTTTAAAAAGAAAATTAGAAAAAATACTCTGCCAATATATGGGCCCCCAAGCTCAGACTAGGTACTATAGTTATAGTGTACGTGTGAGCTAATATAACTAAAAACTGAAATATATTTTATTCAACTCCAGACTAAATTACCTTTGGTTTGATACCACACAAGCCATGTTTTGACTTAAACTCAAATTTTTGAAATCTACCCCCACCCTTAAAGAAAACAAAAACTATAATGTATTTTGTTAAACTCCGGACTTAATTGTGTGAACAGAACCGAACCGAACCGAACCTTTCGTTTGATATCACACACGCCATATGTTCACTTAAACTCTAACTTTTGAAATATACCCCCACCCTTTTTATAAAATAAATTAAAATGTATTTTGTTTAACTCCAGACTCAATTACCTTTCGTTTGATATCACACACGCCATATTTTCACATCTAACTCTAATTTTTGAAATCTACCCCCACCCTTTTATTTGGTTTGTGTTCGGTGGATTTTGTTCATTTTTAAATGGGACCATCTCGACCCAAGACCCAGCCTAGGTACCAAATTTCATTAAAATCGGCCAAGCGGTTTTTGAGTTATGCGCGTTGGTCGTTACAGACATACAGACAGACAGACAGACAGACAGACATACATACAGACAGACAGACAGACAGACAGACAGACAGACAGACAGACAGACAGACAGACAGACAGACAGACAGACAGACAGACAGACAGACAGACAGACAGACAGACAGACAGACAGACAGACAGACAGACGGCGCAACAAAAAAGTTTTAAAATCATCCGAAACGCAAAGATATATAAAAATTTTTGAAATCGGAGCAACTTTTTTTCTCTCGAAAAAATTAGGATCACTATAGCTCACACTACTATAGTATAGTATAAGTGTGAGCTAATACTAAGAATAAAAAAAAATAACTATATAAAAACTAAACAAAAATTAGGCATCGAGTGTGATCCATCGGTTTAAAGGAATTTTTAGGCTGATTTAAAAACTCAAATAAAAAAGAATCGATCCATAAAAAAAAAGACTTTTTGTTATATATCAGAAAAAATTTAGGCTCGGCCGAATCATCGGGAATCTCAATACATTTCGAAAAATCAAAGTCAGGAAGAAAAAATCCGCGCAGATATTAAGGTATGGACTAGCATCGTCTTTATTTATTAAGGTAATTTGACAAATATTATGTAGATCTAGAGAGGTTTTCTAAGGGCAAAATAAAAATTATGGACTGAACAAACAGACTGACTTACAATAACGGACTGCTCGTTAAAAAACGGACGTATATGGCAATCCTTAATTCTTCAATTAATTATCCTTAACTACATATTAATGATAACGAAAACAATCGAATTCGCAAACTTATTGAAATGCTTTATTACAATAGCCAAATAGCTTTTAACATCGTTTTTCCTTAAAATCACGTTTAGCATCCACTTTCATTCGGCTATCTCAGATCTGAAACGACGGAAGGGATAACTTGAAAATGCACCTCACTTTGGCATTTTCACTGCAAAAATCTGATTATTTTGCTGACATTACTTTGGCTAGATGGGCACTTAGAGAATGTAGAAGTGACACTAACTGTTTTTCGTTTGCTAAGTTATTAGACTCTTAAAATCTGTTTGAAATTGATGAAAAAAGGTTTTAGGTAAAATTAAATAAGTTTAAAAAAGATAAGTTAAAAGGTTATTTTTTTCTGCTTACAAATAAAAATACTCTGCCAATATATGGGCCCCTAAGCTCACACTAGGTACTATAGTTATAGTGTACGTGTGAGCTAATATAACTAAAAACTGAAATATATTTTATTTAACTCCAGACTAAATTACCTTTTGTTTGATACCACACAAGCCATTTTTTGACTTAAACTTTAATTTTTTAAATCTACCCCCACCTTTTTTTTAAACTAAAATGTATTTTGTTTAACTCCAGACTCAATTACCTTTCGTTTGATATGACACACGCCATATTTCCACATAAACACTAATTTTTTAAATTTACCCCCACCCTTTTTTTTAAATAAAATGTCTTTTATTTAACTCCAGACGCAATTACCTTTCGTTTGATATTACACACGCCATATTTTTACATAAACTCTAATTTTTGAAATATACCCCCACCCTTTTATTTGGCTTGTGTTTGGTAGATTTTGTTCATTTTTAAATGGGACCATCTCGACCCAAAACCCAGCGTAGGTACCAAATTTCATTAAAATCGGGCAAGCGGTTTTTGAGTTATGCGCGTTGGTCGTTACAGACAGACAGACATACAGACAGACAGACAGACAGACGGCGCAACAAGAAAGTTTCAAAATCATCTGAAACGCAAAAATATATAAAATTTTTTGAAATCGGAGCAACTTTTTTTTTCTCGAAAAAATTAGGATCACTATAGCTCAAACTACTATAGTATAGTAGTAGTGTGAGCTAATATTTCTACTTTTGTGTTAGAGCCATTAAGACAAAAATTTCACCTGATCATTTGTGAATGTTAACGGTAATCTTGAAAATGGTGGTTGGTTTTACTGCTAGGGGCCAAATACTTTTCCGATCTGCTATGTTCTAAAATATTTTTGTTTGTAGATACTTTGCCTTCATACATTTTAGCTAACACTACTACTATATAAGTAGTGTGAGCTATGGTGATCCTAATTTTTTCGAAAAAAAAAAAGTTGCTCCGATTTCAAAAATTTTTATATATCTTTGCGTTTCAGATGATTTTGAAACTTTTTTGTTTTGCTGTCTGTCTGTCTGTCTGTATGTCTGTCTGTAACGACCAACCCGCATAACTCAAAAACGGCTTGTTCGATTTTAATGAAATTTGGTACCTAAGTTGGGTCTTGGGCCGTGGTCCCATTTAAAAATGAACAAAATCCACCGAACGCAAGCCAAATACAAGGGTGGGGGTAGATTCCAAAAATTAGAGTTTATGTGAAAATATGGCGTGTGTGATATCAAACGAAGGGTAATTAAGTCTGGAGTTAAACAAAATGAATTTTAGTTTATTTAAAAAAAAAGGTGGGGGTAGATGTCAAAAATTAGAGTTTAAGTGAAAATATGGCGTGTATGATATCAACCGAAAGGTAATTGAGTCCGGAGTTTAACAAAATACATTATAGTTTTTTTTTTTAAGGGTGGGGGTAGCTTTCAAAAATTTGAGTTTAAGTCCAAACATGGCTTGTGTGGTATCAAACAAAAGGAAATTTAGTCTGGAGTTGAATAAAATATATTTCAGTTTTTAGTTATATTAGCTCACACGTACACTATAACTATAGTACCTAGTGTGAGCTTAGGGGCCTATATATTGGCAGAGTATTTCGGTAGGTATTCAAAAATACCGTAGTTTTGGTTTGATTTCAAATTTTAACAACCCTTTTTTTCAAAAAATTTTTAATTCTTTAAAAACATTTTCATTGCAACCTTGTTTAAGGACAAAACATAAAGTGCAATGTTTAACATGCGTTTATAAAATAAAAATTGTTTTGGAATCGTAATTTAATTCCAAAATAATGACATATAAAAAATTTTGTTTTGTGGAAACTAGAATATTTAACAAAAACTGCGGAGTAACTGATTAAGTGATTATCTAAATATTACTCTTTCACCACCATTTTACCCCCTAAACTAGCCCATACTAGAGGTGTTGATTTTCGTTACTTTTGCATACTCGTTACTAATCGTTACTCGACTACTACGAAGTAATCATTTTTTAAATGCGTTACTTTCTTTACTTTCATTACTGCATTCAATTCAATCATACAATTAGTGCAAAATTCTCGGACTGTCGTTAATTCAAAGATCATTTACTTGTAGGTAAATTTTTGTTGTTGATATTATGGAAACTATATATATTCTATTGACATTATCAAAATGCGGGCTAAAATTAAAAAATATAGGTAGAAATTACGTAGGAAGTGTTCTGTGTACAACTTTGTGTTAAAAATCTAATGCCTTACATACAAAGAAATACATACTTAAAATATAAAAGTAAATAAAAATAGAGACAAAAATAACAATCTTAGACGAGAATTCAAAAAATATACAAAAAGTTTGGACAAAAACAACAAAAATAAAAAAATACATTTTGGATGCGGCTGCAAGCGTTCAAACAAACAACATTGCCAGATGGTCTCGTCCTACTTTTTCTTATTGTTACCTTTTATAAATACATTTTAAATGCGTTAGTTACTTAAGTTATCATAGTTACTCCCTGATTTTGGATTACTGACTTTCAAGTGATTACTGAATACTAAAGTAATCGAAGGAATCAAAGTAACGAAAGTAATCATTTAATTTTTGGATCGGTATTCATTAATCCGTTATTTGTGGAGTAACGAATAGTTACTTTTTTAACACCTACAGCCCATACCAACTCTAAACTATTTTTAATTCTTTGAGTGCCATTTTAGCGAAGTTTGACTCAAAGCCTTTTAATATTTGAATAATTGCCACTTATTCAGTCTCCAGAAACCACTGTGCGCTGGTCGGAAATTGGCTGCAAGTCTAAGGCAATAAACTGTTACTTTTAAGTAGGTAGGTAGTAAACGAAAAACGTATGAAATATAAATTAATTTATTGATTGATTTTATTGGTTTATAGCCCATGAACAAAACACATTGATTCAATGTAAAAATTTATTAAATCAATGTGCAAGCTAGGCTTGACAATTACACTTGCTTAACTCGGCTTGGTTAAGCAGCGGGATTAAAGTAACAGTTTACTGCCAGGGAGCAGCCTCACTCCCTGCAATGGCCAAGAAGGCTTATGGTACAGTAAACTTAAGTAGTTATAATGAGAACAACTATCAAATGTTGAATCTGCTTTATTGAGATAAATCCTCTCTTTTTATACTAAAAAATTGTTATGGTTCGTGATAAATTATAAAATATAAAATTCCATATGTGTTGTTTTATAAACTAAATAATTTATATAATTTAAATAGGTAAACTTGAGGTTAGTTTATGTTATTAAAACCTAATTTCTCAAGATCACTTATGTTTAAATAATAAATTTAATTAAAAATAAAGTTTTATGAAAATTGGTAAAAAAAGAAAATCTGTTTAATTTTGTAATTAAACAATCAATGAACTTGTTCGTTGTTTTAATATTTCTGTACGTTTTTCAGCTTAAAATTAATGTTTTTTTCCTGTGAGTATATTCCAATCCAAGTAACTTATTGCCAAGTATCCCGTAGTATTATAGGTAGCTGGCTTTATATTTTATTATTAAAATATAGAAATTAATTCGTCAATTAATTCAAATAATTTTCAATCCACTTATACCCAGGAGTTATTTATTTTACATGCCGTAACTGAATCCGCTGTAAATCATAGTTAAATCTAGATTAAAGTTTAAAATGACATTGCATTACGCAGTGTATTTTATGCATTAAAACAATTTTCCTTAAAGCCAAGAAATAACTAAGCTGCTATTAGGCCAAGCGTTGGGTACAAAATATGGGGTTCTATTTGCAAAAGGTCGAACAGAAATGAAATTTAGTGGGATGGTAAACATAGGTCTTTGATAGTACATCTAAGTTTGCGACCTCGGGGGGTTGCCGCTCGAGGGGAGGGGGATGAAAACTTTGCATCGCGACGCTTGGAGGAAAATAGCACCGTTGGAGTACGTGCTATACAAAAAAAGTTTGGTGAGGTTTCGCCTTATAATTTTCAATTTTTTGAAGGACCACTCGAAAATAGCTCGAGAAATAAAATAGGAGAGTTAAGTTTAAGGCTGTATTAATCCATAGGACCTAAATGGGAACATGTCTAGGTTGATATAAAAATAACAAATAGCGAGACAATGAAAAACCATCAATCGAAAGTGACTTAATATGTTCAATGTCCGTACCCTGGCTGGCCAGCACGGTTTCCTATAACTTCTCTCTCCACAAATGTTCCTTAAGGCTAAATTAAAACTAAACCGAAAACACTAATTTCTATAAGTTTTTAGCACTATTTTAGTGGTTTTAACGGTAATGATTGTTTAATCTAAGCGGCACTTTTATCATTTTAATATAATAATCATAATAAATAAATAAAAAGGCCTTTATTTTAATCTCGGCGAAGGGCAGCATTGCTGTTTACTTAACCGAGAAAGAGAAAAAAAAATTTACAGTAAAAGAATATTACAAAATATTACAAGTAACTAATAATTATCTAATAAGTATGATTATTAAATTCTAATTTCGTAATTGTTAAAGAAAAAAAAATAAATAACAATTTTATTATTATTATTATACAGAAAAAAAAAATAAAACAAACTAAACTTGCCATAATAGTATTTATTGCTAGTTTCATTCCAAATTTTGGCTTTCCAATAGTTGTCTTTTTAATGCAGATTTAAAACATGGTGATGATATGTCTTTTTTATCAAATATTTCTAAGCTATTTATTATTTTTGGTGCACAATACGAAAACTTCGCTGAAAAGTTGCCGTACGATGCCGTAGTGTGTCATATCTTCCCACAGTGCGAGTATTGCGACTATGTCTAGTGGTTCCAATATTAAGTTTTTTAATAAGATAAAATGGTTTCTCCCGCTGTAAAAGCTTATGTAAAAAACAACTAAAATGCAACTTTTTCCTATTTTGCATATTGAGCCATTTTAGGTCCTTTAGTTTTTGACGAACGTGATCACGCCTCCTCAGCCCATACACGAATCGTATACAAGAGTTTTGAACGTTTTGTAACCTATATTTACTTGATCCATCAAGACAGGGGCCGTAAACAAAGTTGCAGTAGTTGCAATGTGACAACACAAGGGTTTCGCATAAATTTTGTTTGAGTTTTTTGTTTAATACATCTTTACTTTTGTATAAATTCCTCAGAGAAATATACGCTTTTTGAACCACTTTGGCAACCTGTGTCCTAAGTCTTAAATGGGTATCAAAAACTACACCCAAATTTTTTTGCTCTAGCACATCATTTAGCCTTACATTATTTATCAAAACATTAAAATTTTGTCTGGACCAGGCTGCCAAAGGGCCAACATATATAACAGCTGATTTAATTTAAGACCATTTTCTGTGGAATATTGATGGATCAGGTTTAGGTTTTTAATTAAGATAGTGATTGACATTTGAGCACTAGTTCGATTAAAAGGCTTATATACATGTGTATCATCGCAATATTGGGCTAAGCTGCAGTATTCTACACACTTGTTCATGTCATTAATATAAATAATGAAGAGGAGAGGGCCCAAAATGGATCCCTGTGGTACGCCACGATTAAGCTTCACAAGTCTGGAGTCTCTACCATCCACCCTAGTTCTTTGGAATCTTTTGCCCAAATAGTTACTAAAAAATCTGACACTTTTTGATTGGAAACCATAATAAAACAGTTTGGCGAAGAGCAAATTATGATGGATAGTATCAAAAGCTTTACTATAATCCAATAATACAAGTGCCGTAGTTTCTCCTTTGTCGATAGCAGCCAAAATATCATCCAAAACTTTAACAAGAGTTGAAGCTGTGCTAAAACCCGGACGAAAACCTGATTGGGTGTCAGATAAAAGTTTATTGTCAAGAAAATATTTAAACATTTGTTTATAAATAAGTTTTTCAAAGACTTTTGACAAAACTGATAATAAACTGATGGGTCTCAAGTCAGATAGTTGACTTGGATTTGGAACCTTAGGCAATGGCAATACGACAGCCTCTTTCCATTGTGTAGGAAAATCGCTGTTTTCAATACAAAAATTAAAGATATGTCAGAAATGGAACAATAGTGGGGCAGCATAATTTAACCATCTCTAATGAGATATTGTCCATTCCTTTGGCATTTTGGCGGCTCTTTAGTATGTTTTTTGTCGTGAAACAAAGCGTCGCGTTCAGTTTGGATTTTCTTAACCAACTGTGTGTTGAGCAAATGTTTACTGCGCAACTTTAAAGCCACTCGTTGATATCAAATCATTCATTGCATTAAAAAGCGCGAGATTTAATTATTAAGAAAAATATCCTATTGCCCTTAATAAAAACTAGAAAAAAAAATAAAAATATTATTTACAAAAGAGACAAGTTGGGAAACTTGTTCAAAGTTTAAACAAAATATGTAGAGAACTCAATTGCGTACAACATTGGTTTTATGTATTTTTTCGCTCCGACCAAAGTTTTTGCCAAAGTTAGAGGGTTGTTTGCAAATTTTAACAAAATCAGAGTTTAATCGCTGATTAAAATTAAAATCTATTTTCTACAAAAAAGTAAAATAAACTTTTTTTCAAAAAGGCAAAACTGGTTGAACTTAAAAATTTATTTTAAATTAGACGTGCTAGAAATTAGCTTACTGTGGATGCTCGCCGTCGTGGTGTAGTGGTAGCAATGTTTGTTTCCCACATCAGCGGTCCGGGTTCGATTCCTGGCTAGGTACTTGGTTGTTTGTGTTTCTTTAAAAATCCTTTAACATTGCTAAAACTTTGCGAAACTGGGCGATTGATCCTGATTGGATGGAAAGTCCCAGTATAAATAAAAAAAAATAAATAAATAAAATAAAATTAACACAATTTGGTCTAAAGTCTTACCAAATACCACTTAAAACAAATTATATACATAGAAATATTTTGTTGCTTCTGAATATTTAAAGAACATTATTTTTAATACATTCAGAAACTCTTGACTTGTTGTGGTAAGTACTTCAAGTGAAAACTATTTTCTACTTAAAAAAAAAAATTTCCTGTATTTTGACAGTATAGGCGTTTTTTGACAGTATTGATATATAAGTAACTATTTAGTTGTCAATTTTCACTTGGGAAAAGTTATCGGATGGTGAACGCCTGGGTGGAAAGCGGGTATTAAATTTTAATTTATTAAACCATGTTAACGTTATAAAAAAAAGTTGTAATAAAATTAACTTTGTTTAAAAATAGTTAAATCTGGTTCAGTTAGAATAGGTACAAATTAAAACAACGTCACATGTAAAAACATCTTTAAAAAATGCAAACGATAAATAGACTTCATCAATTTCATTCTACAACCCAAACACAAGTAGGCAAGGAAGGGTAGATAGTTCTCCAGATAAAACTGTCACCCTCTTATACCCTATTTGTAACTATCTTGTCAAACATTAATTTTAAGAGCTCCTATTAAAGCTGGTAGGTTTTGAATGAATTTGTATACAAGGTGTTCGGCACATGAACCGTCAAAATTTTTTGGGATATTGGTTGCTACCTTTTCAACCTTGGAACTTGGGTCCTTAGAGTCACGGCTAAAGAGATATGAATTTTTAATTTTTTTTTTCTTAAATTACCCAAAATCACACCTTTAAACCCTCGTAAGCTTTTTATTAATGTCTGGAAAGGCATTTTTTTTTTATAATTCTGTAATCTTACGCTACTTCAACTAATTAATAGATTTGTTAAAATTTATGTACACCAAAGGGACATACGGGGTTTTTTATTGAAGAACATTAGTGATTTTTTGAAAGAAAATCAATTTCAAAATTAAAAATTAAAAAAAGTATTGACACTTGAGAACTTAATTTTCTTTTAAAAACTTCTGTAGTTGATTACCTTTCTAACGGTATGCTACACATTGATTAAAAAAAACAATTCTGCTTTAAAATACGGATATTCCGTGAGACGGGCAATAATCGTTCGGACTTGATAAGAAAAACAATTTGATGTTTATGATCGTTTCGAACAAAATTTATAAATAAAGAACACAGTACATTATTGTTAAAAGTTTAACTTTTGTTTAAGTAGGTAAACGATCATAAACATCAAATTGTCGACGACGAGTCTCGCCCTTCTGAAGGAATATCCGTATTTTAAAGCAGAAATGTTTTTTTTATCAATGTGTAGCATACCGTTAGAAAGGTAATCAACTAAAGAAGTTTCTAAAAGAAAATAAAGTTCTCAATTGTCAATATTTTTTTGATTTTTAATTTTGAAATTAATTTTCTGTCACAAAATCACTAATGTTCTTCAGTAAAAAACCTCGTATGTCCCATGGGTACATCAATTTTAACAAATCTATTAATTAGTTGAAGAAGCATAAGATTACAGAATTATAAAAAAAAATGGTGCTTTTCCAGACAATAATAAAAAACTTACGAGGGCTTAAAGGTGGGATTTTGGATAATTTGAGAAAAAAAATTGAAAATTCATATCTCTTTAGCCGTGACTCTCAGGACCCAAGTTCCACGGTTGAAAAGGTAGCAAATGACCCCAGAAATATCACAAAAAAATTTGACGGTTCATGTTTTTAATAATGGAAAACTTTGGATATAAAAGAAGCTGTTTTTAGAATTTAAAACTAGACGCCTTATCAATTCTGATTCCTATGAAAATATTGGAAAGTTTATTATAAAAGACCAGTGGCGTATATAAGCCCCCCCCCTCCCGAAGCGAAGATTTTATTAAATATTTTCCACATATTTCATAAATACAAACAAAATAGCATAAAGTTCTCATGGGGTATCCCCCTCCCAATTTTTTTTCTATATGCGCCACTGCAAAAGGCAACTCTTATAACACTGACTTTCGTAACATGCAGAAGCTGTGTCTGCCTAGTCGATATGTCCGAGAATTAAAAAAAATACTCTGCCAATATATGGGCCCCTAAGCTCACACTAGGTACTATAGTTATAGTGTACGTGTGAGCTAATATAACTAACAACTAAAATATATTTTATTCAACTCCAGACTAAATTACCTTTTGTTTGATACCACACAAGCCATGTTTTGACTTAAACTCAAATTTTTGAAATCTACCCCCACCCTTAAAAAAAACAAAAAACTAAAATGTATTTTGTTAAACTCCGGACTCAATTACCTTTCGTTTGATATCACACACGCCATATTTTCAATTAAACACTAATTTTTAAAATATACCCCCACCCTTTTTTTTTATAAATTTAAATGTCTTTTGTTTAACTGCAGACTCAATTACCTTTCGTTTGATATCACACACGCCATATTGTCACATAAACTCTAATTTTTGAAATCTACCCCCACCCTTTTATTTGGTTTGTGTTCGGTGGATTTTGTTCATTTTTAAATGGGACCATCTCGACCCAAGACCCAGCCTAGGTACCAAATTTCATTAAAATCGGCCAAGTGGTTTTTGAGTTATGAGCGTTGGTCGTTACAGACAGACAGACAGACAGACAGACAGACAGACAGACAGACAGACAGACAGACAGACAGACAGACAGACAGACAGACAGACAGACAGACAGACAGACAGACAGACAGACAGACAGACAGACAGACAGACAGACAGACAGACAGACAGACAGACAGACAGACAGACAGACAGACAGACAGACAGACAGCCAGACAGCCAGACAGACAGACAGACAGACAGACAGACAGACAGACAGACAGACAGACAGACAGACAGACAGACAGACAGACAGACGGCGCAACAAAAAAGTTTCAAAATCATCTGAAACGCAAAGATATATAAAAAATTTTGAAATCGGAGCAACTTTTTTTTTCTCGAAAAAATTAGGATCACCATAGCTCACACTACTATAGTATAGTATATGTGTGAGCTAAAATACTCTGCCAATATATGGGCCCCTAAGCTCACACTAGGTACTATAGTTATAGTGTACGTGTGAGCTAATATAACTAAAAACTAAAATATATTTTATTCAACTCCAGACTAAATTACCTTTTGTTTGATACCACACAAGCCATGTTTTGACTTAAACTCAAATTTTTGAAATCTACCCCCACCCTTAAAAAAACAAAAACTAAAATGTATTTTGTTAAACTCCGGACTCAATTACCTTTCGTTTAATATCACACACGCCATATTTTCACTTAAACTCTAATTTTTAAAATATACCCCCACCCTTTTTTTTAAATAAATTAAAATGTATTTTGTTTAACTGCAGACTCAATTACCTTTCGTTTGATATCACACACGCCATATTTTCACATAAACTCTAATTTTTGAAATCTACCCCCACCCTTTTATTGGGTTTGTGTTCGGTGGATTTTGTTAATTTTTAAATGGGACCATCTCGACCCAAGACCCAGCCTAATTACCAAATTTCATTAAAATCGGCCAAGCGGTTTTTGAGTTATGCGCGTTGGTCGTTACAGACAGACATACAGACAGACAGACAGACAGACATACAGACAGACAGACAGACAGACAGACAGACAGACAGACGGCGCAACAAAAAAGTTTCAAAATCATCTGAAACGCAAAGATATATAAAAATTTTTGAAATCGGAGCAACTTTTTTTTTCTTGAAAAAATTAGGATCACCATAGTTCACACTACTATAGTATAGTATATGTGTGAGCTAAAACCCATGAATTCTTAACAAATGTGTTTCACCCCACCCGACCTTACTTTATAACCAAGTCCTGACATATAAAATAAATGGATCTAAGACGGCTCTGATACCTTCCTAGTCCATTATATCCTTAAAAGCAGTTATTTCTAAATATCTCAGAAGCGGAAGCTCCTATGAAGCTTTTGGTTTTAAAACAAATTATTCAGAAAAACATATTTTACTATATTCTGAAAACCGCATATCGATACCGAGCTGATGCTCTGTTAAAAAGTTAGCGTATTTTCAGTTTGTTAACTGTCAAAAAACTGTTATTAGCATTAATGGATTTTGAAAATCGGTTTACGGTTTAGGAGGTCATGTTACGGACAGACGTACACCCATACACAGACAGACGTCACGTCGATATTTCTAGGATAGCTCCAAATACACTCAAATGACACATTTTCGGCTTTACCTGAAAACAAATTTTTTCGTCGAAAACAATACCTTCTTTAGCCACTGCTGGGCGGGCTAGTAAGGTAAAAATTGGAGGTCGCTTCTGGTTTGGCACATTGTTCTCCCCTTCGATCTATCAATCACAATTCTCAAATTATTGTGTAGCGACGTTAGACCCCTTTAAACGCTGTTATGAAATGTTTGTGTACTAAAAGTAATTTTTTACTTTTCCGAGCCCTTTCGGCACCCCATGTGTCAAAGTCGAGTCTAATAAGTCAAAGTCTTCCCTCAATAGGAAACTGCACCGGTGCCCTAGCCCGTGAAAAATTCGAGGGTTGATCGTTTGAGTTTTCCACTGTTACCGAGGTGAATCTAAGCAAAGATAATTTTCTGTCCTATAAGTTTTTCCAACCGTCTCAAGTTTTTCACTAAAAATGGTTCTTTGTATTAAGTCAATTAAATAACCTAACGGAACTATGAAAATGTGGTTTGTTAAATTATTTTTTTAGAACGACGCCGACGCGGCTGAAAAACAAGCACTTGTGTTAATTTACACACATTTTCTTTTAAAAAACTTTTTGGTCTCAACGGGGACCGGTAAAGAACGAAGAGACTGGAAAATCTGTTTTTACAGTCTCTATTTTAGTCGAGACTATCATGACTTCTGTTGACAGTTTACAATTTGTGTTTATTTAGATGGGTTTGACATTTATATTAAAGTAATCTTAAAATATAAAGTTTTTTAAATTAAAAATAAGCTTAAATTGGTAAATAGTCATTATGACATAACCTATTGCTTTTATAATGGTTATAAATATACTAGCTTTTTGGTAAGTACAACCTTAATATTCACATGTAACTATGGACGTGCGCAGCATCAAATCTAGAGGAGGAAATGTAAGATGTTAAGAATAAAATAGGTATTTATTGAAATAAACAAGAAAAAACAAGCCAAAATGAAAAAACCAATAGGTGGCCATACACACAGAGGTTGATCCGCCTGTTTGGAACGGCGCGGTTCAAACTGGCGGATTTGTCTTTCAATTAGTGGACATTCCACGCGCCAGTTATAGCCGGTATAGATTTATCTGTGAGTTCAGACCGGCGGGCGAAACTTGTGGGTGCCGCGCTCGATATTTTAACCGGCGGCGGCGCAGACTTGTCTGTCGGTTTGCACTGTGTCAGGAATAACATACCGTTCATATTTTAATTTATTAATTGAATATTATGGCACATGTTTCCGGAATGATATAACCAAGTGCCTGTGCAGAAATTCCCACTGAAAATTTCAGATCTTCATATAATTTTCCCGTGGCAAGGAAACAAAGGGCAGCATTTAATCGCTGTTCTGGTCCAATGGCATCTCTCATTTGGGTATCTTGTTTCGTAAGATCCTCTCTTACTAAATTTAATAAAAGGTCATACATATTAATATCCATTTTTAAATAATTTTTAAAATCGTCTAGATCATTTTCTCTTATCTCTTTTAATAGAAGGTCATGACTAAATAGTTTCCTCTTAAGCAAATAACTTTTAACCCACTTGGAACGTCTCTTTTTTACACCACTATGTATTATTTCCATATTAATAATCATTCCCATACACAGAGCCTGCTTCTTTTTAGCTCGAAACATTTTACATACACTATGCTTAAAATACCGTGCCGCATAAAACTTTCGACTTGACGAAATTCCACAGTTTTGGTTTAACCGGCAGATAAATCTTGAGTTTTAGCCCACTAACGCGCGGTTATATCTGCCACAGACCGATATGAAGGATCGATTCGAAAGATTTTCTTTTGTGTTAGTGGACTGCAGTAGTTTTAAACCGTTGCGGACCAAACGGTCAGACTTATCTGTGCCGTTCCAAACCGACGGATCAACCTCTGTGTGTATGGCCAGCTAATATTATAGGTCCAAACCATTTGTAGAAAAAACCGAAAAGAAAATGGTGTCGCAGCGGAAATTTTAGAATAATGAAATACTTTTCGGTACAGAAAAAAACATTGGAAACATTAAACTATTTAAGAAATATATGGTGACAAAAGTTTTCGGAAAACAATGACAGTTGTAAAAAGAAAAAAAAGCGATAATTTTAGAAAAATTAGGTACTTTTCGGAGAAAATTGCGCTACAGAAAATATATCGTAGTTGAAACAAAAAAAAATTAAAGAAAATGACGTCCCAGAAAAAAAAATTAAAAAATAAATTATACTAGAAATGAAAAGACAAGGATTTTCGGGAACAAAGGCAATGGTAAAAGTTGGAAATTTTCACGGGCTTGTATGTGCGAAAATGTTTGCTAATTTCGGATCGGTTCGGTTCGGTTCGGTTCGGTTCGGTTCGGTACGGTTCGGTTCGGTTCGGTTCGGTTCGGTTCGGTTCGGTTCGGTTCGGTTCGGTCTTCCAAAGCTCAGCTCTCTAGCGTGTCTGGAAGTGGGCAATGTTACTTTTGATTAACTTAACTACATTTATAGGGGATGGAAGTAAATTAGAATTTTGGGGTTTTTTGATTTTTTCCTATAGTTTTATCATAGTTCCTATCAGTCTGCCAAAGCTCAACTCTCTAGCATTTCTGGAAGTGGGCGATGCTACTTTTACATAACTTTAAATGTATAGGGGAGGGGAGTAAATTAAAATTTTGGGGTATTTTTTCCAGGGGTTTGCTCATAATTTCTATCAGTCTGCCAAATTTCAGCTTTGTAGCATGTCTGGAAGTACAGTAGAATATTGATGATCTATACATGAGTGAGTGAGTGAGTGGCGATTTTTTTGAAATTTCTACTTTATGGAATTCCATGAAACTTGGAGGGGTTGTTAATTTCATGGAGATCTACGATTGTGCAAGTTTGAGATTCGTAGCTCATTCCGAAGTAGAGTTTTAGGTAGGTCAAATATCGGCTGATATGTTTCAAGAAAAGATGGTTACGGCACGCGAACTTGGCGAGGCACTGCCGTGCCCTCAGATTTATTGTCTGATATTATACAGGGTGTTTCAAAATTCATTAACATAATTTTAATGTTCAATTCCTTAAGTGATTTCAAGACAAAATTTTCATATAAACATAGATCCTTAAAAGCCTAATTTTCGAGATAGAGGGTGTTAAAGTTTAGTTTTTTATATAGTTTTTTGTTTATGGCTCGTGCAGCTCTTGAGATATTTAGTTCAAATTCAGAACGTGTATTCAGCTATAGACTCTTCACTATTAGACATGCCAAATTATAATAAAAATTTACAGACTGATACTTTTCAGGGGTCATGTCGCCTTTTTTCCCGGAATTTTTTTTCTTGTAAGCCACTGGTAGACAGAACGAGGTAGTTTAAGACAAGAAATAAAATCCTTGTTTTATTTGCAAACTTTTTTGTTTCTTGCAATTTTTTTGAATCTTTAAACGTTTTAGAGAAAGTCGTTGTTTCATCAAAGGCTGCTATTATAAAATAAAAATGTGCCAGTGTGGCATCGCGAGTATATCAAAATAAACAAATTAATTAAAACTTATTTGGCATGCCTAATATTGTAGTACCTATAAGTAAATATACGTGCCAAATTTGAACTAAATATCTTAAAAACTGTAAGAGCTATAAAAAAAACAAAAATTTAAAACTCTGTATCTTGAAAACTAAGCGTTTGTAGACCTATGTTTATATGAACTTTTTGTCTTGAAATCACTCAAGGAAATTAACGTGAAAATTATGATATTGAATTTTGAAACACCCTGTATAGGTAGGGATCAGTTTAAAGTTCAACTCAGCTGTCCAAAAATTAAAACAAAGTAACTGAGATTTTTGGAAAAAGCGAGTTTTTTCGTATCCTGACGTACAATTTTGTATAATAATTTTTTAACTTGGTTAATAAACACCAGAGTTATGATATGCAAATGCAAATGCCCCCCTTGCTCCTCTTTGCGTACGCCGATGCATGTAAAATATGTTTGTGGCATTTTAGTAGTAGTAGTAGTGGTGGGAAGACCATTTTTGGTCTAGCGACTAGGCACATGGCGCGCCTTTTTTGCAAACCCCGATTTGTCCGTACACCATAATAATACGAGTATACCAAACTCAAGCGCGGATTTGAGGGGGGGTAACGGGGTAATTACCCCCCCTAGAAAAAAAGAATGCCTTTTTTCTTAATAAAATAAGGGAAAATAGGAGAACTACCCCCCCCCCCCTTGAAAAAAAAAATTATATTACAAAAAAAAATTTCGTCGACTATTACCCCCCCTCTAGATTTTAACCCAGATCCGCGCTTGACCAAACTGATGCACGTGCCCCTTAGGATTCAAGTTTTCTTTCTCTAAGAGGACTTAATTTTGCCTGACTCCTCTTTGTTGAGGGCAGGGATCTTTATACTGCGTAGCAAGTATACACAGTGGACCCACGCTTTTACACCCCTTCCGAAAGGTGGTCCTGCTACATGTTAGACTTGCATCTACCTAACATCATTATCGTCCCAACAGAACTTGGTTATAGACGATAGACTTCTTTCTTTTTCAGCGCAACAGTCGCGGTCGTCGTGAGTTGAGTTTAAGATATTCTTGCTGGTGCCGTCCTGGTTCCGACAGTGGCAGGCTCCTGGGTTATTAACCCTGGCTCCTCGGTTGTTGGTTCCTGGACTACACCTGCTTATATTCTCGATGTACAAGGTCAACTTATGTTTTTGTGTGCATGTGTATCGCACACCATTTCGATGTTACTGTTGAACGCTGAAAAGGAAATGCGCGGCAGGGCTACGTGACTTTTTTTGTTCCTTTTGCGTCGTTGTTTGAGACGCGAACCTGGTATCTTCTGCATGTGAAGCCGGCGACCATACCACTGTACAACCTTGCCGCACTACATATGGCATAAGTACCCATTACTGTGTACCATGTAGAATTAAAAGCTTTTGGCATTTTTTTGTTTGAAAAAAAAGGGACTGCACTGCCCAAGTAACAGTAAGTGTTGTTCAACAGGTGCCCCAATATTGTTGTAACAAATATAGCTAGCAATTCTGCTTAGGCTATCTGTTGCAACAATATTCCTAAAATATATTTAAAACATTGGGGCAGTTAAAAGTGGTACGCCATGAAACCATTACGGCAAGTGTTTTTAGATCTCTTTTTCTTCTAAAAAACCACTAAAGGGCAACTTTTTGAAGTTGCACTTTTCTGACCAATTACAAACAAAAATGGTAATAAATCTGCTAGCAAGTTGTCTAACAGATATGATTTCCAATATAAAATAGATTAAAGTGTAGGTATGTTGTATAATTTGGACTTTAGCAAATTTATCGCCAAGACTAGGCTAGGCTAAGATTTTCTAAGGTTATGGGCGAAAATGTTTCCCTTGTAAAAACATTAGTTAGATTAGGCAAAAAAATGAGTGTTATGCTTTTAAGATTTTAGTACTTAAACTATTTAGATGTAAGTAAGTGCCTTTACTAAGAACTGCTGTTTGTGTATAAGTATTCGAAAAATTTCTAGTTCTGTACAAATCTACGATGCTTCAGATAAGCTTTACACTTAAAACGAACGCCCCACTCCAGCGTCCCCATCAATTAGACACTAAATAATAGGGTCTCTTGCATTGGGTATCAGCTGACATTGGAAGCTAAATCTCTAATTGTCAGGATTAGAGTCAATTCCAGTTAAGTGTTAAAGTTGAATCTACTAAATGAGTAGATATAAATCAATTCTTAGTTACACGCCTTAATATAATATATTTATGTAAAAGGAAAATCTCAATAATAAAAAAGCTTAATTCCTTTTTGCCCTGGCCATATAACTCCATTAATTTCCATATTCTTCTCTTATCCCATTTTGGTTTGCTTAGATTTGGCCCTGCATAATTAGTTGGATATGGGCATCTTTTGCTTCTTAGTTGGGTCAACATCATTAAGATTTGAGTGCAGTTTTCTAACATTTTATTGATATTTAGATGTCTAAGAAATTCCAATTTAGTTTTTGGCTCGACCCGTGAAACCTTACGTAATCTGGACACCGACATAGAAAAAAAATATTTACGAAAATACATACTTGAGCTAACTAAGTATGTTGCTTATATAGAGTAAGTAGATAAATACAATGGCGGTTCATGGAGTAGTGCCACGGTGCTAAGGCACTACCTTATTTTTCTGCAAAAACACGGAAAAAGTAACCCGCAAAGTCACACTGTCCTTATGGATGTGCAAAAGAATTTGCGGAAAAACAAATGTATTGGCTTTATATAACAGTCATCAGACCAATGATTGCGTATGGCGCAATAGTCTGGTTCGAGAAGGGACAACAAAGAACCTTAAGGGCCAAACTAACCAGCTTACAACGACAAGCCAGTCTTGCCATATGTGGTGCACATTTTCTTAGAGGCGGAGGCACGACGAGCAACATACAGAATAAGAGCCAACCACCAGACCGACTCAGAAGATCTGAACAGTGTCTCACCCAAACTGATAGCCGGCCTTTTTGGAGAATTAGGCATACAGTGATGAGAAACTCAAAAGTGAGCCACAATAGACCCACTGGTGGTCGCAGTGGAAGGGCTGCAAGGCCCACTCACATATGAATCATCATCAATCATCATCATCGTCTATAACCAAGTTCTGCATGGACACTAGCGATGTTAGATAGATGCAAGTCTAACATGTGGCAGGGCCACCTTTCGAAACGGGTATAAAAGTCCACTGTGTATACTTGTTACGCAGTATAAAGATCCCCCGAGAAAGAGGTGCCAGGCAAAACTAAGTCTTCTTGGAGAAAGAAAACTTGCATCTGAAGAGGCACGTGCATCAGTTTGGTATTTGGTGTACGAAGAAATCGGAGTTTGCGAAAAGGGCACGCCGCTGTGTGCCTACCCCACTACTACTATTACTACCCCCTATAGTATTATTTTATTATTCAAAATAAATAATTTATGAAAGTGCTTTATTTTGAAATTTAAATTGTCTAGTGGATATAATTGATTAATGGCAAAGATATTTACTTATAGAACACTGGGTTCAGAAGTCAACTCTAAGCTTTCAGGTGCAATATTAATAATTTAAAGTCTGTTCTCTTTGGAGAAATTAAAGATGTAAAGTTACTTTGGACAAAGATGGATTTACCTTTATAGCAGTGCTTTAAAGAGAAATGGAATTCGAAAGGTAAATTATTGAAACAAAACTGAATTAACATTTAATGCTCTAATGGCGTTCCCTTGTCTAAAATTGAGAGCGTGAATTACAAATCATCGTGCCCTCCAGCGTCAGAAGGATCCACCCAGGCAACCGAGCACAATCCTGGCACATTAAAATTGAAACGTATCGCGCGTTTAAAATGTTTTTCTGGTGGACTTGGAAATTCTTGCCAAACAAGTCGTTCTTATTTGATTACACAGTCATTACACAGAAAAAAAGGAATTGTAACTTTAAAACAAATTTGGTTAACCTAATTAAATAATATTATATATATATATATATATATATATATATATATATATATATATATATATATATATATATATACACACAAACGAATAATTTGTTAAAGTTAACAATATCGTAACATTAACTAGAGTTTGATAAGTATTGTTAAATTAACAAAACATTTTATATTCCTGCCAGGCTGATTCGACTAACCTAATAATGGATATTGTCAGTGGCGCACCCAGGAATATAACTTGGTGGGGGCCGAGGCCTCTTGGGGGGCCCGAAGCCTCATGATGTCGAATTTTAACCTATTTTTTGTGTTTTTTCATGAAATATGTGAAAAATATGTAAATAAATCTAAGGCTTGGAGGGGGCGGGCCCCGTGCCCCCCTTCCCTGGGTGCGCCCATGATATTGTTAAAATTACTAAGGTGTATTTCTGAACTGTTTTTTTGTCGTTAGTATTTTTCCGAGGCAAATTTCCATAGGGAAAAGTCCTACAAAGCTACTATTTAGAAAAAGCTGCAACTGCTTTTACTGCTATTTGAAAATAACAAATAGCAGTTTTGCCTACTGGCGAACGTAATTACCTATATGTGGAACTCGTAAAGTGAAGTAGGTGTCAAATGTAGCAGTGTGGCGCCATCTCTGCCTATATGGTAATAATAGATAATATATGGTATTGTTATTTAAAAAATAAGGATATTAAATCCACACATATTAAAGAATGCCATTGTTAATTTATAAACATGAACAATAACAAGACCAAAGTGTTAAATTAACATTAAAAACTTTGTTACGGCGATCCAAATTTATTAAACTTAAATATACGAAACATAGCAATCAAAAATGTAAATTTAACAATATTGTTTTTTCTGTGTATACAGGTTTTTATGCACCCCATATTTAGCTAATGACAAATCCAGTATGGACGGAAACCTACTTCGGAAATCCAGGATCCACCAGTGGATACAGCTGATAATGTTAAATAAAACCGTTTAACTTAAAAGTTGTTTTACCAAGTTGTATTTTCTACTTTTTATTTTAATGTTAGGCTATTATAATGACCCAAACTCCTTATCTTATCCAACGCTCTCATTTTATCTTTGTTGCACGGTGAGCTTAATAAACTATTCATCTTCAATTTAAACAAAACCCATACAAATGCGATTTTTACATAATCCTCCTAACATACATGAAAAAAGTCGTATTACAAATCCACGAAGGGAGTAACCAAATTCTAAATAGTATATATATATACCATATCGAAATTTATTTTGAACGGTCTCCTGTAAAATGGTAAAAAATTAGTTACGCATTGACGACGAATTGCCCGCCAATTTGAATTCGCAATGTTGATTATTTTTAACTGAAAAGTCAAAAAGAAAATCAGTGGATTGAAACTTGACAACGCACCAGCCGCAAACTGCAACTAATTTAGACGATCGAAACCTCAATATCGAACTATTTTCTATCATAACCACTAAGTCTTAAAAAAAGTGCACAATTACCTTATTAGTAGACCCCCATTCAGAAAATCGATCAACTTACTCGTTGTCACTTGTAACAACAAGTCATAGGCCGTTTGATAGCCTGCATAATGATCCGCACTTATTCCGCGCGAAAAGGCGATTTTCAAAAGTGCTCCAAGTTGGTAAACCAGAGATTATATGGTGATTTCTTCACGTATATTTAAAATATGGGTTAGTATCTTTAATTTTTACTATTAAACCATTTGCAAAGTTTCAATTTGCTTATTAGAAAAATTAGATAAAAGTTGTGTATTGATTTATTATAATTTTTCGAATACGTATTATATATATTGGACTGAAAAAGTCTGGATCGTTACGTCTCAATTGCGTTTGTGACTTTATTATTTCAACCATGTAACAAGGGTTGTTCAGCTGCCGCTTCTTGCCGCTGTATTAGCTATGATTTATTGTTTCACCGGTGGCGCATGGGATTGGCCGACGTAATTTATTTAAAATGTGGCACAAAACACCGGTTTCACAGGATAAAAATCAATCCGTTTTAAACTATGTATATGAAAATAGTGAATATAAAGACTACGATAAAGAATATCAGTGCGTGGTAAAAAATTGATATATAGTATAGCAAGATTAATAAATTTAGTTTAATTTTTATAAAAAAGCTGTGTTAAATAAAAAAAAGCTATAAGCTAGTCACGTACCCACACTCCCAAAGTATCAATTTTTCAAGTTTTTTACTTAAGAGGAAAAAAAACGATATGCAACATACTTTTGGAGGCGACTGTACCATCTCCAGAATGCACGGTATATTAAAATAACATTTTTTAAACGCTAGTTGACATTTCCTAACTTTCAGCATCAATTTGTCAAAATTAAAACCATAAAATAATTTCGATCGTCCAGAACCGACAAGCTGACCAACTTGCGGCGCGGCGCGGCTACGCGGTACCGCCTTCCGCTGCAACTTGCGGCTCGTGCGTTGTGACGCTAAACACCTCAAAGGCCCAAATTTAATATACATACATATCCGTTAATAAATGGAAAAGTCCGCCATTGTGGATCCGCCATTTAGATTTTCTAATGTTTAAGGAAAAAAATTATACAGTTCTTAAAGCTATATCTAGCTTGCGAAAATGCTGTATGTTCCCATTTTGGGCAAGCTGTTTTTTTTTAAATAAAAAAAAACATATGTTCTATTATCATTGGAGATACGAACCAAATTTTAGTAGTTGGAAAGGCCATACATACAAAACAATAACAGTTAGTTTCATATATGACCAATGCCCCTGTCAGGTCCTATGTGAAATAGGAATGAAACAGTGAAAGGGGGCTTCAGTTCCTTGTATTTATAATCTCCATTCTGGTTTTCGCATGAGGGTAAGTCCACATCAATTCAACCAATTTAAGAATATTTTTGAACCTTGAGTTTTTTGATGATGATGAGTTTTTGTGTAGTTATTCTCCGCCTAATAAAAAGTAAAAATACAAATTTTTAAATTTTTTGGTTGCATATTTTCTGAGTTATGCGTTTCCAAAAATAAAAATATTGACCATTTTTAAGCCTGCATCGGTTTCTTTAAACTTCTATAATTTTTAAACCGTTTAAGAGAATTAGCTGAAACGCGCTATCTGTAGAGAACGATTCACAAGCCAAACTTTATTGTGTTAATAGCCTTATTTCCTAAAAAAAGGACAAAGAGTCTATGCCAAAATTATATTTTTGATAAAATCTCAAAAACTAATTTTTTGTTTTTCTTAATTTTTATAAATTTTTTTCTTAGACTATTTGTTTACATGTGTGCTAAATTTTACCTTGGGATGAGAATGGGATCATAGTTAAAAAAATTTATTTATATCTTGATGCATAAATTGTTTGATATTTTTATTACTATAAAAATTAATATCTAAAGTGCACATATTGTTATGAGGCATCTTATTTATGTAGCATGTATATTATAAAAACGTGGACACCATAGGCATCTGGTTTCGCTACGTTGGCATTTAAATAAAGAAACAATTAATTAAAAAACGTACTTACATAATAACGGGCTCACAAGAATAATTAAGAACCTGTACTTATGTACAGGTTCTTAATTATTGCCCCCTTTTCGCCCTGCAATGTGTCTGATATTGATGAAAATAGTTACATTATTTATCTCTTAAACAGTGTTTGCGTGTGGAGTTAAACTTTAGGGGTGCACACCAAAAAATTATTGCAGCCACACCCAACAGATAACGCCAAGGTGTCTCAGTGCACTAATTTATGCTGCACCTTTCACAGTCAACGGCAACCGGTGGGTGGAATAACAAGGCGCATGCGTTATCGATCGCCGCAATTGTTTCACAAGAGCATGAACCGTAGTAAGGCCCAGATTCTGTGTACTATAATATTCTATATTTCGTAACTAGAATGCGACATAACATCAACGGTGCACAGAATTTGGATCCAGTGAAGCGCGGCGCCGGCGGTAGCCGACCTACGCATCCTCGTTTCAAATACCCTCGTTTCAAATACAAACACATACATACCAGGTATTAATTCTTAATTAGTATTCAAGTCTTTGGTGAATTCCTTTTGGGGTTTATTGATAGTTTATGATGAAATTATTAATTAAAGAATTGTCAGATTTTAATAGTTTTTTAAGTAAAATTTGGGAGTGTACGTGAACATGTGAATGCACTTATGGAGGAACTGCCACTGCTCTTAAAATAGTGGCAAAATCGGCTGTAAGGTAATTAAATATCAGAGGTGGCGTATTATTTTGACTGATAACTTTTTGTAAAACAAAAGTTGCGTAAACATGGCGTTTCGTAGCTGTTTTCTCAATCTGTTTGGCTTTGCGACGTATCCGTTCTGGAAATTAATTTGATTTTACGTAGTTACCGAAATCGAAATTGTAGATTGAAAATCGAAAAAAAATTGGTTGGCATTTTCCACTTAATGTTGCAACCCCTATGATGATCAAAATCATCCCACGATAGTGAGAAATTCCAGAAATGTGACAGAGTGGATGTGTAATCTTAACTTAGGCGTCGCAATAAGTAAGTGAAAATGATTAAAAACTCTTGAAATAGTATAAATCCAGTCACGGCTAATTTATAGGTAAAATAATAAAGTAGAGGAATTGTCCAATAGTTATATTTAAGGTAAAATAAAAGAATTTTGAACAACATCAATTTACAAAAATAAATTTTTAAATAGGAACCCACTGTCATCCCATGATAAAACTTGGTCTACATGTAAATAAATAGTCTAGAAAACAAATATAAAAAAATTGAACAAAATTAAAAATCCGTTTTTAAACTGCATCAAAAGTAAAATTTGTGGTGATACCCCTGCATTTTTTTTACAAGAAGGATGCCACTAGGCATACCATAATTAAGCTTGTAGACCTATAAGATTACACAGCAACTTTTACCTAGATATGCCCAAGACTTTATGAATAACAAGGGTTTAAAGAAATCAAGTCAGTGCTAAAAAAGACGATATTAAGCATTAAAAAAAATTAATAACTCAAAAACTAGCCTGCTAAAAAATCTAAAATTTTGCATTTTTACTTCGTTTTACTTAGTAAAGAAATTGACCAAAAATTATGAAAATCACAAGAGACAAGGTCCAAACCATTGGTTGATTTGATATGAACTTACCCTAGAGGCCCTTATAGTGTCAGTCCGGCGCTGATAGCCCATTTCAATATTTTATATCGTTTACACTTCTGAAAATTTTGATAGGTAGACTGACTGTGGTGCTGGGCCCCAGTAGTAAAGGCACTGAATAAAAATATTGAGATTTAGCGACACTTAAGTTTTGTTTTAAAAAGTTGATAAAAATACACAGGGTTTTAAAGCAATTTTTATTTGTTAATACTAAAAGGTTGGGTGAGATAATTTGTACCTGCACCCGATTCACAGGCAGGGCGGCGTTAAGGTAAATTGGCACCCTAGGCTCATTTTTTTTGGCGCCCTTTCCCAAAATGTTGTTGCAACAGAATGATTAGACTTAAAATTTAGGTACTGTCCCGTGTGTGTAGGTTTCCTATATACAGTGGTTTGAATGTTTCTGTCTAATCAAGCCACTGTATATAGGAAACCTACACATACGGGACAGTACCTAAATTTTAAGTCTAATCATTCTGTTGCAACAAAACAAGGAGTTATAAGAAGTTTGTATTTAAGAGCCGTAAATATTTGTAATAATAATGAAGAATTAACCACAGAAATTAACAACATTAAAAAGGACTTACAACAGAATGGTTATTCCGAGAAATTAATAAACTCAACGATATTTAAAATTAAAAACAAAGTAAATGTACCAAATTTTCAAAATAATAATCCGTTAGGTGTTATTAACATTCCATATGTTCAAGGGATTTCAGAAAACATAAGACGAATAGCTAAACACTATAATACAAAAACAGTATTTTCCTCGGGAAATACGATAAGAAGTTTTGTAACTAAAACAAAACCAGACAATCCCTCAAATAATAAGGAATCTATTTATCAAATCCCGTGTGAGTGTGGTAAATCATATGTAGGTGAAACGAAAAAGTACCCAATTAGGGGATATTGAAAAATCCGCTTTAGCAGATCATGTATGATCAAATGATCACAGGATTCAGTGGTCAGAAGCTAAAGTTTTACATAAGGAGTCGCATTGGCGAAAACGAAAGTTTATTGAAGCTGCGTTTATAATGCAGAATAAAGAAGTTTTCAGTCAACCAAGCACGGACATACCAAACATATGGAAACCACTGCTTAAGGAAAACAGGCGTCTTAGGATTAAAAAGGGGGCGGGCCGTCACACCTGACTGCACACCAAGTAGTATAAGTAGTAGCCTAGAGACTAGATTGTTTAGTTTACACTTGATAACGGTTAGAGATGCTTACTAACCGAAACGTCGTGTTTTAAAATAAATAAAGACAATGGAAGTCCGAAATTTTATTTCTACACAATCATTGTCTACGAGTTTCAAACAAAGAATAGTGAATATGTTGCAAAAACGGTAATTTGTTTTGTAAAAAGCTTCGTTGTAATTTGTTTGACATAAACAGTCAAAACAACAACGAATAGAAAACGTCAAATCCCGGCTAAATCAATATGTTCGTAACAACCAGAAAAGACTATAATATGTTCTAATGAAATCGTTTAGAAGAAGACATCAATAAAAAGCAAGTAAAATAGTAAGCCAATAACTAATTAGTGCAGTGCCTCATTTTGGGAATCAATATCAATAAAAAAATTAAAGGAAGTGCGTGCCACTGAATGTACCCCTCTACTTCCTTCCCGCCCATCAAGGTTTTGATGACGCGGTGTCACTTTAATACCATATCAACTATAGTGTAGATCTAGTTGCCGAATTTCACACCTCCTGCAATGAGGATAAGGGCTTAGCATTAATGAGTTTAAATATACATTGGCTCACCCAAGCCTGAAGATTTTTTAAATATTTTTCTCATATTTCATGAATAAAAAATAAAAAAGCATAAAATACGGCATCATGGGTTCTCGACTTCCCCCCCTCCCCTTCCCCCAAGACATATTTTTGGGTGCGCCACTGAAATTTGGCCAAATGTTTACACCTATTTATAACCTATTCTACACCTACGTCCAAATTCTATAGTAGCAAACCTTTTACTAAATTTACATATCAAAGACCCCAAAGAGGGTCAAAGGTTACAAAGTATATTGTGTGAATGTAACTTTTGGCTTTGATGTTTGAAGTTTATTTGGAACCTTTTCTGTCTTATCAATACTTTTTAGCTTTGCAAGTAAAACTCTTTTCTATAAGAAGTTCTCATACTATATAGAACGCTATGTTATTATGTGTTTGTAACGCATATTCAAGAAAAAAACACATTAAAAAAAAATTCGTAACGCAAGTCCAAAACCCCCCTAACCTTCTTAAGCGTTACGTTATTTACGAATTGTTTCTAAGTAGTAGAAGTTGTTGGCGAAACAAATAAAAGATTTCCAAAAGATCACGAAGAAAGGATTCATAAACATGTTAACATTGAAGCAATTAAGTCCTAGATAAAAGTGGCAGCTAATACAAAGACCCCCAAACTATTGAAATTATACTAGTGGGTTAGGCTAGAGACCATGTATGTATGACAGATTTAAAAGAAATCGAGGCCAAAGGTCTTTATACTTTTATATATGTTGCCTACAGTATTTGACCAGTCATGTGATCTTAACTGGACTGGACTGCAGCTGCGTCATTGAGTTTCCATAAGACAAATGGTTTAAGGCAACCAGGTGACGTAGATTTTTAAATCTGATTACAGTTCGCCAGTCAGGTTTAATGGCCTTTTAAATTCTGTAGGTGACCTGTGTAAAAGTAGAAATACCTTGCGAAAAACCGATCAAAGTCGCTGAAACTTACATTTTTTGGTTATGTTATTTTCTTGTTAAGTTCATTGACGTTTTACAAAAGTAATTTCGTTTGTCAGCAGTGAGTGACATTAATCATCACGCAAAATAAAACAAACATGTTTGTCCATCACCCCCGGTATGAGCGTTTTGTCAAAAATCGTTTATTTCTATTTTCCGGCGCCTATGAATTAATAATGATGGAAAGCGTAAATAATGCTGAATTATAGAGGACCGATATTTCCCTCCTTTAGTTTTTACTAAAATAAATTTAACTTTGATAAGTTTTTCGCTTCTCTACTTCTTTCAAATATATCGTCGCACATAAGGACAAATGGCTACATTGGCGCGACAATAATACTAAAATCGATTTGGTTCAATCTAATCACACATATATTAAAAATGTTGCCAATAGATGCGGCCACAAGGCAACATAAGAATTTAAATTTTTAAGGCCACCCAATTGTATTAGTATTAGCGCAAAGTGGGCTTTGCCTACGCGCTGTTTGTTAAATGACGTGTTTCTAAAAATGTGACAGAAAAACTTTCATTTGTTATTTGCTGTCAGAAGTCAAATTGAGGGTGTCAACATGGATAGTGATGCGGCAGGTAATTACTTAATTTTGCAATTATTGTTAACAAACCAGTTATTTTTAGACCTGGTATATACAGGGTTTTATAAAATAGTATTTTTGATCAAAAAATTTTTAAAATTTTTAAGTTTGCTAGAGTTATAAAAAAAGTTCCGCCGAGTACACCGATATTTCTTTACTGGCTGAAAACCATATCTTATAGCCAATTTAAAAAAGTATAATTTACGTCCCCCTTTTTCCCTCTCTTTGTTTTAATGGCTTTATTTTAGTTGAATCCGTATATTTGTTTTTCTGCCATTTTTTGTCTCAAATTTTGCGACAGCTATTTCAGATACTTTCCGATGAGCTAGAGACTTGAAATTTGGTATAGGGTTTCGTTGACAACATAACTTTAATATTTTTCTGTAAAAAATAAAAATGGTGGATTTTAAATGGCGGACTTATTTATTTGACAACCAATTTGCCTTAAATTTAAAAACTTGCACTGATTAAGGTAACTTAATACAATTTTTGATATAAACTTAAAAAAAGTGTAATGACCGATCCAAAATGGCGGCCTTTCCAATTTGCGAGTCAATATGTATCAAGTTCAAACCTTTAGGGGACTTTCGCTGATTATGACTTTTGACTCAAATTAAAGAAAAATATATCATTCTTCTTTAATTTTTAACTCAAACTTCTTAATTTAAAATCAAAATGGCGGATACAAGTTTTTAATCTGGTGTTTTTTGCATTGAGCACATTATTTTTAGGTAGTTTGGAAACGATCCCGTTAAAAAAAATGCAGAAGAAGAGAAGGGAGCTATTTAAAGTGTTGAAAAATAAACAATTTTTTAAACTATCGTCATCAGAGTGAAATGAACAGTTAGTACAGTATATAGTGGATAAATTTGGGGTTAGTGAACTTTCTGAAAACTACGTAAAACAAATACAGCTTTTAATAAAAGTGTTTCTCACAAAGCTATTGGCGAAATGGCGTGATTGTAAATACATGTACATTTATTAACACACATATGAAATGGCTTGATGATTACATAAAACGTCCAAATATGAGGCAGCCACTACAGCATATAGCTTCAGCACCACGAGGCAGGCCAAAAAAATCATTTGAAGAGAGTTGTAAACGCGGTAAACAAAGACATGTGCAATCGATTGTATCAAATCTCAGTCCAGAGCAGCTATGCTTAGCAGCAAAAACAAGCTTGGAAAAGTCAGGTAAAAGAACTGCCGCCCAAGTTATGAAGTTAGCACTTAAAATATCGCCCAGACGGCTTAAAAAAATGAAAATGGTAAACAATGCAGCCTTTAGTTCTACTACTGTAAGACCGTACAGTTCCAAATAAGCTTTAGTATGCAATTGTTTTCTTTTTAACTAAAATACTTAATTTCAAATAACATTTATGATGCATGTTTTTGCAAAATAAGCATTGAATATATGCCTCATAAGCATTTCTGATCATATTGTCACATAAAATCAAATTTTAGATTTTTGTCGCGCCAAATTGTTATTCTATCCTTGTGTGCGTCGGTCCAATGCCAAAGTCACGAATGGCAATTTTGCAAAGCCAAAACAACGAATGTGCATTTTTTTGAAAAACATTACAAAAATTTAAAATTTTCTACCGACATTATTTGTTGTTTACAAAAGTAAACCTTTTAATAGTGGTTAAGTACCACAAAATGAAATCTCTATTTTTCGCAATGTCTTCAATGTTTAAAACGCGTTTTTCTCAAAACATCAATTATGCACATTTGTGACTTTGGGATTGGACCGACGATATCACACATACTGGGTCTCTAGTTTAGGCAGGTTTGGAAAAATTCAATAACGCAAATCAGTATAATGGGAGTGCTACAATTTTATGGCTAGTTAAAGGAGCGGACAGTGTTAAAGTCCCGCGCGTAATGGTTTCATTCCGTCTCGGATTCGACACGTTGCGACATCTCGGATCGGTTGCTATCAGCCGCTACCCGCTGTGGTTATGTTGCATTGGGTTAGATGTAATATCACCTGATGGGCTCGGCAACACCTTTTAAAAGGGTGAATGCTCTATTCTCGAAAAACCGCTTCCGTGAATTCAAGTTCACTACCTCTTATCCAGTTTCCGGGAAAATTTCTAAATTTCCTCATAGTTCACGGGGCAGCGATTTGTTTGAATAGTTAAAGTTAAAGTCGTGTTTATTTGTGTTTTTTTAAATTGGATAGTAAAAAGTGATTTTAATCAGGTATTTAAATATTCAGCGGTTATTTTACCTGTCTTTCAGGGCAAAAAGTTAATCATGGATAGGTAATTTCTAAAGGTAAATTAACAGAAATAGGTCTAACAGTTATGTTTACGTAATATGTTTAAGTAATTAATTGTTGGTAATTTAAGTCGTATGGTTAAACTTTCCGTGGTGAATCTGCAGTTCTACTGACTACCTAGCCCAAAATATTATTTTAAATCAGTTTTTCTGGGAACCCTGGCCGACCGGCTTAGCGCGTTGGTTCATGCCAAAACGAGTCGTTAAATACCGAGATGAATTCCAAGACGTGCGCAAGCGTTGATCTGTCACTTCTGCCAACCAATCAACTGAGAGATATTTCAGTATGGTTTTATACAGCAAAACTTTAATAATTTCCAGTTCTTTTTGATGAAATTTCGTCGTTTTTGTGCTGTGAAAATGCCGGTGACGTGCAAGTTGTGTGACAAATTATTTAGTGCCCAATTTAATTTGAATAAACACTGTCAAAGTAAACATGGCATACAAAAACAAAGGTATTCCTATGCAGAAAGTGTTTTTATGTTTAGATGCCTAGAATGTAAATGCTCCTTCCCAAAAAACTTGGATCTGTGTGATGATTTGAAATACAAACACAATCAAGAAATACTTGAAGAAACATTGGAGTTGAGAGTCAATACTCCCATGGCAAAACAAAATAAACGTGAAATGCATAAGATCATATAGAACAAATACTGCATATACCTCAAAAAATATTAATCGCAGCACGTAGATATTGTATATTTTTGAATTCAGAAAGAAAAGACGAATCTTAAAATGCAAAAATATACAGAGGGTGTTCCCTCTCAAAAAATCGACTTCATTGTCACACCCTGTACAGGGTGTCCCAAATTCGTTGTTTCTTTTGTGGTGTCGAGTATTTCTAGGGGAGATAGAAAAAAACTGACCCCCCTTTGCGACGCTCACATTTCAAGAGAAGCCTAAAGGTGAAAACCACATTTAGATATAGCAAGCCGTTTTTAAGCTACGGAGTGTTTTTGTCTGCATTTTGAGAGGGGGTCTATAACTTTTTTGTTTATGAAAATTTTGTTTTTGTGTAAATAGCTTTCTTATAGATCTTTTCTTGAAGAATTGACAGATGTAAACGGTTTTTATTTATCTCTTTTGGTTTTTAAAATATTGCATAAAGTTGTTATTTTTCTTACAGAATAACTCTTTTTTTATTCGATTTTTAAAATCAGCTTAAAATTTCCTTTAAAATGATGTATCACACTCAATATTTTATTTTTTTATTGTTTTCTTTATTTTTATTTTTTAATGACCTCTTTATTATTTTTTTATTTTTATAATTTTATAATATTAAAATATTTTCAACCCATTAAGCAAACTAAAATTTGTGGTAAAAATAAAAAAAAATACAAAAATATAAAGAAATAAGGGGATCCTCCCATAAAGAAAAATTAATTTTATGTGATATCTCAAAAACTAAACGTGACAAATGAAATTTAATTTAACAGTTGAATTCCTTTTAAAAAAGTGTCTTAAGAATGTTTTCACAGAAGTAAAAAATATTAATAAATAAACAAGTTATAGACCCCTTCCCAAAATGCAGACTTTTTAAAAACACCCCGTAGTTTAAAAACGGCTTGCTATATCAAAATGCGATTTTCACCTTTAAGCTTCTTTTTAAATTTGAATGATGCAAAGGGGATCAGTTTTTTTTAGCCCCTCTAGAAATACCCGAAACCCCCCAAAAACATCGAATTTGGGACACTGTGTACAAAATTTTGGCTAAAAAGAGGGCGATTGGATCGATCCTAGCTATGGATAGAAAGTCCCAATATAAAAAAAATCAGTTATTATATTTTATGTATATTAAATGAATAAATAAACTAATTTATATTTCTTTTTTTTAAATTCTATGGAGGCTCAAAAAAACAAATCTGCAAATGTGTCATTTTTTCTTAAAATTTGTCTTAAGTCTGCTTCGCGTCATTCATTAACTGCTTATGAGTGCGAGAAAGCATAACTTTGCATATTTGGTAAAAACTATTGTTAATTTCAAAAAGGTAGATGTAAAAATATACTTTTATTTAAGCATCAGAATCGGTAAAAGTTGGCTAAAACTATTTCTTTTTTACAAAAAATTATTTTTGTAAATAACACTTTTTAAAAAGTAGTTTCCCCAAAAAATAATTGATAAAAAAGTAGTTTTTTTAAAAACCTAATATATAAAAAAAATTGGAAAAAATTATTTTTTTAAATATTATTTTCAAAAATATGTTTACGCAAAACATTAAATAAAAATTTAAAAAAAAATCTAGCGGCAAATTGTCCAGTGGCAAATTGTCCCCGCGGCGAATTGTCCCACTCCCTTAAAATACACGCGCGCACAAATGTTGAAAATATGTGAGAGTAGGATGGTCATTTTTTATCAATATAATAGGTTATAATATATAAATCGATTTATTTTTTATTAAAAATTTCTATTTCTATGCGATGTCCGAAGTAATCGCGAGCGAGCGCAAGTGAAAGGATTATTGTCTAAATGTCCGAGACTGAACCGAGCGTAAACTAAACTTGTGGGCGTGGATTTTTAGTGCTTTAAGATTGTAATTTTATTAAAGTAATAGATACTTAACGGTTTATATGAACAAAAATTTTAAAAATGTTTTGTCACTTACCTACATGCATATATCTGAAAATCAGAGAAGTTTTGGGCAATAAACAGGATTATATTTTATCATTTAGTCATTCTAGTTATTTTAATATAGCTTAATCTGTATAAGTAAAACTTGAACAAATTAATGCTTAGGGTCTTTTTCAAACGTTTAGGAACAAAAGGGGATTGGACGCAAATTAGGGATATTTTTCAACAACTTTAAAATGGCAAATTTAAACATTCATGCACTTATGAAAAAAACTATGTGTCCACGATCACAATAAAGTTTGCAACTAAAAGTAGCATAATTCTAATCATATCTTTGTCATGTGAAACGAGGACGATGATGTGCCCGATAAGTTGATCCCATAAGACCCTAACACCAGTATTTACTAAAACCTTAAGACTTAGCATTGTAGACCGGGTTTAAGTATCCGGTTTAAGTGTATTTTTTTAATACTCACAGGTCAAATAACTGCAAAGATTCGGTTCTCCCCAATGTGCAATATGATAGTAAGCATTTCTCAGTGAGTTTCATCTCATATAAATTCTAATTAAAAACCACATAAAAATTTTGTAACCAAATGTAATTTTTTGGAAACTTAGTCCGTGCAGTCGTAGGATTCCCGTTAAAAATAGTCTCAAATTGTAGTACCACCCCTGAGGGGTGTTTTAAAGTTCGAAAAACAATATAAATAATCCATGATTGACAAAAAATATTCAAAGCTAAATAATACATAAATAGCTTAAAACTATATCTGTAGATGCATTACCGTATTAAATACGTATCAATATATAAATACTGTAAAAAGCACAAGAATATTAGAATCCCTTTTCAATTACTCATTCCCTAAAACAATCGACCATCGGTTTAGTCGTCGCTAACTTGTCTAAAAAATTAACATGTAAAATATAGCAGACAGCTGACACTGACTTACACCGTTTTTATTCGACATTTCCTAGTGACATTTGGAGGTTTAAATATGGCTGCCATTGTTAAACCAAAATATTTGATTATTTTTATTTATTTATAACCTTTGTGTGGAAATTATATCTTTGTAACGACAAAAAAAGATGACCCATATCGCAAGGTATTTATGAACAATTTATAAAAATATTAAAAACTATTGCATTCACGGGAAAAATAAGTTAAACCTTCAACCAAATTCAACCAAAATGTAGACTAGCACTGTAGATACTGGTGTAAGACAATAGCCCCTCTCCCGCTTAAATTTAATACATATTTTTTTTATTTTAAACAAAAAAAAAAGGATTTTAGTTCCCAAAAACTAATATATTCTATTGAGCGAAATAGGATAAACTTAAGTAATTCTCCCCAGCTCCCTCGAATAGGGGGGAGTTATTAACTTTACAGCATCGTAACATTGCATTGTCATGGCAACTATAAAAACATGCAAAATTTAGAGTTGATCTGATTAAATTTAACCTAAAAAGTATGTACCATGTACACAAGTTAAACAAATGCTTGTTTATAACAACTTATATATTATTGACAGCTTTTATAAATGTAAAAGTTTATTTTTACTTACAATTACCTTTTTTTTTTCAAGAATAATGAAGATAACAAATATTCTACATATCCATCGTCCTAAATGACAAAAACAAAATCGTTCAAGATCATAAATGAAAAAGGTATAAAAGTCCAATGGCAAAAATGGGATTATACAAAAACGTCATTCTTCAAAAGAAGACAAGAGCAAAATCCAAGTTTAGTATAAAGTGTTTTATCATAACCGGACAAAATCAAAAAGGACAAAATCATAAAAAGGGGCCGGTCCTAGCATGAGCAACTCTCTCCTTTCTTTTCATGTATACTAGTTCCGTCTCCCTTCCTCTCATACAACTCGGTTTCCTGGAAGTTTGGCGGAAAATTTAAATCGGGAACGAATAATATTGTTGTTTTTCGACCAAAAAATAAATAAAAAAATAAAAATGTATGTTTTTTTTCCTTTATTTAGCTTTCCTATCCTTCTTTTGAGAGGTCGAAATCGGTGTTAACCAAACCGAACCGAACCGTACCTCTTGGTCAAAGATGAATCCTACCCTAGGGTCCAACACTTAACCTTCTTTAAGGATGGGCATTGCTTAATGAAAATGCCTTATGTGCTATAGAAATCCCTGTGTAGATACGCCGCTTTCTTTAGGCATGGCAGTAAAGAAATTGCAGTGAAAGACGCTTTAATTGCATAGCAATATCAGAACAGCTCTTCATTAGGTGAACGTCACAAGCTAGGCCCGACCCCTTTTTATGATTTTGTCCTTTTTGATTTTGTCCGGTTTTGATAAAAGACATTCTATAGAACTTCGACTTTGCTTTTGTCTTGTTTTAAAAAATGACGTTTTTGATAGTGTTCGGTTCGGTTCGGTTAATTAAGAATTCCGTTTTGGACATAGGACTGTTATGCAATTTTTCTTTATGACCTTAAACGATTTTTTATTTGTCTTTTATGATAGAGTATGGGCGTTCATCTTAATCATTAGGTCTACGAATAGATTCATCAAAATGTTAAAGCTTAGTGAACTGCGTAAAAAAGTTGCAGATATCTTATAATTATATGTAAACATTGGACTTTAATTTAGACCGAAATACATAATAAATGTTCCCGGTTAACGTGATGTATGGCACATGGCGGAAGACAAACGAGCGCGTGTTTTCAAACGTACATGCTTGGGTAAAAAAACATGCGTTTAAATAGCAAATGCTTTATAAAATCTACATCTATCAAATAGGCCGACTTCTTTGTTATTATTAACAAAGCTAAATTAAATTTGATTAAACGATAACACCCTATGCAATTTACTAATTGTATAATTACGTACAGCTTTAGGCCTGATTCACAGTTTCCCTTCTTGCCGCTCATTTTCATTTCCATCTTTCTCTGATAGAAAAAGATAAGATAAATTGTATCTTTATCTCGTTCTATTAGAGAAAGAGGGAAATAGAAGTGAACGGCAAGAAGTGAAACTGGTGTCCCTAAATGATTTGACAGTTTTTACATATAAAAACTGTCAAATTATTTAGAGACACTAGAAGAAACTAATTATGTAAAAATTGTGCCAAACTAATATTATAAACGGTAAATTCTTAATGATAGGCACACAACATTTTGTTCAATAACAAAACAAATCCAAACCTAATCAAACCAAACTGAGCCGCCATCCACCAACTAGTCAGACTAAGAAACTGCTAATGCATTTTAAACTTATGTTTTCGGGATGTCTCTAATCGACCTGGAAAATATGGTTAGACAGCAGTTGGTTTGAACGTATAGGGTGTCCCAAATTGGGCACTTTTAGGGGGTTTAAGGTACTTCTAGGGGAGACAGAGAAAAACTGTCCAGGCATTGCGAGGCTCAAATTTCAAGAGAAGACTTATAGAGAAATCCGCATTTTGAAATGTCGTCTCGTTTTTGAGCTACGGGGGCTTTTTGAAAAGTCTACATTTTTGAGGGGGGTCTATAACTTCGTTATTAGTGGAAATTTTGATTTAGAGTAAATTGCAGTTTTATAGACTTTGTCACGAGGAATTCACCCGCTAAATTACATTTTAACTGTCACTTTTAGTTTTTGAGATATGACATAAAGTTGCATTTTTTCTTATGGAATGGCCTATATTTTAATTAATTTTCGAATTCGTCATTGAATTCTTTTCAAAATGATGTATCATATATCTTAGTTTGATTGAGCGGTTTAGGAGATATTCAGCTTATTTTTTTTCAAATTACAAATCAGCTGATTTACGAAATCCACGTGACAAAAAGGGCAGTTATTCTTGAACTATCGTAAGTGTCCTTGGGACGTAGTGACCACTAGAACTTGAGTGAGTATATCGTCTATGTCTTTGGAATCTCAGGTGATTTGCCTGCTGCCAACAAAATAACACATACCTCGCATTTCTTTGAGTTTTAGTGTTCTGTGGTGCCAAATTAACTCCGTTTTACGGTACCAATGTGTGTTTCATTACACATAATATTTTGAGGAAGAACTAATTAATTCTTAACTACAAATTTTCCAAATATTTGCCTTTAAACAAAATTTTAAACCTGCTGCCTGCCAAGCCTTTCGTCAGGCTCAATAAAATCAAATGTCCCCATGATTGAGGGTGTTAAAGGAATCTCTGCTTGGCTCTGAATCGTCGTAAACTCCAACCCTTTCTTTAAGGATTTCGCCCATTGAACTAATGACATTCCCTGAAATAGTAAAAGTTCATTTCGGCAGCCCTGCTAGCGCATATTGAATTTAGAATCTAAGTAATTTTACTTAAAAAATTAAATAGAAACTTAGTTCTTCTTAAATTTTCAATTGTACATTGTAATAAAAATGTTTGTACCATGAATTACCAAACAAATGGTGGTGAGGTCAGGCCTTCTGTAGAAAATAAAATATACCGAAGGACCACTCGAGATAGCTCGAGAAAAACGTGGGGGAGTTAAGAGGGACTGTATCTTTCCACAGGGCTCCAACAGGGAAAAAAGAGCCTAAAAACTTAAATACTAAAAATAGCGTAGCAATGAAAAATTATCAAGAAACGACTTACCATTAGATGTCTTTCGTAGCTACTTGGCTGGCCAGCCCGATTATACGCGAAGTACCAGACTCTCCATTGTTCTATAGTTCACAATGTTCCAAACACTAATATCTAATACACTAAAGCGTAAAATTAATAGTTTCCACAATTTTAATATAAAATGATAGCGGTGCGGTGACTTTCCTTGCACGTGGCGCGTGGTTGAGTTGTTCTCTCAGACAATCGGCGTTTTCGTCTGCTAGGCCGAATTTAGCCGCTTATCTCAAATCCTTCATTGCTGGAAGAAGCGCGCGAAGTTTAAATTTAAAATATGGAAAGATATAGCGTAAAGTAAATCAAAATAATATTCTACAAACGCTTGTAAGCGTAGAAAATGTAACCCAAAAATATTTAAAAACTAAGAGAGATAGCTTCTCTAATTTTAAGTGAAAATTAGAGAATATAATTATTTACAAAAATAAAAACAAGTTGGGAAACTTGTTCAAATGGTAACCTGTGGTTTGCATTTAAGGTAGTTTTCCCAACTTTTGTCATTTTAAGCTACTAAAAATAATCATTTTAAAATTAAATAGAGAAAAAATGCGTTAGTTTTTAAATGATATAAATATTTTGTATTATTAATTCGTCACTAATCTTTCTAATAATTCTTCTAATTTGTTTAAATGTTAGTTCTTTTATAGACTAAAATTTTTATAAAAAAATAACAAAGTATTTGCATGTGTCTCTAAGGTCGTAATGATAATGCCCCACTTCTCGCTAACCCATGTCCCACTTTTCTTCATAATGTTAAATTAAAAAAATGGAAATACACATACCTACTAACCAACAAAATATAAAAAATAAATATTTATTTATTGAAAAAAAGAAACTTGGGTGGACGTCTCAGGAGAGACGCGATCTCATCAAACTACAGAAAAAAACGAAATATATACAAAGTAATACAAACATACTTTAGTTATGATATTTAACCGGGAGAAAACAGAAACAACCGCAGGAAAAGCTGTGCGGATTCAGCTAGTCTTCAGCTAATATTTAAAGGAAAACTTATTAACATCCCGATACTGTTCGTACCCGTGAGACAACAATTTGTGCTTGTTCATATTTTAGTATTAATTAGACTTCACTCTTACTATTATTTTATAAAAAGAAATATAGAAAACAACAATTTTGGAAAATATTAACGCCATAAGTGGCTGCAGCACCTAATAAAATTAATATATTAAAAAAAATATTCTTCTTTTGTATATTTGGCACCCTTATGTCCCGCGCACAGTCGCCTCATTTTTTAGTTCTATTTTTAAAAAATCTGATATTAAAGGGGTATGAATAGATAATTAAAAAAATTTCTCCAGAGGTCCGTCACCCCTATTTTTTTAGGGAAAATTAAAAAAAAAATACGAAAAAACTTAATTTAAATCATCCAGCAATTTTAGAAAACACAAGTGGAAAAGTGAAAGGAGCTACAACCCTCATAATTTTTATTTGCTAACAAAACAATATTTTTTATGCTAACATATATCGATGTCCCAACTTTCATCGCCCTTATTTTTGCGTTGTAATTTTAAAAAATCGGTCAAGAAAAGGGTATGAGGAAACATAGACATTAAACAATGCGACTTATTTGTAATATGTCCCAATTTACTTTTTTTCAAAAAAAATCATTACACAAGATTCAGAACTAAATCTAAAAAATTACCACCTTGTCCCACTTTTCGCCAGGCAGGACGAAATGTGGGCCAAAGTAAAATTTATAATCCATTACAACCACCCTTGTTTTTTAGAAGAATTAATAAAAACTACAAAAAAATGTATGCAAAATAAAATTTCAATCCTCTAGTTTATGCTAACATAGTTTTCTTTTTAATTGTTTACTTTATAAAGAAGTTAAATTTTTTTTTTATAGACCTGCAGTTCTTTTTCCTTAGAAGAAAACCTTCGACAGGGTTAAGTGTTTACTAATGACTGAATTCAATTTCGCAGCAATTTTGTTTTGAAAGCTGCCGTTTTAGCGTTTATAGACGTTGTTGCCAAATGATTTTGGAAATCAGGGCAATTTTTTTTCTTAATCTCGTAAAATAGATTTATTTACGCCTTTCTCATCAAGTAGCAATTTGCCAAGTGCCGCTTCTGTGTTAAATACATTCATATAAAGAAGGTTGTTATTAAGTTCATTTAGAAACAAAATTTTTAAAAATTGTTTAACAAACGGTTTTATAAAAAAATTGCTCTAAAATGTAAAAAATAATTTAACAGATTTCTTTGGGCCATTAACGGTTAAATCAAGACTGTAGTACAAAGAAATCTATTAGATTATTTGTTTACTTTTCAGGGCAATTTTAATAAAATCGTTTATTTAAAAAAGCATTTTTTATTTATTTATTTTTTTCTTTTTGGTCTAAATTATATAGAAATAAAATGCAGGATGTTTTATTATTATTTATGACAAATCATAAATCTGAAAAAGTTATGAATTTACCCCCCGCTTTTTGTTCATTAAATTATATTGTCACAAGAACAAATCATAAATCTGAAAACCGCATGTTCTTATCTGTTTTTATTTTATAGGTTATTACAAAAAAAAAATATTTAAAAGAACAGTGGCGTAACATATATATATATATATATATTTTTTTTTAAATACATTCCAGCACAAATGCCACTGGTAAAAAAACATGCTATACAATAAACAATGTCTCTTCAATAATAGAAAGCGTGTCAGAAATTTCACAAAAATATCTAGAGCAGTATCACAGAAATAAATATAAAAGTTTATATTTAAGTTTATTGAAGTTTTTTTAAACTGGACCTAAGAATTAAATCATTAAATCTATCCCTTAATTTTTTTATCGTTTTGTTGTATTTGGAATAGAACTGATAACTGAAGTGGATATACTTATAATTTTAGATAAGAATGCTGTGAACCTACCAATGCCTGCGGAGAATTTCTTGGTCATTTCTGGGGTTTAATTTGAAAATATTTTCAGTAAAGGGATTGAGAGCCCCAGATTTTCTTAAGTTAATTAGAGCTAAGATTTGGGGATCTGCATTTTCATTTTTTAAATTGCAAAGTTTTAAACACTTGATTGAGCAGCATATATATATATATATATATATATATATATATATATATATATATATAGCGGGTCTAAAAAGTTACTACAGATTCTAACAATTTTAAATTAAAATACTATATTTTAAAAATTAATCTGAGGTGTTTAATCGTACCGTTAACATTGACGTATTTGTCAAGTTTAAAGTTGATATCAACGCTAAGTTAAAAAATGCATTGTAGAATTTTTTTTGGTTTTACAGTGACATAAAATTTTTAGCAATGTAATAAACAATGACATATAGATATGTAAATAATGTCAATGATTGACCACACCACGCACTTCTAATAATGCGGTTGTAATGAAACTTAGCATGCACGTTCATAAGGTTAAAAAAACTATTCAGTGAAAATTTTAGCCCCCCACCACCCACCATAAGGGAGCTAGGGCGTGGTCCTTATTTTAGTTGCTCTGATTGACCACCCACTTCTAATAATGTAGTTGTAATGAAATTTAGCAAGCACGTTCATAAGGTTAAAAAAACTATTCGGTGAAAATTTTAGCCCCCCACCACCCCCCATAAGGGAGCTAGGGCGTGGTCCTTATTTTAGTTGCTCTGATTGACCACCCACATCTAATAATGTGGTTGTAATGAAATTTAGCATGCACGTTCATAAGGTTAAAAAAACTATTCAGTGAAAATGTTAGCCCCCCACCACCCCCCATAAGGGAGCTAGGGCGTGGTCCTTATTTTAGTTGCTCTGATTGACCACCCACATCTAATAAGGTTAAAAAAACTATTCAGTGAAAATTTTAGCCCCCCACCACCCCCCATAAGGGAGCTAGAGCGTGGTCCTTATTTTAGTTGCTCTGATTGACCACCCACATCTAATAATGTGGTTGTAATGAAATTTAGCATGCACGTTCATAAGGTTAAAAAAACTATTCAGTGAAAATTTTAGCCCCCCACCACCCACCACCATCTAAAATGGTGATGATTGATGATTCATATTCTTTGAGTGGGTCTTGCAGACTTTCTACTGCAACTACCAGTGTGTCTATTTTGGCTTACTTTTGAGTGGTTTCTCGCTACTACAGTGAAACCTCTCCTTGCGGACACCTCTATTAAGCGGACACTTTCTTTAAGCGGACAAATTTGTTGGAACCAAGCTTTTGGCTATCTCTTCACATGTAAAATTCCCTCCTATAACCGGACACTCTAATAACCGGACGCAGAAAATATTTTTTGGTTAAAAAATTCTGAAACCTCCCTTAACCGGACGTGAACCCCTGACAACGGGACGGAGCGCTGCACGGGGGCATAAATATTATGCCGGGGAATTACCTCTTTCTGTTTTAATGCGGAGACTAAATACTTCTGTCGTAATTACAACATTATTTTATTCGGCGGGACTGCTGTGTTTATTTTTATTGTTTAGTTGGGTAATAATGGATCTCTTTGAAATGGCGCCTAGTAAAACAACTTCTTAGTTTACGTGGAATAAATTGGTAAAAAAATTTTTCTAAGTCACAAGCTTTTATAAAATGCACTAAAAATTAAAAAATAATTTTCTAACATTCTAATATTGTCATAATAATAAAAGCGATGGCCGACTGATGGAAATTTTGACGATGTTAGCACGATAAGATATCCGTATCAATTAAATATCACTATTTGCAAGAATCAATCTAGCAGAAAAATGCAGAGGTATCAAAACCACCCAACCCGACCCAAGATACCCCAGCATTTCTATGGCAATGGCATAACATTGCGGCACATCAAACATATCTTTGATGACCTGCTATGTTGAATATTCTTTAAGTGTTTAGATCACAAATTTAGAATAACTTATGCTTTGATTTGCGGCCATCGCTTTTATTATTATGATAATATTAGAATGTTAGAAAATTATTTTTTAATTTTTAGTGCATTTTATAAAAGCTTGTGACTTAAAAAAAATTTTTTACCAATTTATTTTCTACTTTTTAGTCTCAGCTATCTACTCTATTAAATGAAAATATTTGTTCAATAAGAGAACAGAAGAGTTTATTCTAGATTATAATGAAATCGTTGATCGTGAGTTGTTTGGAAACTCATTTTTCTATTGGGGGAAGGAGAGGGTGGGGGTAGAGGTAGAAATATATTTTTTGTTTGGGCTGTATTGCCATCGGACCTTTATGCATGTATACCAAATTTTATAAAAGTCATTTGAAGTGAAGTGACAATGACAATACAAATCGGATAATGGGAAGTGTGTCAAAAACGCTTCACAACATTTGATAGATAGTTAGTTAGATAGTTAGATAGTTAGATAGTTAGACAGAACGTCTGAAGCTAAATAAAAGCTTGTAAAAATGGAAGTTGTTAACGTTTCGGAGAAGGAACATCTATCAGCACGAAAGATCGTCAAAAAATTTAATATCGGAAAATCTCAAGCAGTGGAAATTGTTAATAAATATAAATCAAAATTTCGCAGTTCCCTCTCTTAAGCGGACACCTCCAATAAGCGGACAAAATCGACGGAACCGTGAGTGTCCGCTTATAGGAGGTTTCACTGTATATGCCTAGTCCTCCAGAAACGCTATCTATCAGTTTAGGCGAAATACTGTTCAGAACTTCTAAATCAATCTGAGGTTTACAGAAAGTGTTCTGACGAAAAGCATTTGGTCCTTCTGTTAGTCCAGTTTTGTGCATGGGTACACTTAGTCGGCAGTAACTCCTAAAAAGTCCAGTCAGTACACGGATCTTCAGTCTGGTAAGTCCAAAGGTCTTCCTGGCTCTTTTTCTACGAGGTCCTTTAATAAACCCTTTAGAGTGAAAAAATTCTGATAGATTTCCATCCATTTCAATATTGTTTCAATGTTCTCGAGCTTGATCTTGAGCTAAAAAAGTTTAAAGCAACGCCACAATACGGTTTTTAAAGAACATTGAATTTTTACTTAAGTAAACTCAAAAAGTGAGATTATGGCATATTTATTTTATAATAGGAAAACAAAACTTTGAAACAATGTGTATTTCTGCGAGGGGGGTTTTCTAAATCAAACATTAAAGGTAGTAATAATAATCAGTACAGTTGACCACCTATTAACCATGAAAATCCTAATAGCCAACGAATCCAACATTCCACTATATATTGCGCTTATAGACTTTGAAAAAGCTTTCCATTGCATTGAGCACTGGGCAGTAAAAGCATCTTTAATTAATAGCCGAATAGATCACAGATACAAAGACTTAATTGTCAATATATATAGCCAAGCAACATCATTAATCAAAATCCACGAAGGAACCAAGCCATTAATAAGAAGGGGTGTCAGCCAGGGTGACACAATATCCCCTAAACTATTTAACCAGGCCCTAGAAGATGTTTTTAAAAACTTAGATTGGGTGAAATAGGCATCGAAGTAAACGGACAATACTTGAACCACCTAAGATATGCTGAAGATATTGCCTTAATAACAGATAAGAAAGAAGAACTGATAAAAATGCTGAAGGAATTGGATACAGCAGCTGAAAATATAGGCTTGAGTATGAACTGCACTAAAACTAAAGTCATAACAAACACAGATGAGGATATCACGATCAGAATAAACCAAGAGAAAATAGAACAAGTTGAGGAATATATATACCTGGGACAAATTATTAAACTAAAAAAGGAAAACCAAATGGCTGAAATTAAGAGACGGATAAGATTGGCCTAGGCAGCATTCGCTAAATTAAGCTACATATTAAAAAATAAAAAATATCATCAGTACCTCAAAACGAAAGTGTATAACCAATGTATCCTTCCTGTACTTACCTATGGATCCCAGACCTAGACACTTACAAAATCAAACATGGATAAGGTAACAAAAGCCCAAAGATCAATGGGAAGATAAATGTTACATATAAAGCTAAGAGATAAAACTATATTTAACATAATTACAAAAATTGAACCATATAGTATAAGAGATTTCACAGAACACAGAGATATTTTGCTTCTGGTGGTGGGATAATCGTCTTAGGGTCCCTGCCTCTTTATCATCTTTTCACCATATTGGTTTCGTCTGTGTTTTTTGTTGTTTTATGCTTCCAAATCTCTTCTTAACTACCTAAAATGAAAAATAAGATATATTTATTGAATTAATTTGCAAACAAATAAAAATAAAACTAAAAAAAAATAAAATTAAAAAAATAATAAAATTATATATATTTCTATATTTCTCTGGGCTTTGACTGAGTTGACAAAGATTTTTTTTTTAAACAGTGTATCGCAATTGTGTTAAGTTTTAATTTAATGTAGTGTATTTTTGTATTTTTTATTTTTGGACATTCACTGAGTTGACAAAAGATTTTTAAAACATTGTATCGTAACTGTGTGTCTGCTAAATTTTAATTTTAATTTTTAATTTAATGTAAGTAATGTATTTTTTGGATATTTTGCTTGGTATTTTAAGGTTTTAAATTTTTGACAAAAAAGTCTCAACAAAATTTTAATTTTAACAAATAGTACCAAATGTAGTGACCTTTTCAAGTTTCTTTTTTCTGTTAGACCATTATATAATTTAAATTTTCAAAGTTAAGTAAGTGAACTGATTTTGGACTGTTTCTTTCTCTTTTGACACAATTCACTTAACCTAGGTTAGTTTTAACATTGTTAACTTTGCTAGGTTCTCTTGAATAAAGAAAATTTGAATTTAAATTTGAATTTGATAGAAAAAGGAATAAATGGATAAGAAACAAAAGAAAAATAATGGATGTAAGAGAAGAAGTAGCAAAATTAAAGTGAACATTTGCCGGTCATTATACCTGGAGACCTTGGGAAAATAAATGAAGTAGGGGAAGACCCCAAATAAGATGGGCGGACGATTTGAAGAGAAATGCAGGAGCTAGATGGATGAACACGGCGACAGACAGAGAAGAATGGAAGATATTGGGGGAGACCTATGTCCAAAGATGGATCGAAGAAGGCTAGATAGATAGAATAATAATTAGATATTAATGACGAGATCACTTAATCTGTGGATGTTATTTATTTAGTGCGATCAAACGGACATGGACATCGTGTCTTGCATACCTTAATGCAAGTATTATTGCATGTTAAACAAGTTCTTCGGGCGGCATTTTGCATTTTTGTGCTTTATTACGACATACTTATACTAGAGAACTTTTTCAGTTTTTAGACACTTATTGGAATAAAACCTGACCTTATTTAAAAATCGACCGTATAGTGACAGATTTACATATAAAAAGCAGCTGCTTTCTTTCAAAATTCGGCCTTTGTGTATTTAAAAACCGGATTTATTAGTGTCTGTATTTATTAAATGAAAGTTAGCGACTTTATTTTTAAATTTGACTTTGGTATATCAATTTTGAGAGGTTAGCTGTCAGTTTTCTTTGTAAATCTGTCAGAATAAAGTCGACTCTAAAATAAGGTCAGGTTTTATTCCAATAAGTCCCTATTTCTGGACTGTGCAGAAACATTTTAAAAGACAGAAACCAGCATATTCTGCATAAATCCACTTTTACATTTCACACCCTTAAGTAGCCAATTTGCTGTCTCTTTAGTATCTCTAGAATCAGCAATTAAATTTGATCTACATATTCTAATGATCATTTTTGCCCTAGAAGTAAATTATAGTTAAGGATAACGCACGACTAATATAGGATTTTCGGACTCTGTGTAGATTGTGCCATTTTTTGACGTTAATTTCAAACAAACTTTAAACTGGATGAAACTCAAATATTTCGGCTCGTCATATTAGCGTGAGTTTCTTTTGCGACTTAATTTGCAGAGATTATTTTTTTGAGGAACCGTTAAAATATTGACAGGTCAACATATTGTACGAGGTTGTCGCAACTTCCAAAACAGAAGTAACCAAAAACTCTGTTCATTCCGGGTTATTATTTATTTAAAAAATAATTTATTTTGTTTAATTTTATTTTTTAAGCATTTTTGGTTTTTACTATATTTTTAAATACGGCCTTTTGAATTAATAAGCCATAATTGGGCTTCCTATAAGTTACTCTAATCAATCATAATTAAATGGTTAATTAGTTGTTAAAATAATTATAATTAAGAATAAAATCTTAAATCCATTTTTCTACTTTTAAATTAAAATTAAAATACACCAGTGAAACTCCCTTAGCGCCCCTCTAAAAGTTAAAATTGGACATATATGCGCGAACTCGCTTGTGAATTCAATAATGAAAAACTGTAGCCTTTCGCCTTCAGCGAGACTCTCTCACGATCAACCGAACAGTTTAAAAATAAAGAAAAAACAATGCATTTTTGCCTGATAAGAAATACGTGACGACAAAACGCCTGCACGTTTTTCGGCTATGATTAATAAAAATATATTTAATATTAAACCAAATCACACAACAAAATGTTCACTTTTGCTTATTAGCGCGATTACGCGTGTGCTCAATATTACTGGAATAGAAGCTGGACACATGGAGTCAACACTCTGGAAGGCCTTCCAGGATTTGGAATGAAGACAGCACAGCAGTAAGTGATTATATTTTTAGTGTCGAAATTTGCTTATAAAATTATATTAACAATAATAATTTCTTAGTGCATAAATTTAGTGCTAAGCTTGAGCGGAGCTGGTTTTAGTAATCATATATTTTTAGTTAGGGAAATTTCTACCCTTTCAGCTTGATATTATCGGCCAACTTAAATGCTTGTAAAATTAAAATAAACATAATCAATAATAATTCTAAAAAATAAAATAAAATATAAAATTCTAATTTCGATTTACAGTCCACTATGCAAACCAATTTTAACTGGGCGAGAAGTAGACAAACTCCATCTTTCAACGTTAATATCCCACAAACGATAGTACGTATAAGATTTTGTCCAATTTATAGATTGTGCTGAATTACATAGATCCTTTATGACATACGAAATAAATGGGTCCATGACGGATCTGATACCTTCCCAGCTAGCCTATTACCACACTTAAAGTGAAGCCATGATATATCAGCCTTGAAAACAGTTTTTTGTAAATATCTCAGAAACTGAACCTCCTACGAAGTTTTAGGTTATAATACAAATTATTGAGCAAAATGTAGTTTACTATATTCCGAACACCGGACATTGATGCAATGCTCCGTGAAAAAGTTACCATTTTTTAAAAAATCATCAGCATTAATGAATTTTGAGCAAAATCAGCGCGTTAGAGTGTCGAACACTAGTTTACCTGAACATTTTATGAAAATCGGTTTAGCGGTTTAGGAGCTCTTGTGTACGGACAGACATACACACACATAAACTCACATACACAAGCAGACAGAAATCACGACGATATTGCTAGGTCAAAATACACCCAAATAACATATTTTCGGCGTTATCTCAAAAAAAAAATCGTCGAAAATAATTAATGATACCTTTTTTAGCCATTGCTGAGTGGGCTAGGTAGGTAAAAATGGACACAATCTATAGAGCCATAAAATATTATGTTAGCCGAGCTTTCTTCTTTACATATTGCACAACACTTCAAGATTTCTTGGTCATTAATTTCTTTAATGTTTGGTGCTAATACTAGCATTTAACAGTTTCTTATTACACATTTGTTTAATGTTAGGATAATGCGTTTTACGGAAACTGGGCTACTTCTTCTCTTAATTCAAAAGTATTTGAGAAATGTACGTAATGAGAAATATAACATTAGAAACTAAATTTTACATCAGGAACTCTCATATTATAAGAGCAAGATTCATGAAATACCTAGTTTAACTACTCAATAGTCGAAAGGGTCTAAGGGTAGGAGAACAAAAGGAAGGTGACGCATCTGACAGGAATCTTTCTTTAGGACAATTACTAATATTATGAAGAAATGTAGCGTAACCGTTACCAGCAAACATCTCTCCAATATTGCGCCTGCAGGCGATCAGGTTTACAGTTTAGCCTTTGCCCCTGATTACTCTTTGTCCACGGTCATCTATTAACACTGTTGTCTGTTATTGTTCTTGCTAAAGCTATGCTGCCCATAGTAATAACTGCCCTGAAGGCATTTTGTCAATTTATTTGTCAGTTCTGGTGTCTGGGAACAATAATAATAAATGTCTTTGCAATATCCTCTATATTTACGAGGTTATTGGATGCATTACCCGTTATAAATGGGTAATCTAAGCAAAGGTACCATATTAAATGAACTCGAACAGGCTCTAGTGTGAAATTTTATTATAATTTTTATAATTTAATTCATTGTTAATAGTAATCAGGGTTTGCTAAATATACATAAGCACAGTACATATAAGCTGTTTGCGTTGCAATCAAGCTGTAGCTGTGTTAGCATACATGTGAGGTTTTGAAAGAATCATGCAAATGGAAGAGTTTTTCACACCTTTAATGTTAAACTTTTTTTAATCTGATAATTTGATCCTAAGGAGTTTATGCATATGAATGACGTTTTCAAAAAATCATGCAAGTGGACGGCAGTGGAGGCTGGTGACCTTATAAATTGGGGGGGGGGCAGAAATTTAAATTGCATGGAAAATGAAATAAAAAAACTTACCGAAACAATTTTATTTTAGTATTTTCTAAACAAGCAGCTACGTGGTGTAGTTTTTAGTTTATTTGTTTATAGATAAAGTCCATTCGCCTTTTTAGCTCACACATATACTATACTATAGTAGTGTGAGCTATGGTGATCCTAATTTTTTCGAGAAAAAAAAAGTTGCTCCGATTTCAAAATTTTTTATATATCTTTGCGTTTCAGATGATTTTGAAACTTTTTTGTTGCGCCGTCTGTCTGTCTGTCTGTCTGTCTGTATGTCTGTCTGTCTGTCTGTCTGTCTGTCTGTCTGTCTGTCTGTCTGTCTGTATGTCTGTAACGACCAACGCGCATAACTCAAAAACCGCTCGGCCGATTTTAATGAAATTTGGTACCTAGGCTGGGTCTTGGGTCGAGATGGTCCCATTTAAAAATGAACAAAATCCACAGAACACAAACCAAATAAAAGGGTAGGGGTAGATTTCAAAAATTAGAGTTTATGTGAAAATATGGCGTGTGTGATATCAAACGAAAGGTAATTGAGTCTGGAGTTAAACAAAATACATTTTAATTTATTTAAAAAAAAAGGGTGGGGGTATATTTCAAAAATTCGAGTTTAAGTGAAAATATGGCATGTGTGATACCAAACGAAAGGTAATTGAGTCCGGAGTTTAACAAAATACATTTTAGTTTTTGCTTTTTTTAAGGGTGGGGGTAGATTTTAAAAATTTTAGTTTAAGTCAAAACATGGCTTGTGTGGTATCAAACAAAAGGTAATTTAGTCTGGAGTTAAATAAAATATATTTCAGTTTTTAGTTATATTAGCTCACACGTAAACTATAACTATAGTACCTAGTGTGAGCTTAGGGGCCCATATATTGGCAGAGTATTTTTATGGTTCCGTAGAGCAACCTGAAAAATCCCACAGAATTTTAAACAGTCTATTAACCTACTGTATGTAAGTATATGTCTAATTTTTGTCACATTTTCATTATGTTCGGTAATGTTTTGCCTATCGGCACTATTCAATTGGCACCTATTATCAGTCTTGTCTAGCATAGAAAATTTTATGTAGTTATTTAAATAAATACCACTTACTTTGTGTCTTTTTAACTTTTCACTAAAGTGCTTAATATCACACATTCCCTTTGCACGCAGGATCACTTCGTGCATTGTTCATAACAAGACAAAAAAAGCAAAAAAAGCATTTTTTTTTCATAATTGCACAACCAGTTTTTAGCATCGTATAATTTTTTATTTTCTATTATAAATTTTTATCAAACACCCCTCGGCATTACTTACACTAAAATTTTGGTTAATGTTTAGGTCCGGTCTATATTTTTATCTACAGTGCTCGACATCGAACGTTTAGACTTTATGAAAAGCGTATAAAAAAGGATGAACTTATGGAAAACAAGAGGTCAGTGAGGGACCAAAGATGCGCATATTTAGGAGCGTTTGCCGCTGTGACTCGAAATTAATTAATAGATTTTTATTACTAAACAGGAGCAAACACAGTAAGATTTCCAGTTTTAAAAGACGAAGAAAGTTATTATTATTTATTTCGTTATTTTAGCTTTAATCAGAAAATTAAATCGATAAAAATTCAATTTTTGAATAATTTTTTCTTTCTTTCTTCTTCTTTTAACCTTGCTCTTTTATTAAAGTCGCGCTTCGCGCCGTTCGATCTGCTCGCGGCGGCTAACGAAATCAAGTTGCTAAAATAGTTCAGGCCCTACGGGGTCCGATACTGCGTTTAATGATAGAAGCAACACACTTGGTATGAATAGGCATAAGACTCGCCCAAACATTTTACGACAGGGAACCACCAATCAGTCCTGGCAGGTTGTGATTCCCCCCCCCCCCCTTAAACGTGTTTTTTCATAGTTTTTTGCTAACAACTCAAAAACAATCAACTTTTTCAAAAATCTTCTAAAGATCATTTTTCAAGCGGATACAATTTCCTTTCCAACCATGTACCTTAGTATCATCTGACGGCAGTGGTGCACATTCCATTAGCGTACGAAAAAAAGGGAAATTTTTTAAAATATTTTTTCTCTTTTTTTTTGTGTATTTTTTATCCTAAACACTATTTTTTTTTCAAAAAAATATTTTTGTTTAAAAGTTTATTGTATACAGTTAAATACTTATTAAAGTAGGCATGTTTTTTTAAATAGCATTAAATCAAACAAAAATTTTGATCATTCATTTTTGTAACTGAGTAAATAAAAATAGAGAGTAAAAAATTATTTTTGGTTAGTAATAACTTAAAACTGACTTTTTCAAAGTGCGGATCCCTCCTCTCGCCCCCCTCAAAAGTGCTCTCTTACAGTATTTTCCCAATAATTTGCAAACTTTTAACTCGGAAAAAAACAACTAAGTAATAATTATTGAGGTAGATGAAAAGTCCTCTCTAACGATGTGTAACACGCCCCCCGTAAGGGGGGCGTGTTATACATCGTTAGAGAGGACTTTTCATCTACCTCAATAATTATTACTTAGTTATTTTTGCCATTTAAAAGTTTAGAAATAATACCACATAATAATAATAATACCACAAAACATAGATAAAAAAAATATATTTTAAAAATTTTCCCCTTTTTTCGTATGCTAATGGAATATGCACCACTGCCGTTAAAGGGTACTAAGGTACATCGTTGAAAAGGAAATTGTATCCGCTTGAAAAATGAATTCTAGAATATTTTTGAAAAAGTTGACTGTTTTCGAGTTATTAGCAAAAAATTATCAAAAAGCACGTTTAAGGGGGTGGGGGGGGAACCATCCCTTGCCAGAGAGGGGGTGGTTCCCTTTCGTAAAATGTTCGGGCGAGTCTTATGTCTATCCATGCCAAGTGTGTTGCTTCAATCATTAAACGCAGCACATGGCTGCAATCTCGGATGTAGGGCCTGAACTAAAAGCAGAATTACGGATTCGCAGTATTGATTATAAGTCATACAGATCAAATGATATCTAAGAGATGGCGCAACAGCAATTAAAATCAACGTGTTTTTTGGATTTTATTAATGGCCGACTTTCGCCTAGTTAGCCGGTAAGAGTAACGTCATTAGATCGCGAAAAGAAAACCATTTTCTTGAATTGCTAACTTGACAACAGCGCTAAACTACTTATCTCTCTTAGTGCCATTTATTTAAATAGCGATCTTACTTCAATTCACATATTTTCAATGGCCAAACGATCGTTGACGAACCCTGTATATGGCCCTAAAGATTTTATTTGTAATCGAAGTTCATATGTCAACGTATTTAAACTTGCACAGTTAATTATATCATCGACGGTATTTATTTACATTTTATAATCAAACGATAACGAAAACAAACAATGACACGCCACCAAGGCAAGGCTTTTTCCTACTGATGACAAACCCCAAATCAAAACAAATTCATACGTCTTCACCAAGGATAGAACCAGCAGCACAAGAAAACAAACATTCCTGCCGCCCCCGCTCGAGAGAACATCTGCCATACCCCGCTGAAAAACGAGTCAAATTGAAACCTTGCCCCGAGCGGCGCCACTGGTTGAAGGGTGTTAGGGTGTTTCATACTAGAGAGAGAAATCGGACTGCCTGTGAAAAAACTGGACAGATCATACACTTTCTAAGCTTAAGCAGGTCCTCCACATTTTTGCATGTATGCTTTACCTCTAAATCTACACACTTTAACCAAGCAAACTCTCGATTCATATGCAAATGTCCTTAATGCCGTTTTAACAACCGTCTTGCAGGATTGCACGGATAATGGTTTAAACCGGGGAGTTTTGCCCGTAAATAAATAAAGTTTATACTCTACGTCGCTGCAATTTAGACTTTAAGAACGGGCTTAAGACATAAAGCTTTTGTATTTTAAGTGAATGGTTTGGCAGAAAGTTGTTGCTTAAATCGAAATACGACAATTTACAAAGATTTAAATTAGGATTTAACTTATATTTTATGGTCAAGTTGAAAAACAGAATATGTTATGTAAAAAAAAATTGATAAAAGTTCTCGACCTGGTGTAAGATACACATATAAAGTACGCTGAATTGGGGCTCTAATTTGTTTAATTTTGCTCATGCATATCATGTGGTGATTAGTTTTTTATTTTGGTCATTCCCGCTGTATACAGTTTCGATTATTAATATATATACAGTGAAAGTCGCGAATAACGACGTCGCTTATAACGACAAGTCGCATATTACGACGGAGACTGCGTAGTTTGGTTGGATTTACGTTTAATCCATTGCAGATAAAGTCTGGTTATAGCGATGCCGGTTATAGCGACAATGTCGCTTTAAACGTCCATAATAAAGAAAAATTTTAATGTGATGGGCCGGATATAACGACTTATTGTAATCGATTTTTGCCTTGTGATTATGCATGAATTCTCGGCCAATCACCGACTGCAACGACGGGGAAATCCCTCAGTCTAGGCTCCTATGAAATTTCATATTTGTTTACATTTCATTTCTAACCGGCCGTGTGTTAGAACAAAGTAGTAGTGTTATTGTAGAAAATGACTTAAAAAAAAAAGAAAAATTTTGTCCATTGAGGAGAAAGGCTTAATAATTTGTAGACTTGAGGCAGGTGAGTCCAATAATACTATTGGAAGGGAGTTGGGCTTATCGCATTCAACTGAATCTACAGTTTGAAAAACCGAGATGTAACAAAGGATGCATTTCATGAAAATTTGTTACCAAAGAAAAAATTTAGATTATCAAGTCATACAGAAATAGATTAAGCATTATTTAACGGGTTTAAAGTTGAAAGAAAAGGGATCACGAATAAATGGCCAAAAAAAAATGGCAGAATAATGAATTTCATAAGGGTGTTTAATTATATTTTTTCCCACCCTTTTAGATCATTATTACTTGATGTAGGAATATAAAAGAAATTGTGTTCGAATTCGCGAAATTTTTACTTTTAAATTGCATCTTGAATTTATTCCTGATGCTTACCGTATTTGACAGGCGCTCAAAATTATAGTTTTTGTAAATTGGATGCTCCTTATATTATTTAATTAATAGATTAGGCTTGGAATATACTTTCCAAAAATATTTTAATTTAACTTGTTTTTATTTCCGACATTTTTACAACAAAACTTTAAAAATTCAACAATTTTTTGACGTATCAAATCAACAAAACATACGAGCAGTGACGGTTGCTACGGAACTAAGCCAACTTATATTGATGGGTGACAACAACAAAAATCACAATGACGGGAGACCCGTATGGAGAAATGACATAGGCGTGCGCAAAAATGACATAAGCGTGTGCAAAACATTTTGCACACAGCGTGCGCAAAATGCCATTTTCAGATCGTGTTCTCCGTGCGCAAAACCCCCTTTTACAAGACAGTCGTATAAAAAATAACATTACCACTTTTGTGTTAATTTTAGTATCCTTATTCCAAATTATGTTAGTCCCCATGTATCAACAGTGACAATGACAGAACTTTGTTGTCGTTACCGGTTGTCATTTTGAGCGTCATTTAAAAAAAAATAGTTGTCATTGTCACTGTTTATACATGAGGACTAAAGTCCATATCATTATTTTTGAGACGACTTTTTACAGCTTTTTTTCGTTGGCCTATGCTATTTGTTATGATAAACAGCTGATAGCTGTCAAAGAGTTATCTCAAAAATTATGATATGGAGTTTAACATAGTTCGAAATAAGGACACTGAAATTAACACAAAAGTGGTAATGTTATTTTTTTATCATTTAAAAATTTACCGCTAATATTTCAGAAACTATTTATCAAAACTGCGACATATGGGGTATTTTTGGAAAGTATATTCCAAGCCTAATCTATTAATTAAATAATATAAGGAGCATCCAATTTACAAAAACTATGAATTTGAGCGCCTGTCAAATACGGTAAGCATCAGGAATAGTCAAGATGCAATTTAAAAGTAAACATTTCGCGAATTCGAACACAATTTCTTTTATATTCCTACATGTTTGCCCGCAGTTAGAAAAACGATAACTGCAATGGACTGTATATATTTTAATTAATGAAAGCGCGAACAAACATAAATATATTGATATGAAATCACGAAATAATTAAGGTCCATATGTTAATTGTTGGTACCACACAACGGAAATCAGAAACAAAGCACTCACCAGTTTGCAGCCAATTTCTCCACGTTCCAAGGGGCCCCTGTGATGTCACCACGTAGCTGAAGGGCTGAAGTTTCTAGTTCTATGCTTCAGTACACCAAAATCGAGCACTTTTAAGTGTAGAAATTTGAAATAGTTGGAGAAAGAAATTAACACGCCATTTTCTCGAGGCGGTCGAAAAAAGATCTCACTGATTCTTGGTGCGCATGTCCAAAATGCGCGAAAATGCACTCTGTCCGTCATCCAATTGTGTGGTTTTAAAATTTACAAACAACCGCGAAATTTAGCGGGAGCTAACACTACATCAATTAATAATGATCTAAAAGCGTGCGTAAAAATATAATGAGACACCCTGTACCTACTTAATTAATGTTTGGATAGATTAATAACCATGGAATTCCTTAATTTGTAGTTGTCAATAATTATGATGATGCCTTATGCAGATTCATATGTGAGTGGGTCTTGCAGACCACCAGTGGGTCTATTATGGCTCACTTTTGAGTGGTTTCTCACCACTGTAGCCTTCTAAAAAGGTTAGCTATCAGTTTGAGGTTTACCGAAAGTGTTTTGGTAAACGTGTAAAAGCCGGACATTGTCTGTTTCATTATCCTCCATACAGTCTAGATTCGGTCACTTCTGTTAGTCCCATTTTGTGCATGGATACTCTTGATCGACAGTGACCCGTACAATTGTTAGTTTTGTTAATATAGCTTAAACTAATCATAGGTTTTGAGGTAGGTAAGCCACAAACTAGTTAAGCTACAACCTTTAATAGCTTCAGCAAAATGTAGTTTATTCTATACCTATTCAGTCTACGCTTTTAATTAAATATGGATTTATAACTGTATGTAAATTCACCTATACCTAAATTTGAATATGCAAAAGGGTTGTCAGAGGGCTATTTTAATCGCGTATCGTTTCGCCTCCTATAAATTAATTTGTTGAAATTGATAAGATAATAAAGTTGGACTTCATTGCGGAATCGTTAAATATTTTCATTGTTAAAACAATGACAAATAGGGGCAAGGGGGGCAAAATGGGATACGGGGGTAAAACGGGATACTGCAGTTTTAGGTAAACTGCGCAAGAATAAAACCTCTTAATATCGGCTGAGCATATGTTGGTTTTTGCTCAACATGTGTTGTTGTGCGCTGTTTATTGTAAAAATAACTTGCGCATTTTGTGACGATGCACAGTGCGGACTCCTGTGGGCAATATTCGAAAAACTGAGGTTACATTTTAAAAGTTTTAATATTGCAAAAGTATAGATAAATGTCCAGTTTATCTGTAATCATAACCTATTTTTTAGTCGCACTTGCGAAAGTGAACAAAATAAATAGTCAAAGTCGTTATTTTAAAACAGGTACAAAAAAATCGTATAAAATACCTATCATAAAATTAATTTTACTGGTTCTGCATTTAAATATAAAAAATTTTTTCTTTAAGTATTACAGTGATATATATTTACGCTATTTGTTTAAATAAAATTTTGTCAAATTGACGTCTTGCTTTTAAAATAATTTAATTAAAACTGTTATGCTTACAAAAAAATATATTTTTTAAATTTTATTAAGGTTATAAAAAATTGCAAAGATTTGCAAGGTCTGGCATATATCCTAAATATTAGTCCAATGAATAAGCAAAACGGTAGCATAAATATTTTTTGCTACTGGCTGCTACTAAGGGTGCTGTATTTTTTTAAATAATATATTTCAATCCTAATAATTTATAACACATTGGTTACCACCCCGGTTAAGAGGCCTCATATCATCTCCTGTTTAGGTATACCCTTAAAACCAGCCTTGCCGCCATTTGGACAAATATAAAATTGTGACAGCTCTCATCAACGTCAAAAATGGCGGCAGCAAGGTGTCAAAAATGGCACTAAATCTGGAGAAGATATGAGGCTTATTAATCGGTGATTGCGAATGGTTATAGGTGATAATAAATTTAAAAAAAAAAATTCAAAATATTTATGGTACTAAGTCACCTTATATTACTGTGAGCAAAATGGAAAAACAAACAAACAAAAACAATAATTTGAGGTAGTCAATAAAATTATACAAATACGGCTATCAGTCTTAAAATATATATGCCAAAAATTATTCTGGTATTTGTGTGGACGAATATTTAAAAAAAATAGTTTTTTTGCACTTTGAAGATCAAAAGTGCGCTTTTTATCACATATTTTAGGGGTAAAGTGTCACTTTTTATCACATGGATAAAAAGTGACCTTCAAAGATAAAACATAAAAATGAGAAGTCTGTTTTTCTTGCAAAATAATTTTAATAAAAACGGGTCCAAAAATGACTAAAGTATCTTTTGAGCACTCTGCGAACTATAGCTACATACAATTTTTTCTTTTCGGGATAAAAGTGCCACTTAAGTCCCTAAGAAGATAATATACTATTTTATCACTTTTTTTAAACTTTTAGAACGCATAAGCATAAAACATTTAGACTTGTTAAATGAGTGGCCTCTCACGAAAATCTGAAGGTGTTAAATATTTTCAAAAAAATTCAACCCTTGTTGGGTTTAGAAGAATTTTCTGACAAAAATAACCTAAATAAGGCATCATTAAATATTTGCAAAAGTCTCAGTCTCAAATGGAAGCTATCGGGACGAAACTAAATTTATTTTCAAAACCGTTATTTCGAATGGTTAAATAAAAATATTATATCTGAGAAATTTTGTTATAAAACGGATTCAGAAAAATCAAAAAATACAGATTCGGAAACAGAGGCCGTACCTGGACCGAGTCGTGGACGGCCTAAAACGGCTTTCTTAGAATCATCTTTAAGAATAAAGAACCTGAGGGTGCAATGTGTGTGTGTATGGTAAAAATAATTATTTTGGGGTTGCTAATTTTATTTTTCTGGAAGGGACCCAAGCCCCCCAAGCCTTCCTAACTACGCCCATGAATCCGAATAAAAAAAATAATTTTAGTTTAATTTCTAACACAAAAGTAAATTGATTTTTATTTTTAACGTAGGTTAAACTGAATGTACTTTAATTTATTTTTTAAATATTTTAAATAAAATGACATATATATATTTTAAAAAGTTTTACTTATTTTAACCTTTAGACTACACTTTATCACATACCCTAGAAAAAAATTAACTTTTTTGAAAAACAACAAAGATATTGATTATTGTCCAAAAACCCTATTTTTATCCGCACTGTGCGATGTGAGTAAATTTTTTGCAGTCTTTTCAAAAAAAAATTACAAACAATTACTGGGTTTATGTATTATTCATAATTAAACGCGTTGCCCTTAAAATTAGCCTTTTACTGTGTATGATTTTTATTTGAATTTACCTTGTGTTATGGAATGGGGCAAAACGGGATTTTTTTCAGGGGGCAAAACGGGGACCTTGTTATACCTAGTAACTTATACCCCATTTTGCAGCAAAAAATGCTTTTTAATTTTTCCTTGAAAGTTGTGTGTTGTTTTTGCAAAGGATGGGCGCAAAATCACTATAGGAGAATTGACTGTAGCTGCGTTCAGTATTTACGTCGGATTAATCTTTTTGATCGAAATCGTTCGTTAATTCCATCTAGATCTAGGGGAGGTAGATCGGAATCTTTCGGTAATTCTGCTCAGACTAGCTCTAGTCGGACGTAAATCTTGTTGCTCCGTACATTTTGATCGACGAAACATATTAAGCTGAGATTGTGGCGTATGTTATGTAATTGTTTTGTTTACAAAAATAATTTTTTTATTTAAAAAGTTTGAAATCAAATTATTTGATGTTGAAGACAACAAATTATATACATTTCCGATATCACAGGAAAATTTTGTCAAAATTATAACTGGGCGTGCGTTGCAATATGTACATAATATTTTTGGTTATATTTAAGGTTATAACCATTTATAAAAATTTGATCGATTTGATCTGGATCGTTCGTTAATTCCAATTTGCTCACACTAATCTGTAATTACGTGACCAAAAATTCATCACGTCTAAGATGCAAATACCGAATGCAGCGAGTGATGGCTAGGTCCCTGTTATTCTTTATATATTATGTAAATACTAAATTTAATTATTATAGATGTATTAGCTCACACATATACTATACTATAGTAGTGTACGAGCTATGGTGATCCTAATTTTTTCGAGAAAAAAAAGTTGCTCCGATTTCAAAAATTTTTATATATCTTTGCGTTTCAGATGATTTTGAAACTTTTTTGTTGCGCCGTCTGTCTGTCTGTCTGTATGTCTGTCTATCTGTATGTCTGAATGTCTGTATGTCTGTCTGAAACGACCAACGCGCATATCTCAAAAACCGCTTGGCCGATTTTAATGAAATTTGGTACCTAGGCTGGGTCTTGGGTCGAGATGGTCCCGTTTAAAAATGAACAAAATCCACCGAACACAAACCAAATAAAAGGGTGGTTCATATGTTTTTTCAAAAATTAGAGTTTATGTGAAAATATGGCGTGTGTGATATCAAACGAAAACTAATTGAGTTTGGAGTTAAACAAAATACATTTTAATTTTATTTTAAAAAAAGGGTGGGGGTATATTTTAAAAATTAGAGTTTAAGTGAAAATATGGCGTGTGTGATATCAAACGAAAGGTAATTGAGTCCGGAGTTTAACAAATTACATTTTAGTTCTTGTTTTTTTAAGGGTGGGGGTAGATTTCAAAAATTTGAGATTAAGTCAATACATGGCTTGTGTGGTATCAAACAAAAGGTAATTTAGTCTGGAGTTGAATAAAATATATTTCAGTTTTTAGTTATATTAGCTCACACGTACACTATAACTATAGTACCTAGTGTGAGCTTAGGGGCCCATATATTGGCAGAGTATTTTTTATTACAACTATATTTTTTAAATAAGTATTTTAATCTTGGTTAGTATTTTAATAAATAAAACTTGTCTAACAAAAATATCGATTCCAAATTAAACAAACGCCCCGCTTGTCTTGCCACATATAGGTACAGTCGGGGACTTTTTAAATTGCAGTTTTATTTTTTTTCTGTCAAATTTAAACATTTAAAGAAATCAAAATTTTTTTTTAAATATGTATGTATACAGACAGAGGTAAGGTTCACAATTTTTTTGTTTTGGTTCAAACTACCTTTCCGAATTTCAAATAGGATTTTTATTTATTTTTCAGGGCGGCAATTTAAAAAGTCCCCGACTGTACCACATTTTACCCCGTATGCGGGGCAAAATGGGGAAAGTCAACTTTTTACAAAAATAAAAAACATAAAGATAACATATCTAGCCAACTTAATTTTAAATGACGAATACAATTGTGATCATTAAATACAAGAAATAAGCCTACAAAATTAAGTATCCCTTATTGCCCCCCTTTTCCCTAAGTTTGGAGAAGATTTTAACCTGTTTCACCCTATCCCACTTACCGTGTCCAACCTGTAAACCAACCCGTAACTTAAATTAAAAATAGAGCATAAAAAATTAATAAAAAACATTTTTTAAGTTTTTTTAAACGATTTTATTCTGGTTCCTACAGTCTAAATTTAACAATAGCACGTTCTATATTAGGGACTTATTGGAATTAAACCTCACCTTATTTTAAAATCTGCAGTAGTGTGACAGATTTACATATAAAAAGCAGCTGCTTTCTTTCAAACTTCGACCTTTGTGCATTTTAAAACAAGATTTATTAGTGCCTGTTATTAGTAAATCAAAGCGAACTTTTTTTAAATTTGACTTTGATATGTTAAGTTTGAGAGGTCAGCTGTCAGTTTTCTTTGTAAATCTGTCAGAATAACGCCGACTCTAAAATACAGTCAGGTTTTATTCCAATAAGTCCACATTATTAAGTTCGATATAAAATCGTGGCGGGATTATTAAGGATACCCATCAAATGGAGATGTAAACGTGCCACGGTTTTTTTATCAAACTGCCAGTGATAAATAGTAGGTAAATAAACAAAGAGGAATAGCAAAATGTGATTTTTATTTTTTAATTATATTTTGAGCCCTCAATTACTTAGTATGGTTCATACTAAGGTCACTATATAACGATGTTTAGAAGTAACTTCGTTATACAGTGACCTTAGTTCATACCGGCATTTACGATATATTTAACACGGCTTGAGTTGAGCAAAATTGCTTGTTTTTTTTAAATCAGTTTTTCTGTACGCTTCTTAATTGATAAGTTAGATACTATTTTCTGTTGACAGATTGCTTTAACAACTAAGTACTTAACTATGGCTAAAAAAAAACAGATAAAACGTATTTTGGAGACCTCTGATTAAGGTTATGTTAGGAAAACGAATCATACATACATAAAAGCGATAAAAGAACTATCTATAAAGGGTCAAAATCTAAAATTAAAATTGGAAATCGACTTTCAAAAGAATTCCTAGTAACGAAAGGCTTAATATATATCGCAGTAGCTCTGAAAAACGCAAAGTACACGGCATGGGAATACAACTTAACGACCGATTAACCATATACACACTACAGTTTGCTGACAACCAAGTAATTGTAGCTAATGATAAAGAAAACATGGAGTATATAATGAGAAAGTTAACGGAAGAATACCAAAAGTGGGGTAAACCGTGAACGTGGACAAGACACAGTACTTATGTATTGGCAACGAATCAAGTGAATTAGAACTAGAAAATTGACAAACAATATCTCCATGCAATAAGTATGTATACTTGGGTGTCACATTTGATAAGACAGGAACAGACTGTAAAGAACTGGAAAAAAGAATAGTGAAAGCAAAAAAGGTTATTGATTGCCTTAACAGAATTTTATAGAGCAGAGAGATAAAGAAGAATGTAAAATTTAACATATATGAAACAATGGTGAATAGAATAAAGACTTGTCGCGTAACAGAAAAATACAAAGCAAAAATGGAAAGTGTCGAAATGGATCCAATAAGATCAATGAGAATATCCAGAACAGATCATATAAGACATGAGTCATAAAAGAAAGAATAGGAATCCAGGGAAGCATAACGGATGACATCACTAAAAGGCAACTGATATGGTATGGCCATGTACAACGGATGGCCAACGAAAGATTACCAAAACAGGTCCTAAAATGGCAACCAATAGGGCGCAGAAAAAGAGGGCGTCCTAAACTGGAATGGCAACAGTCAATCCAAAGATCAATGAGTCAAAAAAACCTGATGGAAGATAACTGTCAGGATCGAAGGAGGTGGAGAATAGGCTTCGGACAACGTAGAAAAACGTTCTGAACCGACATAGTAGTAGTAGGAAAACGAGGCCACTAAATTCATAAACCTTTTTATAACTTTCATGAAATATTAAATAAATGTAAGGTTTGATTAAATTTGTTGGAAACGTAAAAAAAAAATGTTGGAACAAACGTACTTATAGAGAACATTAAATATAACATTTGAGTGTTAAAATAAAGATAATTTTCATACGTTTACAAAAATGTCAGAAAAATTTCAAAAAAACACCAAAAAAATTATAAAAAAAATTAAAAAAATACCTATACATTTTTGCAAAAAAATTGCGCCAAACTTCGGTTTTGCCCAGGAAGAAAAATCTCTAGAGATACCCTGCTATCGGCCTCGGAGAGATTTTTATTTAGGAACTTTCGCCTATCACAGGGTAGCAATTCTGGGTCTTGAACGATGTGGTAGTTTTCATTACATGCTTTGGCCAATGCGCAATGGCAATCTTTCAATTAGCTTTGAAACCGTCACGGGATATGTGAAAAAACCTCCATTGCGCAAGCTTCTCCTACGATCCGATCGAGAAACGTTCAGGGTAGCTATTCTGGGTCTTAAACAATGTGATAGTTCCCATCATATGCTAGCCAATGGCAAGCTTTAATTTCGCGCCGAGCCGTCGAAAGAAGCCTCTAGGTAGTTCCAACAACTTTAGATTTTATTTGTGCTAGAGCTTTAATTGCTGCTTGACTATCTAAGACACAGCCCCCTTAAATTACCAAGTCTGATCCTACTTTGAATTGCAACAGTTTCGAAGGCTGATATCTAAAATTTTGACTATTTTGAAAACATAAAAAATATCGGCTGACAAGAAAATTATGGAAATGTCAGCCTTCGACAGTGTTGTATTTTAAAGAAGGATCGGGCTTGCCAGTGGCGTATTTAGAAAAAAGTTTCGGAGGGGGCCCGAGACAGTTTCGGGGGGGCTCGAGACCCCATGAGGCCGTATTTTATGTTTGTATTCATGAAATGTGTGGAAAATATCTAAAAAAATCTTAGCTTCGGGGAGGGGGCGGGCCCCCAGGCTTCCCCCCAGATATACGCCACTGGCTTGCTAATTTGAGGAGGCTGTGTCTAAGAATATTAAGATATCCTTTAAATGGCTCTGGCACGAAATAGCGATGTACAAAATAGCGAGTATTAAAATAGCGGTAACGAAATAGCGACAATTAAAATAGCGATGTAATGAAAGGGCGACTATCAAAATAGTGATGTAACAAAATAGCGATGTAACAAAATAGCGATTGTAACAAAATAGCGATGTAACAAAATAGCGATGTAACAAAATAGCGACTATTAAAATAGCGATGTAACAAAATAGCGACTATCAAAATAGCGATATTTCAGTTCCGTTTTGGCATATAGTTCGACTAAAGGGTTTATTTCTAAGAAATTAAAAAAAAAAAATCCTAACTTCTTTCCCGGGATCCTAGAGGGTGTGAATCAGAACCGAACCGAACCGAACCAGCATATTTAAAAAAAAAACTCTCAAGACTTCTTTTTCAGAATCCTAGAGGGTGTGAATCCGAACGGAACCCAATTCGGTTCAGATCGGTTCGGTTCGAATTCACACCATCATGGATCCCGGAAAAGAATCAAGCAAGTTTTTCTTTTGAATGCATTAGCTGGTATAGTCATTTTGGTTTGTTTCGGTTTGGATTGGTTTGATTGGATTCGGTTTGGTTTGATTCGGTATTTTGATATATCGCTATTTTGATACATCGCTATTTTGATTGTCGCTGTTTTGGTTGTCGCTATTTTGATATATCGCTATTTTGACTGTCGCTATTTTGATACATCGCTATTTTGATATGTCGCTGTTTTGTTACAAACGTTATTTTGATACATCGCTATTTTGATAGTCGCTCTTTCATTACATCACTATTTTGATAGTCGCTATTTCATTACTCGCTATTTCGTATGTCGCAATTTTGTACATCGCTATTTCGTTCCGGGGCCTCTTTAAATATCTTCTTAGGTTTTCCGGCAGACAGATCTCTACGGCACTTATTTCGGCTTGGAGTACTGTGGTGTTTTTGCAAGAGTCGTAAACCAGTTTGTTATAGGGACCAGGCTATATACTCCTGTTTCAGAACTACTTTCGGTTTTGGATTCGTGAGTGTACCAAACCAACTTTCTTCACTGGACTAGTGACTATTCCGTCTTGTTTTTCCAATGTAATTGGGTTAAACGGCTTACTTGTAATTGTGTTAAATTTGCTTGTTGTTTTTTCGAGTAATGACGTCTTTACTTCAACTAGCGAGTTGTTGATAATGCTAGGAATTTTAGTATGTCCCGATAGAGTTTTTAAATACCAGTTAATGCCAGATCTGGTTTAGCCTCAATTGTTTCTACCGCCTTGAGGACTAAATCAAGAAGAGGGAGTTTAGTATGATCTCCTTGGCTACGGTTGGGGTGGTGCCTATTGCGTTTGCGTTCTATTGACCAAAGTTAGGCTAACAGGTTAGGATAAGTTTGCGTTTAATTAAAAAAGGTTAGGTTAACAATGATTTTGAGATCCCAAACAGAGGAGACAGGGAAGCTACGTTTTCGAAAAGGTTTTTCAAAACAACCCTAATAAATAGGTACCAACTGCTTATAGAGCAATTCCACGCCAAGTCATCCAATTTACAAAAAAAGTGTTGCCGTGACATTTTATTTTTTCTTTAATCATGCTTATTAAATGAAACAGCTTATGCTTAACCACTTTTGCACAATTTTAGGTTTTTAAATTTAATTAGTATGTTGTACACACATTTGAAAAGTCTAAAAACAGTCAAAATGGGACTTTAAAGAAAAAATTATGCTCATAGTAAACAGCACCTAAAAAAAATTAACCTATAATTTTGAAAACATGCATAAAAGTAATTTTCAAAAAAATGTGATGTTTAGCAAAATCTTTTATACAGGCTTAATTAGAGTAATTTAGATAATATCCAAAAAACGCAGAAATTTGCGAAGTTTTCATATTTTTTTGGGGTATAAATGTTTTCTTAAATTTTTGATACAGTGCTGGAAAGCTATACTCAAGGACTATATCTTCCTTGTATAAAACATATTTAAAAAATAGACGTTACCTTGGAGTTCCACGAAGAAGTTAAGAATGTCTGGGAAATCCCTCAACTTCAGCATCAAAAATGACCCTGTCTATCAGGGTGCTGGTGGTAATCAAGTAGGGTAAATTTTTCACTGTATCATATACTTTTAAAAACAAGAATAAAAAATCTGGGTCTGTAATCCTTAAGGTCACTACACATTTTTTTGTTATTTTAATATTTTTAGTGATGTTCAATTGCATCACAAATTACAGGCGTGGATCTTGGGGGGGGATGCCTCCCCCCCAAATCTGAAACTTTACTTAGTTTTGACACACAGAATACATCTCCTGGTCACTAGGCAAAATAGTTTTGTGAAATATTTATTATGATATTTTCCCACAAAATAAAGTTTCTAGATCCACCCCTGCAAATTAAGGTTTATCAGAAGGTAAAGTTTATTTATATGAGCACCGTTCAATAAATTATGATCTAAACTCTCTTCATAAGGTCACTACACAAATTTTTTACGAAGTTTATTTACTTTTTTAGTAGTTACCTACTGTCATATTTAAAAAATCGGAAAAGAAGTTGAGTTCTATAATTTCAGAAACCGAACAAATTTTTTTTCTGAGCTTGAAGTAAATTTAGCATCTATAGTAAAATCATCCAGAAGAGTGAATGAATGGTGTCCAGTTGTTGTTTGTTTGAGATTTCAATGTAAAACAAATCGTTTCACAGTACCTCCAAACGCATCACATGGACTTTTACCATGCTTTAGTTTTGTACTTAGTTTTTTTTAATGCCCAGTGGCGTATGCAGAAATTTTCCAAGGGGGTTGGGAGAGGGGGCTTGAGTAAAAGCAAAGTCCTGCAAAACCATTTTATTCTTCTTTCAGAAAAATTAAATCTTTAGGAGAAGTTATTCAATGGCTTTGGAAGGATTAAGTCCCAACCCCCCGTCCTCCTACGTACGCCACTCTTAAACTTGAACCATTTCATTCACCAAAGAGACAAACTAATTAATGCAGTGTCTCACCCAAAATGTATTCTTAAAACTAAAAAAAAATATCCAACAGTGTACAAAGATGGTACTTGAACCCACAAACTAGGATGTCAGGCGAAACAGTAGGTGGGTATAAATAAGACCCCCTGACGATGATTTTTATATATAATTTTTTTCTTTTTGCGACCGAATTAAAAAATGTGATTTTTTACATGCTTTAACCAAATAGCCTAAAAGTTGATGTTAAAATGATAGACCCAACTTTTTTATTTAACTTTTATATAAATGATACATTGTCAAGTAAAACAAGCTACAAGCGAAGTTTCAATAGACAGATATACATGCTAATTTTTTTAGTCAAAAGTTGCAAATTATGAGGTTTTTGCGGTTTTTCCAATTTTTAAAAATTTAGTTTGCTGAAACCAATAGACCTAGAAATTTTTCTTTTACCTTTTATGATAGTCAAGCCACTGAGCTTTAATGTGCGCATAGACTTTTTTTTGATGGACCATATTCCTCACCGGTGTAAATAATTAAAAATTGAGAAAATCATAAAATTACTATTTTTTTAAAACTATTTTTGCGATCTCAAAAAAGTGAGGTTATTTTTTTTTTCTGTATAGGATCATCCAACCAATATTAAAGATTTCTTCCGTCAAATTTGTTTTTACATTAGATTTAATACAATCAAAATTAAAAAAATTATGGTCGCAACTGTTTTTCATCTTTATTTTACCTTTAACGTTGTCTGTAAAATACAGGAGAAGACATTAAAAATTAAAATTTATTAATTTGGTATTCCTAAGGGCAGTAATACATGTTATCAAAATTTGGATTTTTTTCGTGACATGGCAGCTACCCCCATTGGATGATTTGGCGTGGAATTACTCTATAGACTTCAGATAACCTAGTTGTAATAAATACTTAGCAAGTGGGGCACTAGAGCTAGCCCATAATAAATTGCCTAAATCATTCTAAAGCGTTGTTTCCAAAAATTAATGTGGCCATTAAGTTTTTTGTACCTTTTGAAATGCAAATTTTATTATATTCTTATCAAAATAGTAAAATGTTTTATGCATGTCCCCACGAAATGGCCGATTTTAGTTGACCCCATAAAACAACGGGAAAACACTAACCCTAAATTAATATTAGCCCTAAATTTTTCAGCAAACGTATATGGGTAGGTATAAAAAATGTTGTGTAAAAATGGGTTAAGCTTTCCATTTTACTTAATTTTTTTGTGTCGTCAGATCAGGTAAAGGTAAAAAAATGGGCATTTTAAAAAACAAATTATGCAACATATAAAAAGTTGTTAGATTTCGTTAACTATCATTTAAGCTATGAAGTATATTGTTCCAGTTTTGGAAAGTAGGTGTTATACCTTATTTATAACTAGTGGCGGCGCATGGTGTCTTTGGGGGTGCACACCCAAAAAAAATTGCTGCGCGATATTTTTTTTGAGTGCCACCCTCAACTTTTTTCGAGAGGGCCATTATATATATATATATATTATATAATTGAGAACAAATAATTAAAAAACGAGATATTTAGTTAGATATTAGCTAGTTTTTACATTTCAGAAACACGTTTTGTTTTGAAAATGAAGGCGTCTGTCTTTTTTTTAGTTCAGGCCCTGCGGGAATATTGCACGCTAATGCTATCAGAATAATAAACTTTCGCCATTCTCATAACTACAAAATAGTCGAAATCAAAACTATAGGGCCCGACCGATAACGCCCAGTTGTCTCAATGCACTAATTTATAGTGCACATGAGGTGCTTTAATAGCCAATGGTAACCGTTGACTCGGGGGTGCGGGCGATATCTCTCCTTGCACAGAGTTTGGGCCCAGTAACGCGTGGCGCTAGCCGGCCTACGCATCCACCATCCACCGCAAATTTGATTTTTAAGTTAAGGCTTTATATCTAGCGAATCTCAAGTAGGATTTTTAGAGAGGATAGAATATGGGATTGTCTCTTAGATGCTAAGGAAGCGGTATACTAAAATACATCCCACTCTTTTTAACTATTTTTGATTAATTAACTGAGCTCATTTCTTCTCAGCCTGAACAATTTGTGCAAAAATCTAGAAATAATCTTACATAAAACTCATAATATACCTCCAACATGAAAATAAACTCTTTTTCTGTGCAAAACTTTTTGTAAATTATGCTAATTTTTAAAAATCAAATTTCAAAGGTCTTTGACTTGCACACACAAATGTGTTGGAGTAATTTTGAGTTATGCAAATCGCATTTTTAGGGTAAATTCGTTATGTCCTGTTACGTTATATCACAACACGGAGTGCGTGACAATTAGGTATATAAGTGAAATTAGCCAGAGGTTTTATAGCGCGAACAGAGGCGACAGGGGTGTAACCAGCCACCACTGACAACTTAATAAAATGCAATATATATTTTTTACGCCCAAAATGTTAAAACCCTATATCGTTTCGAAAATGCATTAGATACTCAGTTGCAGCTTTTTCCTTTGATTTTTTTTTCCTTTAATTTACGTGATCCATTTGCTTCATATTTTTGTAGCTCACACGTATACTATAAGTAGTGAGAGCTATGGTGATCATGTCAAAAATTAGAAAAAAAAGTTGCTCCGATTTCAAAATTTTTTATATGTCTTTGCGTTTCAGATTACTTTTTCGTCGCGGCGTCTATCTGTCTGTATGTTTGTCTGTCTGTCTGTAAAGAAACAACGCGTGTTGGTGCAAGAATTATTTGCCAGCTTTTGGCTACTTTTATATTTTAATATTATTTTTCATTTCAAATTTCGCGGGGTATATGCATATGACTTATCCCCGCACCGAGACACGCGCGAGTCTGCGCGAGGAGTCGCAATCGGGAAACTGACAAGAAGCACAAGAAACGCCGTGAGTGCTACAATTTTCCCGTTTTTCCTATCTTCCAAGCGACCAAAACGACTGCAACTAGATGAAAACTAAGGTTCATTTGCACTTTAGATATTTTATATGCATCGTTTTTACTGATTTCCTTTCAATAAACTTTACAATTAGGTTTTTCAATTTTTTATCTCAAAATATTGGGTATTTCTCGAGAGTGGTGTAAGTGGTGAACCAGCCAACCTAAACTCAACCCAACTTACGTTTGCACCCTCATTGGATGGTCCTTCTAACCGGTTCCTTTCAATTTACATTTTCAGCAGGTATCCTGTAAATTTTCAAACTTACAAATTTCCAAAATTTTCCGTTTTCGGCGAGATATCTCAAAAACTACTTGCCCGATTTTAAATTTGGTATCTAGGCTAGGTTTTGGCTCTAAATGGTCCCATTTAAAAATGAATAAAATCCACCAGATACAAGCCGAAAAAATGGGTGGAGGTAGATTTAGAACATTAGAGTTCTGGTAAAATATTACTTTCTGCCGTGCAAAGAAGGAACCTATTAAGTCAAAAACTAGTGTTTTGGAAACAGAGTTTGATGTTTATTTAACTACATACTAACTATAGTTTATTTAACTACATACTAACTACATAACTTCTTTGTTTTTCAAGATAGCCACATTCTAGAAAAACTGCCTGGCGCCGTTGTTTAAGGCGATTTCAATGGTTTGCACACATTAACGTATTAACCGGAGGAGACTAGGAAATAAACAAAAAAATCGGCCGTCTAGATAAAAACGTACTTCTGCAGAAAAGAACTCATCGACTATTTTTGTTTGGTCCATAGAAAACTCTATTTTCTTTCTCTTTAAGAATCACCAAAATTATCCGATCTTTCCTTTACTTTTATTTTTTTTTAAACCAATGCACAGGAAAAAGACGAAACTGTTCTTCTTACAAACCCTTACCAGATTAATTATACACGACCAAATATGGATATATAACAAGCGGTGATCACTTTAACTTGTGCTTCCAGCATTTATTTTGCTACTCCTTCGTTTTCCTTTATTAAACCAGTGCGAGAGAAAAAAACAAAACTATTCTCGATTACAGTCCCTCACTAAAGGAATTAGAAGGATGCCGCAATCGTCTAGGCCCGCGTTAAGTATCTTATTTTGTTCCTCTTTTGTTAAACTGATGCGAGAAAAAGAGACAAAACTATTCTTGATTAGAAGGTAGTCCCTTTGGACCCATTAGTATTTTGTAAAGGGTCAATGCGGCGTTTTTGACCGGTCTCTTTACGGTTCGGAATTGTTTTCGTGTTTTTTCTTAAAATATATTTTCGATCTGAACTCAAAATTAATCTTAAAAGACTTTAAAATGGTGTGGGAGTGTATTTTGTTCTAAAATCTCGACCATCTTAATCCAGAAGTTTCGTTTTACAAGTAAGTTAAATAACTTGTTTGACCTTCAAAACAAAACAAAGACCAGTGCCGTAGAAATCAATATAAAATCAGAAAAAAAAATTTGGGTATTATATAAATAATTATTTATTTGTTAAAACTGATTAAACATAAGTTTAGTTAAAAATGTACAGGGTGTCCCAAGTTTTGGTGTTTTGATACTTTTAACTGACTACGAGCCTTGATTTTCAACAGATAAGGTAAAAAAGGTATCTTATTAATATGGAAAGTAATTTTTTTATGTATACCTTTTTTATTTAACCGTTTTTTTTGTGTAAACAGTTTTTTTAGATTTGGATTGAGGCAATTTTTTAGGTTGGGTTAGTCCTTTTTACCTACTCTGAATTTTTAACGTTGTCTAACCTAAAATAAAATACACCAAGCTAAAAGCATCCTAATCAAACAACTGTCAATGGGTATCTATTCAGCTGTAAACTAAATTAAATTGCTTGTTTTAATAAGTTAGGTATTTACTTTTAATAAATAGATATTTTGCCGCCGTCACTGGTAAATCGATCGACCATAAAGAATAAACATACGTCTACTGTGTGTCGCACAGCGTTGCCATCGTCTTTCCAAAAAATATTTATATTCTTTTCCAACTTATTGAAGCATCTAGGGGTCAAATCGAATTGTTTTGATGAATGAATTTTTGCCGCGGTTCCTGGTCTCTTCCGGTTAATACGTTAATGTTTGCACAGCAGTCTGTGGTACTATATTAAAGGTTATTGTGCATGAAGATATAAAATATATTAAAGTTTGATTTGATCAGTGGGGGGAAGGGAATCTCCAATTGGACGCATCCCCGGGTGGCGGATAGGGGGATATTTTCGCCGACCAAAATGGGAAAAATTACATTATAAATTAATCGTGTGAGCTTAGGTGCCCATAAATTTGTAGAGTATTTTATACTATATTGTCTATGGAACCTTCGGACATTGAGATTTGAGGGGTGAGATAAGACTCGATGTCGTGCTGGACAGAAAAACGTCAGACTTATCGTTGGTTTTAATTTAAATGGGGCAATAGAGCATAATCCAAATGGAAAGAACAAAAAGCCTGAAAGTTATTTTGTTTTTTTCCCATGCTACTTTAAGAAAAATATTTTTAAACTATTTTGTATTGGGCTAAGAATTACCTTTTTTATGCTGTATGGTAAAGTATGGAACTATGCTTTTAACCCGTAACTGGTAAAGTAACTTTTTTGGTACACAATTGGGAGGTTTTTTTGTCAAATTCCAAATAATGACGGCTACTATTCTAAATCAAAATAAAAAAAGTGTATGTTATTCACTTTTGGATAACCTTATTGATTATTATGAGTGCGTATTTTTTCAAAATTCAAAAGTAATAATATTTTTGAAATAATTAATTTTTAACGTGTGACTTCACAAAACGCAATTCAAAATGTAGTTTTAATTGCTATAAGTAATCAAACCGAAAGATAGAATAAAATACTCTGCCAATATATGGGCCCCTAAGCTCACACTAGGTACTATAGTTATAGTGTACGTGTGAGCTAATATAATTAAAAACTGAAATATATTTTATTTAACTCCAGACTAAATTACCTTTTGTTTGATACCACACAAGCCATGTTTTGACTTAAACTCAAATTTTTGAAATCTACCCACCCCCACCCTTAAAAAAAAACAAAAAACTAAAATGTATTTTGTTAAACTCCGGACTCAATTACCTTTCGTTTGATATCACACACGCCATAATTTCACTTAAACTCTAATTTTTAAAATATACCCCTACCCTTTTTTTTAAATAAATTAAAATGTATTTTGTTTAACTGCAGACTTAATTACCTTTCGTTTGATATCACACACGCCATATTTTCACATAAACTCTAATTTTTGAAATCTACCCCCACCCTTTTATTTGGTTTCTGTTCGGTGGATTTTGTTCATTTTTAAATGGGACCATCTCGACCCAAGACCCAGCCTAGGTACCAAATTTCATTAAAATCGGCCAATCGGTTTTTGAGTTATGCGCGTTGGTCGTTACAGACATACAGACAGACAGACAGACAGACAGACATACAGACAGACCGACAGACAGACAGACAGACGGCGCAACAAAAAAGTTTCAAAATCATCTGAAACGCAAAGATATATAAAAATTTTTGAAATCGGAGCAACTTTTTTTTTCTCGAAAAAATTAGGATCACCATAGCTCACACTACTATAGTATAGTATATGTGTGAGCTAAAACTACAAAATGGCGAAAGACAATGTCAACTAAAGCATATCGAGAGCAATCCAAGCAACAACTTACAATACAATTGCCGTATAACGTATAATTTATGATCAATTTCATGTCATTTGCATGATCCCTTTTTAGTTCATCCAAAATATTTTTAACCCAATCCTCAAAACGGGAGTCATCTTTTATTTCACGAATAAAAAACACAAAAGCAATAGCAAAGACGCAAAAACACAATCGGTAAAATACTCAGCCAATCTATGGGCACCTAAGCTCACACTAGGTACTATAGTTATAGTGTACGTGTGAGCTAATATAACTAGAAACTGAAATATATTTTATTGAACTCCAGACTCAATTACCTTTCGTTTGATACCACACAAGCCATATTTTGACTTAAACTTTAATTTTTCAAATCTACCCCCACCTTTTTTTTAAACTAAAATGTATTTTGTTTAACTCCAGACTCAATTATCTTTCGTTTGATATCACACACGCCATATTTCCACATAAACACTAAATATTTTAATTTACCCCACCCTTTTTTAAAAGTAAAATGTATTTTATTTAACTCCAGACGCAATTACCTTTCGTTTAATATCACACACGCCATATTTTTACATAAACTCTAATTTTTTAAATATACCCCCACCCTTTTATTTAGCTTGTGTTTGGTGGATTTTGTTCATTTTTAAATGGGACCATCTCGACCCAAAACCCAGCGTAGGTACCAAATTTAATTAAAATCGGGCAAGCGGTTTTTGAGTTATGCGCGTTGGTCGTTACAGACAGACAGACATACAGACAGACAGACAGACAGACAGACGGCGCAACAAAAAAGTTTCAAAATCATCTGAAACGCAAAGATGTATAAAAAAATTTGAAATCGGAGCAAATTTTTTTTTCTCCAAAAAAATAGGATCACTATAGCTCACACTACTATAGTATAGTAGTAGTGTGAGCTAAAAAACGTAGCTGGTAAGGTGAGGTTACGCAGATAATAAAGCACTGACAGACAACTGACCGAAAGCTACACAGGCCGTGGCGTCATAAAAGTATTCAATATTTGGTAGAGATTTTTAAAATTTCTGGAGATTGGGAAACCGCACCTCACCAGTTTTAGCTCACACATATACTATACTATAGTAGTGTGAGCTATGGTGATCCTAATTTTTTCGAGAAAAAAAAAGTTGCTCCGATTTCAAAAAATTTTATATATCTTTGCGTTTCAGATGATTTTGAAACTTTTTTGTTGCGCCGTCTGTCTGTCTGTCTGTCTGTATGTCTGTCTGTAACGACCAACGCGCATAACTCAAAAACCGCTTGGCCGATTTTAATGAAATTTGGTACCTAGGCTGGGCCTTGGGTCAAGATGGTCCCATTTAAAAATGACCAAAATCCACCTAACACAAACAAATTAAAAGGGTGGGGGTATATTTCAAAAATTAGAGTTTATGTGAAAATATGGCGTGTGTGATATCAAACGAAAGGTAATTGAGTCTGCAGTAAAACAAAATACATTTTAATTTATTTAAAAAAAAGGGTGGGGGGTATATTTTAAAAATTAGAGTTTAAGTGAAAATATGGCGTGTGTGATATCAAACGAAAGGTAATTGAGTCCGGAGTTTAACAAAATACATTTTAGTTTTTGTTTTTTTAAGGGTGGGGTAGATTTCAAAAATTTGAGTTAAAGTAAAAACATGGCTTGTGTGGTATCAAACAAAAGGTAATTTAGTCTGGAGTTGAGTAAAATATATTTCAGTTTTTAGTTATATTAGCTCACACATACACTATAACTATAGTACCTAGTGTGAGCTTAGGGGCCCATATATTGGCAGAGTATTTTTTAAACCCATATCTAAGTCTATGTAAAATGTTTTTAATTAATACTATCATCAGTACTGAGAACAAATAATTCATAAACTGGGAGAATGCATTCAGAAAATAAAAAAAATAATTTTGGAATTACAGTAACTCATGAGCAACACGAATAGAGTAAGCGCCACTATATTTTTCGACTGTTGCTCATATTTTATTGTAATAGGTATTAGTTGCTCTTAATTGACGGTTTTAGTTTTTTCTTTTTTTAAAATGTTTAAAGCTCAAATATAGCTTAGTTGATCGAGATAAACTAAAGATTTTTTATACTAATATAATAATTTTTAATATCTATTATCATAACGGTAATTCGTGCAGCAGAGTTCTTCCATATAAAACTTGTGTTTATCCATTTAAAGTTTTCATTCTTTCGGGTCGTTACATTTACAGCATGTCATTTAGTGCTCTAATTTGGAAAATACGTCTGACGAGACCGCGTGCTGTGAGAAGATTTTTCCCAACATCTCCTAAAATCCAGTGTAGTGGAGGTTATTGCATCATGAGAGTGTAAATTTAAACATCATACCTGAAAATCCACAAGAATCTATAAACTACGGGATACCTGGTTTTAAAATAAATAATTTTGCCCCTTACATACCGGGTGGGCCAAAAAAAACCGGACAATTTTATTTTCATTATAACTTTTGAACTATACCATCAATTTTAATGGGACAAACTGCACTTGACAGAGAATTAATCATAGTTTTGATTAAATATATTCTTTTGTCCGCCTATCTGAAAATCCAAGAGGACGGACAAAATTAAATTGTACCCTTCAAAGATGCTCGTTTATTCGTGTGTTGCGAACATGTTTTAAATATTTACTTAAATCAGTAAAAATGCTGCGTTCTTGCAACGTACAATAAGGTACGAATCAGCAAAATCGGTTTGTTGGTTCCAAAAACATATATTTTTGTTTCAACCATTGTTTTGAATGGTCTTTAAAAAGCAATCAATTCTCACCAGGATGTTTTTTATTACATCCAAATCGGTTTAGTAGTAATGAATTTATAAGGAAATAAATGCAAACATGATTGGCAAGGCAATCGTATAATATGCAAAACAATGGTTGAAACAAAAATAAATATTTTAAGAACCACTGAACCGATTTTGCTGATTCATACCTTGTTGTGCGTGGCAAGAATGTAGCTTTTTTACTAATTTAAAAAAATATTTAAGACATGCTTGCAACACAAAAATAAACGAGCATCTTTGAAGGGTATTTAGTCAAAACTGTGATTACTTCTCTATCAAGTGTAGTTTGTGCCATTAAATTTGATTGTATAGTTCAAAAGTTATAATAATAAAAAACTTATCCGGTTTTTTTTGGCACACCCGGTAAAAGTTGAGATTTTAGGACAAAAAGGGAAGTTTCAGTTATGCAATAATAGTTTTTATGCTTAGCCAACCCGCCGATACATCCTCTAATATTGTTCTACGGACTACCCAACTCATAAAATCTCGCCGACTGTTTCCCAAAAGAAGCAGAAGATATCTGATCATTTATGATACTTTAAGTATTTTATCTCAAATACAAATACTCTTCTACTAATAACTTTAGACTTTCCACGTTGTGCTAAGAAATAATACTATACTACTTGGTTATTTGAGCGTAGAGATTTACATTAATTTACGCATCTTTTCCCACTCTGTAGCCAGTTTCTTTTGGTTCTAGTTAACCTGCTATAAAATTCCTATTCAAACATGCACCTAGTTTGTTGAACATTAAAATTTACCGCCATCTCAAAATTCAAGATGGCGGACAGAATAATACTTGATTCTTCAAAATGGCGTGTTTATTCTTATTTTCCGAAACCAACGACGTACAAATTAGTAAAATCGGTGTAGTAGTTCTCAAAAAATATATTTTTGTTTTAGCCATTGTTTTCGAATTCTACGATTGCATTGCCAATCCTGTCCGCATTAATTTCCTTATAAATTCGTTATTGTATATAAGAAATCGTGGTGAGAATTGATTGCTCTTTAAAGATTGTTATCGAAATTTTCCGCCATCTTGGAATTTAAGATGGCGGACAGAATCATACTTGATTTTTCAAAATGGCGTGTTTATTCTTATTTGGCAAAAATGTTTTAGTTTTTTTAAAAGCAATAAATTCTCATCAGGATGTTTTTTATTTCATCAAAATCGGTTTAGTAGTAATGAATTTATAAGGAAATAAATGCAGACATAATTGGCAAGGCAACCGTACAATGCTCAAAACAATGGTTGAAACAAAAATATATTTTTTTAGAACCATCCAACCGATTTTGCTGATTCGCACCATGTTATGCGTGGCAAGAACGCAGCTTTATTACTGATTTAAATAAATAATTAAAACATGTTCGCAACACAAGAATAAACGAGCATCTTTGAAGGGTACAATTTAATTTCTTCCGCTTTCTTGAATTTTCAAATGACGAACAAAAAAAATATATTTAGTCAAAATTCTAATTAATTTTCTGTCAAGTGCAGTTTGCAAATTGTCCGGTTTTTTTTGGCCCACCCGGTATATCTCTGTAGGCCAGTCTATACAGGATGCCCAGTTGCCCACAGTTACGGGTGCTTAGAGCCTTTTCGCGAAACATACTTTTATTATTACTAATTTACCTCAAAATATTTTCTTTGTAACTTCTCCGCCACTGGCATTATCACTTTCCTACTCATCTTGGGTGCGTGCCTCCAGCCAGCAGGAATTCCCCTAAAAGTACAAATTCTTCATTTTAGAATGCCTTTTAGTGCTCTCTCTCCGGCTACAAAATGAATACTTATTTATGGCAGTTTTTAGCGCGACATTTAAGTCGAAGGAATTTCCTGAAAGGCCCATTTTCAAGCAATTGTTTTTTAGTGAGTCTCTTTGCTTATGTTTTGTCTTTTTTCGTTTCTTTTATTTTTCCCTTGTCTCTTGTACCGTCTGAGATAGGGACGTCCGTTGTGCCTGTCTTTTGTTTCTTTGCGTGTTTTAAATTTATGGATGCTTTCTCGATTGTTGGGCTCTGTACGTTTATTATTTTTTATTTTTATGATTTCAAGGATTTTTCCTATGCATTAAGCTGTCTGGTCTTTTAGTTTTATTATTAGAATCTTTATTTATTTATTTATTGATTTCAACAGTATCTACAGCAAGAAGCCAATTACAGATACTTTCTTACATTAGAAAAAAGATTTTATACAATACGTCACTTACATTACACATGATAAAAAACAAATCAAATTACATAATTACTTATTAATTAACTGCTGCGCACTTTTAGATCTATATTTTTTTTAAATTTCTTATAGCTAACATTGTCAATATCAACATCTGATGCATACTTGTTAAATAAGTTGCATACATTGTAAAAAGGAGAGCTTTTAAATAGATTTGTTCGTGGATAAGCTAAATAAAACATATTTTTCGACCTTGAATTGATTCGAATGATGGCAAAAGGAAGTTGTTCAACTATATTAGGACAGTCAACATCCCCTTTGAGAATTCTATACATTGTTGTTAAAAAAATTTTAGTTTTTCTTTGGTTTAGTAATAATCTGTCAAATATTTTTGATAAGATCTTGTTGTCACAACCTCTTTGTGGATAAATCCCAAACTTTCTAAAGTGCATGACTTTTAAAAATTTTTGTTGAACTCCCTCAATCATACCAATCCAAATGTCATATTGGGGGGACCAGATAACACTTCCATATTTCAATAACGGCAATACCAGACTGTCAAATAAGTATATGCTTACGTCAATGTTAAAACTTTTAGTATTTCTACAAATAAACCCAGCAACTTTCTGGGCACTCCTAATTTTAGAAATAATATGTGATGAGAATGAAAGATTAGCATCGAAGGTTACACCTAGGTCTTTTTGTTCAGATACACGCTCTAGGCTCTCATTATTTATTGTATAATCAAATTCAATTAAGTTTTTGTTACGACTAAAAGACAAAAAAAAGCATTTACACAAATTTAAGTTAAAACCATTTTCCTGGCAATATAGAGCTGTGTCCTGAAATTCACTTTGGAGTGTTTCAGAATCCTCCAATGAGAAAACCTCCACAAACAATTTAAAATCATCGGCAAATGCCAATGATTCCACATTTTTTACCTTAGAAATAATTTTGTTGAAGGCAATAATAAAAAATACGTGGATTCTAATTGAAAAACTGCGCAAGGCCAACTAGGTGCATAATTTCATATTTCTTCAATAAATTCAAATTTCTAGAAATATTTTATATGTTATGTATTTTACCTACTTGATTTAAATATTTATTAATTTTTGAAATTTCTATAAAAAAAAATTCTCAAAATTTTGTTTTAAAAGATTTTAAATTTCTGAAAAAATTTCTTTTAACTGTAAGTCTAAATTTACTACTAAAAATAGTTAACAAAGCCAAAACCTCAAAAAATAAATGGATCCATGATAGATGTGATGTGATAACTTCTTGGCCCATTAAAACTCCACACTATATCAGCCATGAAATCAGTTTTTGTAGATTTCTTAGAAATGGAAGCTCCTACGATGTTGTTAGTGTTAACACAAATTATTGCGAAAAACATATTGATGCGATCATTGGCGTAGATAGGGGGGGGGGGGCAGGGGGGGCCTGGCCCCTTCTGAAGTCCCTCAGGCCCCCCCTAAGATATTTTAGGCCTCCTCTACCGACTACTAGTAAAAGAACATGACGCTGAAAATACATACTTTTCTATTATTATTCGGGAAATATTCAAATAAAATAGGTGCATTAAAATTTAAAATCATTCAGATAATGTTTACATTTCAGGAAAAAGCCCTTGTCTTGCGGAATTAGGCTTTTTCTCTTTAAATTATCGGTAACTTTTCTGCACTTATGCAATTTCCCGAAAATATTTTTTAAATTTAAACATAATTATGCATATTGAATATTTCATACATATTGTTGAAACAAAAATAGATTTTTTGAGAATCACCACACCGACTTTACGGAATTGTGCCTTGTTGTGTGGGGGAAAAGTAGTGCTTTTCTATAAGTAAAAAAAAAAGCTGAAACTTTAATCATGATCTCTAAAAAGCAATCAATTTTAACCAGGATGTTTGTTATTTCATTGAAATCGGTTTAGTAGTAATGAATTTATAAGGAAATAAATTCAGACATGATTGGCAAGGCAATCGTATAAAATGCAAAGCAATGGTTGAAACAAAAATATTTTTTTTAGAATCATTGAAGCGATTTTCCTGATTCCCTTCCTCGTTGTACGTGGCAAGAATGCGGCTTTTCCATAATTTAAGAAAAATAATTAAAACATGTTAACAACACAAGAATAAACGAGCATCTTTAAAGGGTTGAGATGGCGAATAAAAAAATATATTTAGGCAAAACTCTGATTAATTTTCTGCCAAGTGCAGTTGGTTTCATTAAAATCTATTGTATAGTTCAAAAGTTATAATAAATCCTCTGCCAATATATGGGCCCCTAAGCTCACACTAGGTACTATAGTTATAGTGTACGTGTGAGCTAATATAACTAAAAACTGAAATATATTTTATTTAACTCCAGACTAAATTAAAAAAACTAAAATGTATTTTGTTAAACTCCGGACTCAATTACCTTTCGTTTGATATCACACACGCCATATTTTCACTTAAACTCTAATTTTTAAAATATACCCCCACCCTTTTTTTTAAATAAATTAAAATGTATTTTGTTTAACTGCAGACTCAATTACCTTTCGTTTGATATCACACACGCCATATTTTCACATAAACTCTAATTTTTGAAATCTACCCCCACCCTTTTATTTGGTTTCTGTTCAGTGGATTTTGTTCATTTTTAAATGGGACCATCTCGACCCAAGCCCCAGCCTAGGTACCAAATTTCATTAAAATCGGCCAAGCGGTTTTTGAGTTATGCGCGTTGGTCGTTACAGACATACAGACAGACAGACAGACAGACAGACAGACAGACATACAGACAGACAGACAGACGGCGCAACAAAAAAGTTTCAAAATCATCTGAAACGCAAAGATATATAAAAATTTTTGAAATCGGAGCAACTTTTTTTTTCTCGAAAAAATTAGGATCACCATAGCTCACACTACTATAGTATAGTATATGTGTGAGCTAAAAAAAATTGTCCAGTTTTTTTTGGCCCACCCGGCCTTATTGGTTTAGTTTCAGTCGGTTTGGTCTTGGTCTAGCAGGGCTGGATGGGGAACTTTAAGCCGGGCCGGAAAAAGATAGGCGAGCGGCCCATAAGGCAACTGCTCATAAGGCCCACAAGGTACCGGCTCATAAGTCACCGGCCCATATGGCTCCGGTCCACCGGGATTTTTTCATTTTCCCATATGGCCCATCCACCCCTGTGGTCTAGTAATATATAATGTAATAATTAACAAAAAGTAATTTTAAAAGACTCCTTCCAATGTCTTATTGTTTTATAATAAATTTAGAAAAAAAACCTTTTGAAAACAAGCTTTTATAAAATGGACTAAAAAGCATAAAATAATTTTTTGAGTATTCTGATATCATAATAATAAAAGCGATGGGCGTATTAAAGGAAATTTACCCGTTTTTGTTTTAGCCTTGTTAACTCGAAGTTTAGTGAAAATCCAAATTCATTATATTATAGCAGAGAAATGTAAGGGTAGACAATTTAACCCAACCCAACCCTACTCAAGTTATCCTTACATTTTTCTGATATGGATGGACATTATTACGCCTGCTTCATATTACGCAGATCATCCGCGACTGGCAGTGTGTCGACTTATTTTGTCACATTGAAAAAGAAGAGTCGGCCCATCATCGGTTGTGGACGATCCACCAAATGCGCATGGAAAGTCATTTACCTAATATTAAATACGCCCATCGCTTTTATTATTATGATATCAGAACACTCAATAAATTATTTTATGCTTTTTAGTCCATTTTATAAATGCTTGTTTTCAAAAAGTTTTTTTTTCTAAATTTATTTTTTAATTTTTAGATTTGTCCAAGTCTATCCATTTCAGCTAGCGCATCGATATTGCAGGGATTCTTTCCTGGCAATTTTGAAATATCTGAGTCATCGATGAGAAGGCCGTCCAACGATTTGATACTAAACAAAATACAAACTAAAATTTTACCCCCTCTCCGCCCTTCACGTTAGGGGGGAGGTAGGCAGTTAATGATACCACATTATTGGATTGTCATCGGAACTATAACGTTATGCGAAATTTAAAGTTAATCAAATACATGGAAGTCAGTTGAAAGTAATCAGAAAAACTTGACATTAAATCGTCCATTTTGAATCCGACATATTGAATTTTTGTAATCTGATCAAAAATTCGCAATGCTCATCCTTAAAAACCCCCAGATACCAATTTTGGTGGAAATCCAACAAACTAAAATTTTACCCCCTCTCCGCCCTCCAGGTTAGGGATGAGGTAGGCAGTCAGTGATACTACATTATTGGATTGTCATCGGAACTATAACGGTATACGAAATTTAAAGTCAATCGGATACGTGGAAGTCAGTTGAAAGTAATCAGAAAAACTTGAAATTAAATCGTCCATTTTGAATCCGCCATATTGAATTTTTGTAATCTGATCAAAAATTCGTAATTCTCATCCTCAAAAACCTTCAGATACCAATTTTGGTGCAAATCGGACAAACTAAAGTTTTACCCCCTCTCCACCCCCCACGTTAGGGGAGAGGTAGGTACCCGACGAAACCACATTATTGTATTGTCACCGGAACTAAGATGCTATGCGAAATTTGAAGTCAATCGGATGTTTGGAAGTTCTTCAAAAATGAGTTGCAAGATTTGATTACATACATACATATGTACATACATAGATACAGGTGAAGTTAAATAAAAGCTTGTAAAAATACCTTAATTTGTTACCAATTATCGTTTTTGAATTATAAAATTGATAGGTATGACATTTCAGGATGCTAGTAGTGGTTGTCGGGTATTTTTAAAATGATTTAATTTTACTGGTTTATTTTAAGAACGTTCTGGTTCAGCTCAGGTAACATACTGCTGCGCTCATAACCTGATTAAGATTTTAAAAGTTTCTGACAGCCAAATGGCTTATTTTGAGTAATATTTTAAGTTGTGGCATTACAAGGTCTAGACTATATTTTTTAATGCTTTAGTTTTATTTAAAAGCGAACTGATATAGTTTACAGATTGCTAGATTTTATAAATTAAAAAATAATAATGCCCACGGATAAAAGGTCCTGCAAGAGGTCAAATTGTCACTCGCTATAAAAAGTACTACGTATTAAATACTCTGCCAATATATGGGCCCCTTAGCTCACACTAGGTACTATAGTTATAGTGTACGTGTGAGCTAATATAACTAAAAACTGAAATATATTTTATTCAACTCCAGACTAAATTACCTTTTGTTTGATACCACACAAGCCATGTTTTGACTTAAACTCAAATTTTTGAAATCTACCCTTACCCTTACAAAAAAACAAAAACTAAAATGTATTTTGTTAAAGTCCGGACTCAATTACCATTCGTTTGATATCAAACATGCCATATTTTCACTTAAGTTCTAATTTTTAAAATATACCCCCACCCTTTTTTTTAAATAAATTAAAATGTATTTTGTTTAACTGCAGACTCAATTACCTTTCGTTTAATATCACACACGCCATATTTTCACATAAACTCTAATTTTTGAAATTTACCCCCACCCTTTTATTTGGTTTGTGTTCGGTGGATTTCGTTCATTTTTAAATGGGACCATCTCGACCCAAGACCCAGCCTAGGTACCAAATTTCATTAAAATCGGCCAAGCGGTTTTTGAGTTATGCGCGTTGGTCGTTACAGACAGACATACAGACACACAGACAGACAGACGGCGCAACAAGAAAGTTTCAAAATCATCTGAAACGCAAAAATATATAAAATTTTTTGAAATCGGAGCAACTTTTTTTTTCTCGAAAGTCCACTTTTCCGCACGCATTTTAGTGTGGAAAGTGCCACTTTTCCGCACTAGTGCGGAAATATATTTTTTCCGCACTAGTGCGGAAAAGTAAATTTGTTACGATTTTGAGGTGTTCTATAACATTTAGACCGTTCAAAATACATGTGCGTGCAAGGGCTGAAAAATAACGGAATTTCCTTCGATAGGTCGCCGGTATTGGCTTCACAAGCACATTTAAAAATAAATGTCGGTATTGACGATTGAAAATGGAAAGTTACGATACATATGGAATTTTATATGAAAAGGCACCTACCTCGGACTCTCTTGCAGCTCCAGTCGACGTTTAAACGTCCAGGTTTTTCACCTCAAATTCACTTTTTTCGGGAACGTGATTTTGCTAGTGTCTTGTTGTGACGGTGGTTCTTTGCGCACTCATCGCGGCGTTGCTTCTCTTCCACGTGTCCGGTGCCGTGAAACCCCATATGCATATTTTAGAGCGCGAAAATTTAAATTATTTTAAACGCGCAGAAAAGGAAAAGAAAATGAAAATTAGGAAATTTCTTGCTTGCACCAACATTTTCCGGCCGCCAAAACACGTGTGTTTTTACTTAGTTAAGAAAAGGAAAGGAGAAAAAAAAATTAAATAGTATTCGCCTATTAGCTATTAAACGATACAATTTAACATTAACCCAAATATGCATTAAATTATGCATGTAAATTAAAATTAAAAGAAAAGAAAAAATACTTAGAAAAAATTAAGAAAGAAAAAGAAAATTTTGCCTTATGCGTCGGGCATAGGCAAAGGACATAGTTTCACTACTGGTCGACGATATGTTCCTGTAGCTGTTTTAACGGTCACAACACGAATATGACCGTCTGAGCCAGGGTGTACGTCGACAATTCGCCCAACAGCCCATTGCAATGGCGGTTTTTGTTCATTCTTTACCACGACTAAAGTATTTAGTTTAATATTGTTAGAAGCTTCTGTCCATTTAGAACGCTGTTGCAAGGTGTTTAGGTACTCCAAGTTCCAGCGTTTCCAAAAATCGGACTGGAGCCTTTGCACCAGCTGCCAGCGGGACAGGGTGTTCAACTTGGAATCCGAAAATTCGGGTTCTGGTACGGAATTCAACGGTTCCAGGGTAAGAAAATGACCAGGGGTCAGTGGAAGAAAGTCATTCGGATCCATACTTTGGGCATACAGAGGCCGGCTGTTTAGTATGGATTCGACCTGACACAAAAAAGTAAAAAACTCTTCATAGGTTAACCGTTGCTCACCTATTACACGTTTTAAATTTGCCTTGGTGGATTTAACTCCTGCCTCAGCTAGTCCGTTTAGGTGCGGACTACCAGGACTTGAAAAATGCCAGGTAATTTTTAGACTGTGACATGCTTCCTGGGAGTACTGTTTGAGTAAACGATCAGCTCCCAAGAACGCGCTACCACAATCTGAGTAAATGTCAGAGATTCTTCCTCTTCTTGCCACAAATCTCTTAAAAGCCGCAAGAAAGGTAGGGGTGGAAATATCGGAGGTAAGTTCTAGGTGAACTGCCTTTGTTGCGGAGCAGACTAAGACAAGACTATAACCTTTGGATACCTTTGCACCTCGGTACTTTCCCATTGTAATTGGAAAGGGACCACAATAATCTATGGCAACATGTGAAAATGCCTTTACTTGAGAGATGCGTTGAGCAGGCAAGTTGCCCATGATTTGTACGGAAGGTTTAGGATTTAATCGATAGCATAAAATGCAATGAGAAGTTATACTCTCGATTGCATAGCGAGGGGAAAGGATCCAAAATTGTTGTCTCAAGAGGTAATGCAACGTTTTTTGACCGGGATGACAGTACCTTTTGTGAGTGTACTCAATGACAAGTTGAGTAAGACGGTGAGAACGTGGTAAAAGTAAAGGGTGTTTTGCTGAATAAGAGAGTTCGGAAGAATGTGGTAATCGACCCCCCACTCTTAAGCAGCCTTGTGTATCTAGAAAAAGTGAAAGTTTACGAAATTGTTTAGGAAGTAGCTTTGTGTCATTCAAACGTGAAATGAGATCAGCAAAGATGGAACGTTGAACATGCCGAACGAGAACAATAAGAGAATGTTGAAGTTCTACTTCGGTAATATTTTCGTTAGGATATTTAGATTTCTTTTCGGTAAGGCGAAAAATATAGGAAATTATGCGTTGAATTTTCTCTAGGGAAGAGTAACGAGAAAGAAAAGTATCAAGCATGTGTGGTTCAACTGTGCATGTTTGAAATACTGATTTTCGTTCTTCCAGAATAACCTCGTTTTCCGGAGGGTCTGGACAGCGAAAATCATCAGGCCAGCTCTCTTTTGGTAGCCTAAGAAAACAAGGACCTTCCCAATACAAGTCATGTTTGACAAGTTGATTAGGCATAAGACCGCGCGAAGCACAGTCGGCTGGATTTAGCGCTGATGGAATATATTTCCAGGCCGTAGGAGAAATGGTTTCTTGAATGTGACAGATACGGTTTGCCACAAACGTTTTAAACCGGTGAGGTGAAGCCGCCAACCAGCATAGAACCACTTGGGAATCACACCATGCACAGATTTGGTTGAAGTTAAGAATATCTGAATAAGTGTTTCGAATAAAGGAAATTAGGTCGCAAAGTAAAGTGGCACCAAGAAGCTCCAGTCGCGGAAGACTGACTGTTTTCACTGGTGCGACCTTAGATTTGGCCATTACAAGAAAGGTATGGATTTCTCCGGATACTGACTCCATTCTGAAATAGACCGTAGCCGCGTAACCTATCATAGAGGCGTCTGAAAAGCCGTGAAGTTCAATGCTACGTGGTTGATCAATGGAAAGGCGTCTAGGTAAATGAATATTTGAAAGATTTGGAAGTTCGGTTCGAAATTGATTCCAAACATTTACGATATGCGGAGGAGGCTGAGAATCCCAGTCCAGCTTCTCCTTCCACAGATCTTGCATGAGATGCTTAGCAAGTAAAGAAACGGGAGAACAGAAACCTAAGGGATCAAAAATTTTCATGATTTGAGATAAGATACCTCGCTTGGTGCATGGTTTATCTTCTGGTACGACCAAGTAGGTAAACGAATCTGAGATAGGATTCCATTGGAGACCTAATATTTTTACAAAATTAGGTTCGGATTTGTCGAAACGAATGGACATTTGTGTTTCTGATTCTGAGAATGAGGAGAGAAGTTCCGGACATTTTTTAAGTTCAAACCCTCCTAGGCGCAACAGGGAGATTAACTCCGACTGAAGTTCTTTTGCAGAGGCCACAGAATCCTGCCCAGTGAGCACGTCGTCGACGTAAATGTCTTTAAGAAGCACCTTGGAAGCATTAGGATACCTTTCAGACTCAAGTTTAGCTAGTTCTTGTATAGTACGAATAGCTAAGTAAGGTGATGACTTAAGTCCATAAACAACTGTTCTTAAGGAGTAGGTTTGGACAGGATCATCCTCAGAAAATCTCCATAGAATATTTTGATAACGCGTGTGCTCAGGAATAATTAAAATCTGTCGGAACATTTTTACTATGTCAGTAACAAAGGCTACAGCATGAATTCGAAAATTAAGTAAAATTTCACGGACATCATTTTGCAGTTTAGGACCTGCGCACAACGTCTCGTTGAGTGAGACACCTCTGGGACTACGTTGAGACCCATCAAAGACCACTCTTATCTTCCCAGTGTTCCAGACACTGTGATGAGGGATAAAGTAGGAATTATCCAAGACATCTTTAGATATAGGCGTAGGAATAGGTATCATGTGACCAGTGTCTAAATAATCTTGCATAAAATCTTTGTAAGCTTGATAATTAGCTGAGTCTTTGAGAAGTCTAGCTTCCTGAAGCTTGAAACGTTTTAAAGCGATTGGATAGGTGTCACCCAACTGGGGTTCTAAGTTTATGAAAGGTAATGGAACGACGAATCTACCTGATTCGTTGCGTGAAACTGATTGTGAAAATAATTTTTCGCACATAATATCCTCAGGACTGTGATGAACCTTATGTGGAACCTGCTCTATCTCCCAGAAGCGCTCTAGGCAGATATCCAGAGATGGTTCGATGGAAGTGTAACAGCTTATGAGTGATTGTGGATTTTGTTGCTTTGAAGTTTCAACTTTACCAATCAGCACATAGCCAAAGATGCTATTAAAAGCACTAGGTTGTCCACGCTCTCCGTGGATAACTCCCTCTTGTAAGAGATGCGGAAAAAGTTCACAACCTACTAGGACATCAATGGAACTTGGTATATGGAAGTTTTGATCAGAAAGTTTGATATTGCGAATGTGATTCCACTTGCTCGAGTCGACAGCGCAAGAAGGAATCTCTGTACAAAGTTTTGGAAGTACTAAAGCCTCAAAATCAAAGGTAGGTCCCGCTTGACCTTGAGGTTTGATAAGACATTTCGTCTTACCTTTGGTATTGGAAGATGTCATTTGATTTAAGCCTTGAATAGAAGTAGAAAAGAAGCTTTTCGAAAGACCTAAACGATTTAGACATTTTTCTGAAATAAAGTTTGCCTCTGAGGCAGAATCGAGTAAGATACGAACTGGTTGGTAATGTCCCCTTGAGTCTAACATGTCAGCTACAACGGTAGAAAGTAGAAAAGTGGAATTTTTGGAAATCATTGTCGCATGACAGTTTGTGGAATGGCTTCCTGACATAGGGGTGCTATTGGAATTGGAAAGTGGAATATTAACGTTCTCTGGAGGATAAGAATTAACACTCACAGAGGGCGCTACTGGTTGTGGAACGTGAAGAAGACTGTGGTGCCTAGCTCCACACGTAAAGCAGTTGTAGGAAGAGGGGCAATTCACGGTCTGGTGAGCAAAATGTAAGCAATTTTGACATAGATTCACCTGCCGAACATAACCCATCCTTTCCTGTGGACTTTTGTTTTGAAATTCGATACATTTCGATAATGCGTGATTCGAAGAACATAGGTAGCATTTTATTTTTGGATTAAAAGTTCTGTTCTGATTATTTTGTATTTGAGGGTTGCTGCGTTGATTGCTATTTTGTAAAGTATTTTGTTGATTTCTTGAATTTGAACTTTGATTTGAAATAGTTGTATTGAAAGCAGAAGGTGAATTAAAATTATTAAAACTGTTTCTCTGAAAACTGTTCTGTTGAGAATTACGCGTAGTTTGAGGTTGTCTAGGGGTTTCATTTTGCCTACTAAAACTGGGCATTTGCACTACAGATTCGAGCGCAACGCAATGATTTTCTATAAACGTGTAAAGATCAGTGTAGGACGGCATTTCTGAATTGTTTTTCTCTCTACTATAGTAAAGTTCGAAATCAGTCCTCATCTTGACTTCAAGTTTTGAGAGCATCATGTTAAAAGTAAGAAAGTCCCATTCTTTTGTAGGAAAACCAAGCTCATTTAAGATGGCTAGATTCTCAGAAAATGTATCCAACATGGAACGTAATTCTTTCCCAGAACTGGATTTAGTTGAAAGAAAGTTAATAGCATTCAAAGCGGTAGTAGCAATAATTCGTTTATTTTGATACCTCTTTACTAAGGTTTCATACGCAATGTGATAATTGCTATCTGCGAGGGGAATGGTTTTTACTAGAGAAAGGGCTTCATTCAGAACAGAACTCCGCAATTGTTGAAATTTCTCTATATCACTTAAATCAGAATTTTGATGTACCATGACTTTAAATAAGTCAAACCAGTGTTGCCAGTCTTTATAATTACCATTGAAAATTGGCAACCGTGGTTGTGGAAATGATCTTGTATTTGACCTCTGAACAATATTTTGTTGGCTAGGGTTGCCTACGTAATTGACAGGGTTGGCCCTAAAAAGGTCGTAGTAAATACCCTTACATTCATAATAAAGGTTGTCAAAGTCTTTTCTAGTTTTGTCCTGCTCGTCAAATGAAAGTTTAAACTCTTCGAGAGAGCCAATAATTTGGTTATGAAAATTATAGAATTGAGCATGACATTCTTCGACGTCTTCATATCTGGATTTAAACAAAAAGTGAAACGCTGTATCCGACTTCGCTTTCAAAGCTACCTCGTGAGCTTCCGCCATTTGGTTGAAGCTCAAAAGCCTTTTGTCGCAAAGTTTTTTCTGTTTTTGCGTAGACATTTTTGTTTTTGAAAGTTAATTTAGTTTTAAAATTACCCAAAAAAATGCTTAAAATATAGCTTAAAATATAACCCGAATTTTAGCAAAAATTAAACAATTTTATAATTTTAATTTTATTAACTTTTTTCGAAAATTTTGAAATGAAATGTTTGTAAGTTTGTCTGTATGTTATTATTTGAACATATCCCTTAAAAAAAAACTTTTATGTCTCACCAAGGATTGAACCCCGCACCTTTCGATTCCAAGTCGCACACTCTGTGCATACGACTAGCGGTCCCGTCTGAAAGTTTTTAACAAACGACGGTATTCGAAGACGGCGACACTTGCACCTGCGCGTTAACGCGACACCTGTAAAATCGATAATTAGAAAAGTAGGTGGAAGAACCGCCTTAAAATTTTCACTTTCGGCGTATTGACGCCACTTTTACTGAAAATGTAATGAACAAAGCGATCAACTTTCTTTGATGAACTAGTAAACTATACGAAATATGTGCATTGGCTCTAGCGATTTTTGAACGGTAATAAACACTTCGATCAACTTTGAAGGAACATATCACCAACGGGCACCGTCAAACAATATGGTCTGTTTCAAATTGAAATTGAAATAAATTTTGAAATTTGAAATAGAAAATAGAAATTTGGAATTTTTGTAGGAAATTGCTGAACCACAGGAGTCTAGGTAGTTTGGAAAACTATTAATTTGGGTCGAAGGGCCATTAAATGTGCGTGCAAGGGCTGAAAAATAACGGAATTTCCTTCGATAGGTCGCCGGTATTGGCTTCACAAGCACATTTAAAAATAAATGTCGGTATTGACGATTGAAAATGGAAAGTTACGATACATATGGAATTTTATATGAAAAGGCACCTACCTCGGACTCTCTTGCAGCTCCAGTCGACGTTTAAACGTCCAGGTTTTTCACCTCAAATTCACTTTTTTCGGGAACGTGATTTTGCTAGTGTCTTGTTGTGGCGGTGGTTCTTTGCGCACTCATCGCGGCGTTGCTTCTCTTCCACGTGTCCGGTGCCGTGAAACCCCATATGCATATTTTAGAGCGCGAAAATTTAAATTATTTTAAACGCGCAGAAAAGGAAAAGAAAATGAAAATTAGGAAATTTCTTGCTTGCACCAACAATACATTTGTATCTTTCCTAGCACACGAAATATCCTAAAAATATTCAAATTGACTAAAATTCTGCTATATTTTCAATATTTTCGATATAATAAAGTTTTCAGTAAAATAGGTTCAAATTATAAGTTTTAAACCTCCCCGGTATAAATATCGTCATTGTCCATGTCAAACAACAATGAACACTAGTGGTTTTAGATTTGGCATCTTAAATCACCATAGCAGCAAAGTACAAACAAACTGTCAAAACAAAGCCAATTTTGCAGATACAAGCGTCTTTTGAATTTTTCAAACAAAAAAATCAGATTTTCAATGGATTCTTCGGACGAAGATCTACCCCAGTCAGTTCTAGAAGCCGCTAGAATGTGAATAATAATAATTGATTTGATTAAAACGTTTTGAATATAAATAATTTTCTGATTAATTTTTAGTTTTTTCCTCGCGCTTATAGAAAAAATAGTGTACCTAACTCGTGCGTAAAGTGTCTTTTCCGCACTTGATTGCTGGCCAAACTCCGCTATCGCGTCGTTTGGCCATCTGCAATCGCGTGCGGAAAAGAGGCACTTTCCGCACTAGTTAGGTAAACTACTATATTCAGCCTTATTACAGAAGCGAACAGTGTTGCCTTCCATTAAGTTAAGATGGGGAAGGAGAGAGGGAGGAGGGAACTAGTAAAATGATGTTAAATTTTTTTTTAAAGCGTGCGCAGAAAGAATTTTTAAAATCGCTCTATATTTGTGAAAGTTATAGCTACAACTATTACTAATAACGAGGGAGGGGAGAAGAAAGGGAGAGGGTGGGGAAAACTAGAAAAATCGTGTTGAAAAAAAAGTCTTAAAGCGTGTGCAGACCGGTTTTTTAAGAAGGGGGGAAATGACAGGATTGCAAGGCATCTTTATAGACTATATTGTGTATCCATTTGGATACGCAGGCCTTCAGATTGGATACCCGGTAAACAGGAAATGGATACTATACTATCACTTCAATTAACGGACGCCGCTGGAGAGCTTGTTATTAGTCTAACTTTATTAAGTTATACCATGTTGAAAAGGTAATTTTATTGTTTACAATAAAGTATATAATACGTTTTTCTCTTAGAAGCTTACGTTTTCAGAAAATTTGAAAAAACCTCAAACTTTCAGATTTTGGGGGGTGTGGGGGGGTTTTTACAAGTTTTTGCAGCCATTAAAAAAATATATGTTATTATTTTTTAATTATACAAATATATATTTTGAATATACACCTGTGACAATTTGGGCTCTCCAGCGGCAATTTAAAATTCCGCCGCCATTTTGGCCGCCATCTTGAATATCTCAGCCCCTGTTAATATTTCGAGTTGGCAACAGGGATATTCGGATTCAGCGGGGTCAAAATAGGGGGATTGCCCATTTGCCAAAAAGTAATATAAAATGCTTCTAGAAAGTGGATTTCCCCGAATCATGCCTGAACTACCTCCTGAATGAAATGAAGATGATGTAAACTGAAAAGGAAAAATTAAATACTTTAGAAAACCAACTGCCAATTTGCAGTATCAGCTCGCAGTCTTTGACTACACCTCCCGTGAATCAAAAAATCAAACAAGTTTTAATGGCTAGTCAGATAGAAAAAGTTTTTGTTTCAGGTTTAGCAGATTCTGGGGAAATGGGTTAACTTATCCCGTCGTTGTCTTATTGTAACATAGCGATATAAATTGCCTTCTTCACGTATATGAATTCTTGCGGCCGGATGGTGCAATGCTCAAATTAAATATGCGCCGCAGATTAACTGATCGGACGAGCAGGAAACCAATAACGTTACACGCTATACTACCTTTCATCAAAACGGAATTATCATCATGTCGAAAACGGACCTGTCTTGACCTTATGATATGGTGCCCTATTTGGTTTATACTCCCAAAAGCTCGCAGTTTCAATAAAAAATTAATACTTAAACGTTGTAAGAATAAAGGTAAGAATTTAAATACAACGGATATCCTGTTAAAGCTGGCTTTTGGATTTATCTCAGAAACACTTAGATGCACGAATTACACGCTTAGGGTAAAAGCTATACTGACCATGAAAATTCTGCTTAGAAAAGATTAACTAATTTAGCAGGTGTTTAGATAAAAATAGAAATGACTTTCCCTGTTCAACCCTCTCGAGTCATGCTCCGTCTTCTTCTTTATTACATTGTTTTTGGTAGGGATAAAAATATTCAATTGCGTAGTTCGGGTTGTGGTCTCTAATTCAGTTACTCGAAGATTTTTGAAGAGGAACGTACCCATTTTTCGTTTATTACTATCTCTAAACATCGCGTTAAATTAAACTGCCATATCCTAAAATAAATGAACACTACTGTTATCACGGCATAGCCGATTGAACAAAGTCCTTTCAAGAGCTACCAAATTAATCAAATTAAATGCTAAAACTTGCCACCCTGTTGTGCTAAACAATAACCTAAACGGTTATAAAATCTTTGACGTACATTGCTTAGGGGCCATCGCACCGACTTTTTTTTCCGTTTCTTAGCCTAAAGAATACCTTATTTCGTAAAATTTCGTTGCACCGAACTTAAAGGCAGACTTATTCCTTCCTTAGTGTTGTTAAAATTAAGTCAGCCTTTTTCGTGACTTTACTGTTCCTTAAGAGCTGCTTAAAGATAAGATGCTGGTCACATAATGTTACCCGTCTGGCATAGCCATAGCAACTGACAATACCTACAAATGAGCAGTGTTTTGATTAAAGTGAATTTTGTCTTTTTTAAGTAAATAAAGGAAAAAACATGTTCTTTTTTAAATAAATAAAAATGATTTTGGAAAACTTTATTGCACAAGATAACGGCTACATTTTGGTTCTTTTGGCACAATGTTTTTGTGAATAAATATACCTATATATCGATTACAAAAAGATTTGTAAGGAAGAAAAATAATTTAAATAAAGTTGAATCTAATTTTTATTACAGTATTTTCGTCCGATTTTTGGGTTAACTGTTGTTCACAGCCTGATGGGTACAGCAGCGGTAAGGGTAGGATAGAACTGACCAGTGTAAGAAAACCCTTGCATTTAAATGAAACTGCAGTGCATGAAGTAACAAGACGATTTTCCTTTCTGTCTTTACATTTTACCCTAATTTCATTATAATTTTTAATCTTTTGGTTATATCCAGGGGAGTATGGGCAGGTGCCTTATTGGCCTGCGCCTTAGGAGCAGTACATTTTTCGGCCGGGCGCTGATTTTGTCCTGGGCTGGATGGGGAACCGTAAACCAGCCCGGGAAAAAATACGCGACTGTACCAACAAGGCGACAAGGACACCCAAATTCCAAAAAATCGAGTAGCACCATCTCGATTTCATCATCTTCCAAATATTTTTTCACAAATTCAAGAACTTTCATTTTTGTAAATAAATTTTTAACGGCGACTTGACACAGAGAATTGATGGGTTTTGACAAAACTATTTTCGGACGTACTGGGAGTTGTTGTTGTTTTTTCATAGTTTAAAAATTATGTTGGTTGAAACAGCGGCGTTGCCTGATTGGGTCACAAGGTGGCCGCATCTTAACAAAGAAGAGGAGATTTTTGCTTGGTGCAACTAATTTAAAAATAAGGCATGCTTAAAATTAAAGCAATCCATAGTTGAGAAAGGGAATTTTAAAAGTCGGTGCGATGGTCCCTTAGCATCTCCTGTGAGATCACAGTATACTAATTCTTTATAGTAAGGAAAGCACCCCGGTCTTGTCATAATACTGTTATACATACCCCCTGTATACATTAGTTCGGAATACAAAGTTCGAGAGGCGCTTATTACAGACCGTCACCCCTGGTATAAAAATATTATGTACAGACTCCTGTGCTGTCGCCATGGACATTAACCGCTACTCTCGGTATATGCTTTTAATTATGACTGACATTGGCAAAACAGTGACGTAAATGTAATTCGGCATTTTTCATTTGTGGTTGCAGTTTTTCGTGATTTTTCGACTTTTTACTTTATTTTTAAAAGTATTTTTTGCTAAATTGTGGCCTATCGGTAATTAAGAAATTTAAAAGAAAACAATTTTGTGTTCGTAGGTACGAAGACTATGTTAGCAAGCGCCATTCCCAAACGGAACCTAAAAAGAATACTTCGGCAAAAAAACTAACGTTGACGAAAGACGAAATTCACAAATATATAGTGTGTGATGGACACGTTGAACCTGGACGGAGTTTTAAATGTTTAGTTTTAAATGTTAATATTTGGAAAAACATAGATTATTTCACTATACTTATATACAGGGTCCGGCAGAATGATCTCCCACAATAAAAACGCCATTGTAAATGCTATTTATATTTCATTTTTTTCGGTACACAGTCGAAGCTGATTTCTGAAAGTTTCTTTCGTGCAGTAACTCTAAAGCGATATTCCTGTAATTTCTTGGTGTATTGCTGCTTTCAATTCGTCAATGGTTCAGGAATAGTGTTCAGATATTCCCAAAGTATCTGGAACCAAAGCATCTGTACCAAGTGCGAAGTGAGTACGAAAAGTTCTTTGTGTCGTAATCACAGATTCGTTACCTACTTTTGCTTAATGTCTCGATAACGAAGGCACGATGGCAAGGTAATGGCAAGCCGCGAGCTACCAACCAACTACGCTAAGCTTCCCCTCTCTTCAGTAATTCAGGCACAGTGGCAGTGCAAAATGTGGGAGATCATTATGCCGGATCCTGTTTAATTAAATGAATAACCGGCAATATTCACTTTACTTTAAAAGGCTTACGTTACATTTTTTTATTTTTCATGAAAAAACAATCAAAAAAGTTTCCGTTTATAGAAACCTATATTTGCAACATTATTATGTATAAAGCATTGTAAAAGTATACATTATTAATAAGTTAATGTAGAATGTGTAAATATTTTCTATGCACTAATAAAAAGGAAATTACTGTAGAATATTCGTCAAAAAGCCTTTTTTTAACTAGAAAATTAGCTTCTCAAGGAAATTTATGTACATAAATGAATGGGAAACAAACTTTTAAACCTTATAGATTGAATAAAAATTTAACTTTCCTTTTTTTTATTGCTAGTAGTCATTAATTTAAACATTCTTTGATTAAGGTTTCTTATTGAATGGTGTTTATAGAGTCTTTTTAAGCAAATTGAGCTTTGACACAAAATAACTCATTCTTATCAGCGCGCATCGTTTAAATTTAAATCTATGTAATTGACGGGTAGAATGAGTTTTTTAGTGTTAAAATTTAATTTGATAAACACTGTTCAAAACACTATATTAATAGATGTAGCTTGATTGGAGAACGATTTCATTGATGGCTACGAGCATCCGGTATACAATAATTTGAAAAGCCATCCTGTAGCTCAGAGACAAACTGCGCAAGCGTTATATTGTTTCAAGTCCCCCTGTAAATATTTAGTATGGTGCACAAAGTTGGAAAGGCGCTGATTCGTGCACGACACTCCGGTATACTGCGCCTATTTAGTAATACAACTCCCACCGTGTAAGTGTCTGGTCTATCTCTGTCATTCGTCTATGGGTGAGACGAATTAAACGCCTCATTAATTTTAATTCGAAGTTCGGCAAAATGTGATCAAATGTAAATATTTTATTTTTGACATAAGGCCAAATATAAAAATTATATACAGTCAGGTCACGCGATCTAGAGGAGCTTCTGGTTATACTGTGTCTGCTTATTACTTGTCGGGGAAAAGTTTGGTCTAAAAATTTCCTGGCATGGCGGGGAAAACGTCATGTGCCGCACATCCGTGCTGCCGAAACCAAACTTGCTAAAAATCAACATCCGGCAATTGCAGGAATCACTTGATTTTGCAACAACTTTAAATATACGGCCCCATCAACCAAACATTTAATTTTTGAGGGTATTACGTTCATATATTTATCGTCAAATGTTTATTGAACATTTTCATCCTGATTAATATTATTCTCAGGAAACAATTCCTGAGATTTTTTTATCTTGTAGAATTTGTATCCATATCTATTTAAAATGTTTCGAATGGTTCTGGGAGCAATATCATCCCCAGGACAAACGGAGTTTTCTCGCTGTTGCCTTTATTCGGACTTGTGTCTTGGACCCTTATTCACCTCTTTTTTTTGTCGCTATATTTTCTGCAGGACTTAACGCACTCAAATTTATCAAATTGGTTATTTATGTTAAAAATCGTATTTTTGCAAGGAATTTCACGGTCCTCATACTTAGCAATAAACAAATTTATTACACCCGTAGCGGAGTTTCCTGCAAAATTCCATTTTAACATTTGAACCATTTTAACATCTGAAAAATAGTTTTCGTCTTTCTAAGCTTATAACATATTAGTAGTTGTTGAAAAAATCTGCACAATTGGACCTATGAAATAAAAATTTATCTTTTTATTAAAAAACAAAAAAAAATGTTTTTCTATGCTAGCAAAAACGTTTTTTTTTTACAATATAAGTCTTATTAAGAAATGACAAAAAATTTTGGTCCAATTGTTAAACCTAAAAACTTACATTTTTACAAAAACCTAGATTTAAGTTAAGTTAAGTAGTTAACTTTCGCTTTTAAGATTTTATTTTGAAAGACAGGAGAAAGTAACATTTTTTAGATAAAAAAAAAATCACTGTGTAAAAATTCTTATGCGCTGTAAAAACTCAAAAAGAATCCTCTCTTAAATGGATTTTTATTAAGGTACTTAAATTGGTTTTCAAGTATGTATAACTAGACCTATATTAATTCGTTTAGTGCCTGCTATGCACTATTTTATAGACTATAATTATAAAATCTAAATGAACCTTTTACTCTTTTGTCCCAAACGAATTCCCTTTATTTAAATATAAAATAAAGCAATACATCTAAATCATCCGCCGACTGACTGCGTCTAGCCTTTTCGTCAAAACGTTCGGGCGGCAGAGTCTCTTTCCATAGCCTACCGAAAAAGATGCTTGAAACTTAAAAAAAAGTACTAAATTATTAAAGAAACATGTTAAGACGGGCTCTGGTTCGAAATAGCGCTGTTCAAAATAGCGGTATTGTTTGAGCGCTTTATTAAAATAGCGTGTAACAAAATAGCGCTCGACTAAATAGCGCTGTTTTAAAATAGCGCTAGTATCAAAATAGCGCGTAATAAAATAGCGCCAGTATTAAAATAGCGCGTAACGAAATAGTGCTAGTATCAAAATAGCGCTAGTTTAAAATAGCGCTGGTTTAAAATGGCGCCAGTTGAAAATAGCGCTGTGTTAAAATAGCGCTAGTAAAGAAATAGCGCTACTATCAAAATAGCTTGTAACAAAAAAGCGACAATATTAAAATAGCGCGCAACAAATTAGAGCGTGACAAAATAGCGCTAGTATCAAAATAGCGCTAGTTTAAAATGACGCTAGTTTAAAATTGCGCTGGTTTAAAATGGCGCCAGTTTAAAATAGCACGTAATAAAATAGCGCTAGTTTAAAATAGCGCGTAACAAAATAGCGCTAGTATCAAAATAGCGTCAATATCGAAAAAAAAGAAAACTGGACGTAACCTAAGTTGATCTTCCCGAACCGAACCAAACCGAACCAAATCGAACCGAAGCGAACCAGCATATTTAAAAAAAAAACTCTCCAGACTCCGATTTATATTTTGAACGTCGCCATCTTGGATAATAATAGACATATGTCATTTGTTATGAGATATTTAAAATCGGCGACCCCTATTTAGTATAAATCGATATATTACACGGCAATACTAGTTGTGTCAAACAAGATCAAAAAAATAAGTTTTTTATCTGAACTTCGGCCGCCATCTTAAAATTTTAAATGTCAAATTGTAACTTTTTATAAATTTTGACAAAATTTGGCTTACTATTGGTAAATTCCAAAAAAATTTTTTGTCAAAATTTTATTTGGAATACAGGTTACAAAGGTCTCTTTTATATTTGACATATTAAGCGCCATCTTTGTGTCGGCCGAAAAACTTATTATTTTTTTTCAGCAGGTTTAAAGTGCTGGTCAGTAGCTTTAATATGGGGTATTAAAAGTAAATATCGCACAAAAAATAAAGAAAATATCAAAGAAAGACGATTTTTTTTAATATAGCCGCCATTTTCTTTTCAAGTGACAGGTGTAATTTTTTTTTTACATTTTTGAATTGAGTAGGTCCCACTTAAAGTAAATTTATCAAATTTATTTGAATTTCTCTTAAAACAAGGAATTAATTTTTTTTCTTAACTTTGGCAGCCGCCATCTTGGATTCTGAGGCCGGAAAATCGGGGATCCTCGAATGAAAATTTAGCTCTTGGTGTTAGGTCCTACTATGCCAAATATAAAAAAATATACCCTTTTTGCAGCTTTATTTTACAAATTTACTCTACTACAAGGAGTTTGGTTTGCTTTCTTAAGGTATAAGAACCTCTCCCACCAGAATCACAGTCCTGTCTCATACGTAGTACACTTTGCAGTAAGGAAAGTTTTAAAAAATTCTCACAATTAAGTCAATTCTTGTCATTTTCGAATTTAAAATTAAATTGCGGCAAAACTAAATTTAATTACATTGTCAAACCTATCAAAATAAACACAATTTAATTTATTTAAAAATATTATATATTTGCGTGCGTTTAGTGCCTCTTCCGCACTTGTTAGGTAAATAACTATTATCACAAACTACCTTGTAAATCGGGTCATTGGCCATCGAAAAAAAAATTGTAAATAAAAAAAATACTATCCGGATCACGTGATCTTGAAATTTTCAGATTGAATCCGGTTGACTCGCCCCCGGTACATGGTTGTCTGATCTTAATATATTCTATTAAAAACTAATTAAAACTTTTTTCTGTTCTTTTAAACGATTTTTTTTAAATTGTCAAACGTCAACAAGATGTTCGATTTCTGATTTCCTTTATATATTTCCAAAAAATACAAAAAACGAAACAATTTCGCTACAGGTTTTCTATAACACAAGTTCAAGTTTCAAGTTTTTATTGTTTTTAAAAACATTAGTTTTCATAACAATGAAGTGCTAACTAAAAAAAAGTTTTACAATAGAAAATGCCTTAAAGGCTAAATTAAAATTAGACTGTTGGAAAATAGTAGAAAGTACCCATCAAATTAAAGAATTCATTATATTTTTTGTACGAATTCGATTGCTCCTACATTCAAGCGCATTAATATCAATAAGAAGTGCTAAACTAAAATAAATAAATTAAATAGAGGATAGCCAAAAAAATAAAATGGAATCATTTGCTCCAAAATGAATAGCATAAATTAAAAAACAAAAATAAATACCAGTCTCTCTTTTTTTTATAAATAAACTTAAAGATATTTAAATATTTAGCCTTGTATATTACGCATATATCATTCGTTTAGGATAAAAGACCTGTTGGTTAAAATACTCCATATTTGTTCGCAGAGTCTTTTTGCTCTTTTAGTGCTAGGATTGTTAAGCATAAATACAATGTTGTCAAAAGAGGATAACATGTTGCCTTCACCCTGTCTTGCAAAAGACCAAATCGGACAGTCAAACAAAAGGTGTTGCAGACTCTCATTTTGGTTTTTCTATAACACAGCTAGGCCACTAAAATACAAAACATTGTTTTAAAATATTGGTTGTAAATTTAGCCTCGGTTTTAGCCATACTTGTTGTACAATTTTTTGAAAACCGCTAAAAGCCACACCACAAAATTTCGACGCGTTTCGCTTTCTCGTTTTCAATTTCTATTAGAACAAAGATTTGGCCAGAAAATGGGACCATCATTGTTGTCAGATGGTAAGTTAAGTTTTCGGACGCAGTTTACCCCCATTTAAAAATTGTTATTATCAAACCTATCAAATTTAAAATATAAAAACAACAGGAAGCAAAAAAAAAATTAAAAGTCTCTTAATGGAACATAAAAATTGGAAAAGTGCATGTCAACAGAATGGAAACAGTGAGTGCTGCACTCATTTGCCTAATGAAATACGATATTCCAATCAGACCAGACAGTGGCGTAGCGTGCTTGAAGGGGAGGAGGGGGCCGACAGCTAAAAAGGGCGCCCCTCAAAAATCTTGCGACCAAAAAAAAAAAGTTATCATGTCTTCACTTTCCTTTGCCGCCCTCTCAATTTGCCGTTGCCGGCCCTGCTACTTAATAAAGCTTAGGACGCTTCGGCCACCCATGGGGCGCCAGTACCCTCGGGGCGAGGGGGGGCGACAACCCCCCCCCCCCCACGCTACGCCACTGAGGCCAGACCGAAGAGCTTTTGCTTATGTATTTCAGAGAAAAAATGATTCAGTGCAATATTAGCTTACTTTAAAGGCCCTGAATTCACAGAGGTTAGACCTCTCCATTGAAATCTCCATTTTAATTTAAACCGAGATGACTCTAGAGCAGTTTCATTAAAACATCACCGCGTTCTTTGCTCTATTTCTCGGTTGCCCTTCAATTATTTTAACTCCCGCGCGTTTTCTGCGCTGGATAAAGCTTGACTCAGCACCGATATTTAAGAGACGGAATTATGTTTTTTATTTGTTTCTCGGTTCGATTTTATTAAAATTTCCCCCGTTAAGTAGATAGATTTTCTTTATACATATTATTTATTTTAAATCTTCTCGTTTTTGAGTAACTAGTCCCTATTAATGTATGGCGAAACTTTCTTCAATAAAAGTAAAAATAGTAAATCGCACTAAAGCATTTAAATTGAATTATTAAGTGAACGATGGACTGAGCAAGTTGCATATGATGTTTAAAAAGATCATGTATAATTAAAAAATAATAATATATATTTTTTTTTTAATGGCTGCAAAAACCTCCAAAAACCCCCCAGACCCCCAAAATCTGAAAGTTTGAGGTTTTTTCAAATTTTGTTAAAAACTAAGCTTCTAAGAGAAAAATGTATAATATACTTTGTTGTAGACAATAAAATTCCCTTTTTAGCATGATATAACCTAATAAAGTTAGACTAATAACAAGCTCTTCAGCGGCGTCCAAAAATTGAAGTAATTAAAAAAAGTTGAAAAAATACCTATGTTTTTTCCAAGATTTATTTAATTTTTTTAAAAACTAATATCTACAGAAAACCATGTATTACATGCTGGTATACTCAATAAAATTTCCTTCAAAATTAAATCGGTTTTATAAATAAAACTTCAGGGGCATCCGTAAATTAAATTAATTTTGAAAAAACAGAAAATAAACCATTTTTGTTACAGGTTTTATCTAATTTTCTCAAAAACTAAGCTTAACATGAAAAAACTTGTTCTACACTTTTTTGTAGACAGGGAAATTCCCTTTTTAAAAATGTGAAACATGGTGGGGTAAGACTTATAGCAAACTCTCCAGCGATGTCCGTCAATGGGGGTGATTTCAACAAATCATTAAAAAAAAACATGTTTTTCATACGTTTTATTCAACTTTCTTAAAAACCAAGCTCTTTATCAAAAAATGTGTTGTATACTGCGTCATAGCCAATAAAATTTCCTTTCAAACGATGTATAACAAAGTGGAATTTATTTTATATTTACCGCTCCAGTGATGTTCTTAATTTAAAGAAATTATTTAAGATCGATCCAAACTAATCAATTTTGTGTCTTATTAGCTTTTCGGTGGATAATAAAGAGCGGCGGATAAAAGGTCGAAAGTACAAAAGATCCAAAAAATAAGGTCGAAAGTACAAAAGGTCTAAAGTACAAAAGATCAAAAAAAAAGGTCGAAAGTTCAAAAGGTCGAAAGTACAAAAGGTCGAAAGTACAAAAGATCGAAAGTACGACCGCGGGTCCACATCGACTGGACAGGTCAATTCGACTTGATACGGTAAATTTGTATTTTTAATATTTTGTTTTGTCAATTTTTTTTCGACCTTCTGTACTTTCGACCTTTTATGGCTTCGGCGGTGGGCCCGATAATAAAATGTCCTTTTAAACAGTGTGTCACAAAATGTGACCCATAGTATAGAAAACTCTCGTAAATTGCATAAGTATAAGGCAAAAAAATATCAAACTCTTCCTAACAAGTTGACAGGGTGGTTGTTGATCCCAATGAGTACCTAATTATAATTATGCCCCCCCCCCCCAAACCGTTGCATAAGATTCACCACTTTATTTTTAGTTCCATATGCTTAAAAAATTAACAAAAACACCTGTGTCAAAGTTACTACTGTTACTTTCTGCACAAAAATATTGCTTAGGGGGGGGGGCATGGCCCCTATGCCCCCTTCCCTTATAACCACTCGTGTTTTTTTAATTTAAAGAACTTATTTAGAAAAATCAAAACATCTAATCTAATCAAAAACAGTTTATTTTAATTTGGAAACATTTTATTTTAGTAGGTATAAATTACGAACCTTTTTGAAGTATTTATCATAACATTAACCTCACTTTCTAATATATCATTTAAAAAGAAACTCTCTTATCCTCAATAAAGAATAATGGCACATTTTTTAGCTCACACATATACTATACTATAGTAGTGTGAAGTGGTGTGGGTCGTTGATATTGTCATGCTCTGATTGATTTTTAGTTGATTTTTAGTCGATTTTTAAATCGATTAAGAGGGTGGGAATCCAACTTCTGCTGCGTCTGCCTCCTCGAGTGGTGGCCAGTTATGGCCATCCGGCACCACTGGATGTCGGTGATATTAAGTGCCTTTTATGGACTTGATATCACCTAACCAAAGACGCTTGGGGTTGGGGGGACCTGGCAGTAGGGATAAAATGCTGGCTAGCCGACTGGCTATCATGAGTGATAAAAATCTTTTTGTACCCCAGGTGAGTACTAATCTCACCGGTAGTTCAGACCGGGTTAAAGCCCTGGTTGCTGCCGCTGGCCCCATGGATTCTGGGGAGGGCCAATCACTCATTAATCCTCACGGAGGAGGTAAAAACTCCGAAGGAGAAGCAGTGCCGAATAGGCCTGCAAGATCCAACCAACAAAGGAGTGCTGAAGAGGCCCCTATGGAGCTGGAGGTCATACCAACTCCAGCTCCAACTCCATCACCAGATCTTGAGTGGAAAAATCAACTGCTCAAAAGCGACGGTGACACCACTGACAAGGGCTCCAATATGAATGCCCGAACTCAGAACATACAAAACCAAAAGTTGTTTGGATCATGGCAGGCGCAGAACAACGAGAACATCAAGGCCTGCACTTGATACAAGTAAATCTACGCCATACCAAGACAGCAACGTACACTCTTGGTAGAGTTTTCAAGCAGCAGAGGCTGGACATTGCCCTGTTGCAAGAACCGTGGCTATCAAGTACGAACCAAGTAGCTGGACTTAGCCGAACTCTTGGTAACATCATCACACATAACTCAGGTATTAGACCACGAGCATCTATTCTTATAAGAAAAGATATTAACTACTTTGTCCTCTCAGATTTCTGTACCGATGACCTAGTAGCGCTACGATTAATCGTCCCCGGTGAGCAAGGCATGACAGAAATAGTCGTCTGCTCAGCATATTTTCCGGGTGACAGAGAAGCACCACTGCCTCCCACTGCAGAGGCAGCTAACCTGATTGCATACTGCAAAGAGAGGAACGTACAGCTCATCCTGGGCTGTGATGCGAACGCGCACCACACAGTGTGGGGCAGCACAGACATCAACAGAAGGGGTGAGCATCTGTTCCACTACATTATAGGGGAGGGGCTTTTTGTAAATAATGTTGGCTCCAAACCAACCTTTGTCGGTCAAAATAGGGCAGAGGTACTAGATCTAACAATAAGCACAAAACTAATTAGCAATAAGATCACTGACTGGAGGGTTACAGATGAGCCCTCTCTGTCAGACCACAATCATATACAATTCACCGTCGGTATGGGATCTACAAAAACAATTAAATACAGAGACCCAAAAAGCACAGATTGGAGTGGATATGTCAGATCCCTCCAAGAAAAGCTGAACTCAGCAATGACCGACGTGTGGGATCGTGATAAAATAGAAATGGCCTCTGAACAACTAAGGGAGGCTATTATAACCGCGTATCACGAAAATTCCCCTCTTAAAACCAAAACTGATAATCGCGGTATGTCTTGGTGGAACAATTCTTTGTTCAAAAAAAGAAAAGAGGTTAGACGCCTATTTAATCGGGCAAAGGAGACGGGCAACTGGGAAAGCTACCGTGCCTCCCTCAACGAATATAACAAACAAATCAGAAGTGCCAAAAGAGAGTCATGGAGGAGGTTCTGTCATGGGCTCACAAAGCTTCCGGACACAACTCGAATCCATAAAATTCTGTCTAAAGAGCCAGCAAACAAACTTGGCGCAATAAAGCTCTCGGATGGCACCTTCACAAAATCTGAAAGGGAATCCCTGGAGGCACTGGCAGAGCATCATTTCCCAGGAAGCACACTCCTTGAAAACGGGAATATTCCTGAGCAATTAACCCATGGACATCGCCCAAAACAGGCGGATTGGAAAATTGCAAAAGAAATTATCAATTCAAATACGATCAAAATGGCGTTCACGTCTTTTGAACCATACAAATCACCGGGCCTAGATGGTATTCTTCCAGTGCTAGTACAAAAAGGCCTGGAAGTGCTAGTACCTTGCCTGGTGAAACTGTATAGAGCCAGCCTAGCATGGAATTATATTCCAACCAGCTGGACTAAAGTTAAGGTAGTTTACATACCTAAGGCGGGTCGGGCAGATAATACTCCAAAATCGCTTCGACCCATAAGCCTCACCTCATTTCTGTTGAAAGGCTTGGAAAAGATAATAGACGTACATATCAGAGGTGGCGCCTTAATGGCCCACCCGCTCAATGCAAACCAATATGCATACCAAGCAGGGAAGTCAACAGAACTAGCTTTAAACAACCTTGTTGGAAAAATCAAGGAAACCCTCGATGCAAAAGGCATCGCAGTAGGTGTTTTTCTTGATATAGAAGGAGCATTTAACAATGCACTACCCAATTCCCTCTTTGAATCAGCGTGCGCCCGAGGAATAGAATCTACCGTCACGGGATTCATCAGGTGCACACTCGAGAATCGAGTGATTGAAACAACTCTTAACGATGAGATGGTAAGCTTCAGAGCTGCTAGAGGCTGTCCACAAGGAGGAGTTTTGTCTCCCCTCCTGTGGTCTCTACTGGTCGATGATCTTCTTGCCATCTTGGAATCGCTGGATGTAGAGGTATTGGGATACGCAGATGACGTAGGAGCAATCATTAGAGACATTCCAGAGAGTGAATTTTCTGGAAAAATACAAGAAGTAATAAACACGGTAAAAGACTGGTGTGACAGGGAACAGATGTCTGTAAATCCTAGCAAAACAGTTATTATACCGTTCACCCGTAAAAGGAAGCTTGATTTCCTGACTCCTCCGGAGCTTAACGGTGAAATAATTCCATTTGCATCAGAGGGGAAATACCTAGGGGTCACTCTAGATAAAACTCTTACCTGGAATGCCCATATGGAAAAAGTAACCCGCAAAGCCACACTGTCCTTATGGACGTGCAAAAGAATTTGCGGAAAAACCTGGGGCACTAGCCCCAAACAAATGTATTGGCTGTATATAACAGTCATCAGACCAATGATTGCATATGGCGCAATAGTCTGGTTCGAGAAGGGACATCAAAGAACCTCAAGGGCCAAACTAACCAGCTTACAACGACAAGCCAGTCTTGCCATATGTGGTGCAATGAGCTCTAGCCCATCGACTGCGCTTGAATGCTTACTAAACTTACCTCCGCTTCACATTTTCTTAGAGGCGGAGGCACGAAGAGCAACATACAGAATAAGAGCCAACCACCAGGATGGCAGGGCAAACAAACTGATATCAACAGCCCTAATAAGGGAACAAGAGTTGGATGCAACTCTAGGAATGATATCCGACGTCATGCCCAACACGGTGTACAGGAGAAAGCTATACAACATTATCCTCCCGGAGAGGGAGGACTGGTTAAAGAACAGGACCAATTTTTCAAATAACGATAGCTTCTGGTATACCGACGGATCCAAAATGCCTTCGGGCGTTGGATCTGGAGTTGTTAGTATTCAAGAAAAAGTCGAGATTAAACATAGTCTCGGCCAATTGGCTACTATATTTCAGGCCGAACTCGTAGCCATTGAACTGTGTGCCCGGTGGATTACTGACCACGAATGGACCAACAGGACAATAAAAATCTTCTCCGACAGTCAAGCAGCCTTAAGAGCGCTTGATTCCTATACGGTCTCATCGAGAACCGTGAGGAGCTGTAAAGATTCGCTGAATGCGCTTGGTAGCGCTAACAATGTATCATTAGTATGGATACCAGGGCATTCTGGGCACGAGGGAAATGAGGCCGCAGACCTAGCAGCGAGGGAAGCGGCATCTGCCGAGTTTTTCGGCCCCGAGCCAGCCCTGGGGATATCATACAATGCTGCTAAATCAACCATATTAAAATGGATGGAGAATAGCTTCCAACAATACTGGATAAATATACCAGAACTGGCTCACTCTAAAGAGTTCATTAAAGGACCTTGTAGAAACAGAGCCAGGAACATTATTGGACTTACCAGACAGGAGATACGTATAGTGACTGGTCTTTATACGGGTCACTGTCGACTGAGAGTGCCCATGCACAGAATGGGACTAACAGAAGAGACCGAATGTAGACTCTGTATGGAGGATGACGAAACAGTCAGACATGTACTGTGCGAATGTCCGGCTATTGCACGTTTACGTCAGAATACTTTCGGTAAACCTCAGATCGACTCAGAAGATCTGAACAGTGTCTCACCCAAACTGATAGCCGGCCTTTTTGGAGGATTAGGCATACAGTGGTGAGAAACCACTCAAAAGTGAGCCACAATAGACCCACTGGTGGTCGCAGTGGAAGGGCTGCAGGGCCCACTCACATATGAATCATCATCATCATCATAGTAGTGTGAGCTATGGTGATCCTAATTTTTTCGAGAAAAAAAAAGTTGCTCCGATTTCAAAAATTTTTATATATCTTTGCGTTTCAGATGATTTTGAAACTTTTTTGTTGCGCCGTCTGTCTGTTTGTCTGTCTGTATGTCTGTCTGTCTGTCTGTCTGTCTGTCTGTCTGTCTGCCTGTATGTCTGTAATGACCAACGCGCATAACTCAAAAACGGCTTGGCCGATTTCAATGAAATTTGGTACCTAGGCTGGGTTTGGGTCGAGATGGTCCCATTTAAAAATGAACAAAATGCACCGAACAGAAACCAAATAAAAGGGTGGGGGTAGATTTCAAAAATTAGAGTTTATGTGAAAATATGGCGTGTGTGATATCAAACGAAAGGTAATTGAGTCTGCAGTTAAACAAAATACATTTTAATTTATTTAAAAAAAAAGGGTGGGGGTATATTTTAAAAATTAGAGTTTAAGTGAAAATATGGCGTGTGTGATATCAAACGAAAGGTAATTGAGTCCGGAGTTTAACAAAATACATTTTAGTTTTTTGTTTTTTTTAAGGGTGGGGGTAGATTTTCAAAATTTGAGTTTAAGTCAAAACATGGCTTGTGTGGTATCAAACAAAAGGTAATTTAGTCTGGAGTTAAATAAAATATATTTCAGTTTTTAGTTATATTAGCTCACACGTACACTATAACTATAGTACCTAGTGTGAGCTTAGGGGCCCATATATTGGCAGAGTATTTCTGAAAATCTTAGTCAGAAAAGATATTTAAATATGCAAGAGAAACTCATTATTTCAGTTACTTTTGAAAATAAGTTTATATTAGTACCCCCCTGAGCCTTAAATATGGCAACAACCCGACATTTTAATAAAGTTTTTAAAAGGAAATGTTATGTTCTACAATAAAGTATACTACATATTTTTTCCTAAAAAGTGTAGTTTTTGAGAAAATTTTGAAAAACCTATAATAAACATGTTTTTTCTATATAATCCCAATTTACGTACGCCACTGAAGAGCTACTTGCTTTTCCTAACCTTATTGACCAATACATCGTTGGAAAGGGAATTTTACTCTCCACAAAAAAGTGTTCTTTGCAATTTTTGATAAAAAAGGTTAGTTTTCGAGAAAATTGCATAAAACTGAAAAAAAAACAGGTTTTTGGGGGTTTGGGGGGGATTTTCTCCGTCCCTGTCGATTTTTCGAGTTGGCAACAGAGATATTCGGATTCAGCGGGGTCAAATTAGGGGGAAATGGTCTGTTGCCAAAAAGTAATATGATTTGCTTCTAGACCGAAAACGGAAAGCCTTTTAAAATAATATGCTCTGACTATTAGGCTTAGAGGAAAAGAGCGGCTATTGGACGTACAAATATTGAATAATAAGAGCAGTATTTTAATCGAATTTACTCAATATTCTATTCGCTTAAAGGTCTTCGTGCACTTTTCGTATTAATGCAAAGTTGACTCCGGGGTTTAAAGCCTTACCTTTGGGTAGAGTCCCTGTATGTTGGCATATTTGGATATATTAATATATCCAAATATATCAACATACAGGGACTCTACCTTTGGGAACACAATTCTACTTATTGGATATCTGTTAAAATCATGTCAAATACAATATGGCTGCTCAAAAATAAAGAACAGAAGAATTTTGGAAAATTCACAATTTTTTTGATTCCTTAACCGATTTTTTTTTTATTTGGATTATAGTGCACTTTTATTATATCTGTTAATTACTTGCATTTTTATTGTTTTTGTGTATTTTTGCGTTTTAAGAACTGCTTATTTTACAAAGAAATCTCACAAAATACAAAAAATATGTGTATTGACAAGTTGTATGCATAGTGGGCATCATATTTACCATAAGTTAAAAGGTTTTCGAGTTATGCTCAAAAAATTACGAAATTGGCCAGAGGGTCCCCTGGACACCAAAATTTTACTTTCTCATGAAAGTTTCAAAAATGCTTTAAAAATTAAAAGGCTCTATTCTTAATAACTTAAGCTAATTCTTAATTTTTTGTAGTTTAGATTCTGTCGAATATATGATCATAAAGTTAGCGAAGCACCCATAGCAAATCGAATCGCGACTAGGTGGATAATTTGCCGTTAATTAGCCGTTAATTAACCGAACCGAACCGAACCAAAAAAAGGGTCAAAAATAAGAGCGACAAAATTAATTTTTCCACAACTAATTCACGACTAATTAGCGGCAAATAATCCACCATATTCGATTTTGATACGTTATGTCTAAAGCCATTTTTACGAGGGTGCTTCGCTAACTTCATATGAAGTTAGCGAAGCACCCAAAAAAAGAGTCAAAAATAGGAGCGACAAAATTAATTTTTCCACAACTAATTCACGGCAAATTATCCACCTAGTAGCGATTCGATTTGCGATGGGTGCCAAAATATGAAGTTAGCGAAGCATTCAAAAAAACGGTAAAAAATAAGATCGACAAAATTAATTTTTCCACAACTAATTCACGACTAATTAGCGGCAAATTATCCACCACATTCGGTTTCGATAGGTTATGTCTAGAGCCATTTTTGACAAGGGTGCTTCCCTAACTTCATATGAAGTTAGCGAAGCGCCCAAAAAAAGGGTCAAAAATAAGAGCAACAAAATTAATTTTTCCACAACTAATTCACGACTAATTAGCGGCAAATTATCCACCATATTCAATTTTGATACGTCATGTCTAAAGCCATTTTTACGAGGGTGCTTCGCTTACTTCATATGAAGTTAGCGAAGCACCCAAAATAAGGGTCAAAAATAGGAGCGACAAAATTAATTTTTCCACAACTAATTCACGGCAAATTATCCACCTAGTAGCGATTCGATTTGCGATGGGTACCAAAATATGAAGTTAGCAAAGCATTAAAAAAAACGCAAAAAAATAAAATCGACAAAATTAATTTTTCCACAACTAATTCACGACTAATTAACGGCAAATTATCCACCTAGTCACGATTCGATCTACGATGGGTGCTTCGCTAACTTCATGCTCATGTCGAATATGGCGGTTTAAATATATCGGACCTACGATTTTGCACCAATGTTTTCCCGACTATTTTTTATACCTTAGGGCAACCTTTAGGAACATCGGTGGAAAGGTAATTTAAAGCTGTACAAAAAACTACAAAACCATTTTTCTCTTAAAATTACAACTTTCGTCAAATATCTAGAAAACTTCATTTGTCATATATTACTATCTAGTCGCGTAGTAACCTCTATTATTTTTGCGTGTAATTGCAAATTTAACGGCAGAGGCTAACAGCCTTTGCTTTTTGGAATTCAATTCGACTCACTGGACATTTGTCAAACTCATGCCAAATACAAGATGGAATGGCGCCTCAAAAATGAAAACAATAACAATTTTGAAATATTCATAACTTTTTCATTTGTGAACCGATTTTTAGATTTTTAACTAAACTTGTAATTCTAAGAGAAAATTTATTTTAGTTTAGTAGTTTTTTCTAGATCTTTAAATTATATTTTGCCCGTTGTGCCTTCTACGTTTCTAGATAGAAATCTACCCCCACCCTTAAAAAAACAAAAACTAAAATGTATTTTGTTAAACTCCGGACTCAATTACCTTTCGTTTGATATCACACACGCCATATTTTCACTTAAACTCTAATTTTTGAAATATACCCCCACCCTTTTTTTAAAATAAATTAAAATGTATTTTGTTTAACTCCAGACTCAATTACCTTTCGTTTGATATCACACACGCCATATTTTCACTTAAACCTACCCCCACCTTTTTATTTCGTTTATGTTCGGTGGATTTTCTTCATTTTTAAATGGGACCATCTCGGCCCAAAACCCAGCCTAGGTACCAAATTTCATTAAAATCGGCCAAGCGGTTTTTGAGTTATGCGCGTTGGTCCTTACAGACATACAGACAGACGGCGCCACAAAAAAGTTTCAAAATCTTCTGAAACGCAAAGATATATAAAAATTTTTGAAATCGGAGCAACTTTTTTTTTCTCGAAAAAATTAGGATCACCATAGCTCACACTACTATAGTATAGTATATGTGTGACCTAAAAAACTTTCATGAAAAAGTAAAATTTTGGTGTCTAGGGGTACCCTCAGGCCAATTTCATAGTTTTTTGAACAAAACTCGAAAACTTTGTAACTTTTGGTACCTAATAATTATAGATACAATTTTAGCTCACACATATACTATACTATAGTAGTGTGAGCTATGGTGATCCTAATTTTTTCGAGAAAAAAAAAGTTGCTCCGATTTCAAAAATTTTTATATATCTTTGCGTTTCAGATGATTTTGAAACTTTTTTGTTGCGCCGTCTGTCTGTCTGTCTGTCTGTCTGTATGTCTGTCTGTCTGTCTGTCTGTCTGTCTGTCTGTCTGTATGTCTGTAACGACCAACGCGCATAACTCAAAAACCGCTTGGCCGATTTTAATGAAATTTGGTACCTAGGCTGGGTCTTCGGTCGAGATGGTCCCATTTAAAAATGAACAAAATCCACCGAATAGAAACCAAATAAAAGGGTGGGGGTAGATTTCAAAAATTAGAGTTTATGTGAAAATATGGCGTGTGTGATATCAAACGAAAGGTAATTGAGTCCGGAGTTTAACAAAATACATTTTAGTTTTTTGTTTTTTTAAGGGTGGGGGTAGATTTCAAAAATTTGAGTTTAAGTCAAAACATGGCTTGTGTGGTATCAAACAAAAGGTAATTTAGTCTGGAGTTAAATAAAATATATTTCAGTTTTTAGTTATATTAGCTCACACGTACACTATAACTATAGTACCTAGTGTGAGCTTAGGGGCCCATATATTGGCAGAGTATTTTTATTTGGCATGAGTTTGACAGATGTCCAACAAGTTGAATTGTGTTCCCAAAAATAAGGGCTCTTAATCCCTGGAGTCAACTTTGCATTAACACGAAAAGTGCATGAGGGCCTCTAAGCGAATAGAGTATGAGGCCTTTTTTCAATTTGTAAACAGGGGCCATGCGGCGGGTATTGAATATGTACATTTGTGCATAATTCGATATCGACGATTTAAAAAAAAATAGTTTCAATGTGATAGGACCTCAAATGGGCTTAAGTAATTAAGATTTTGTGTAAAAAGTCACGAATAATGACTTTTTACGATTTTAGCTCACACATATACTATACTATAGTAGTGTGAGCTATAGTGATCCTAATTTTTTCGAGAAAAAAAAAGTGGCTCCGATTTCAAAATTTTTTATATATCTTTGCGTTTCAGATGATTTTGAAACTTTTTTGTTGTGTTGTCTGTCTGTCTGTCTGTCTGTCTGTCTGTCTGTCTGTCTGTCTGTCTGTCTGTCTGTCTGTCTGTCTGTATGTCTGTCTGTAACGACCAACGCGCATAACTCAAAAACCGCTAGCCCGATTTTAATAAAATTTGGTACCTAAGCTGGGTTTTGGCTCGAGATGGTCCCATTTAAAAATAAACAAAATCCACCAAACACAAGCCAAATAAAAGGGTGGGGGTAGACTTCAAAAATGGCGTGTGTGATATCAAACGAAAGGTAATTGAGTCTGGAGTTAAACAAAATACATTTTAGTTTATTTAACAAAAAAAAGGGTGGGGGTAAATTTCAAAAATTAGAATTTATGTGAAAATATGGCGTGTGTGATATCAAACGAAAGGTAATTGAGTCTGGAGTTAAACAAAATACATTTTATTTTTTATTTTTTAAGTGGGGGTAGATTTCACAAATTTGAGTTTAAGTAATAACATGGCTTGTGTAGTATCAAACGACAGGTAATTGAGTCTAGAGTTGAATAAAATATATTTCAGTTTTTAGTTATATTAGCTCACATGTACACTATAAATAGAGTATCTAGTGTGAGCTTAAGTGCCCATAAATTGGCAGAGTTTGTTTAAATTCCTACCTCTAGATCGCCGCCATTTTGAATAAAGCGCGGAAAATATTCAATCTTAACTGAAGCAAAGATTTTTGGTTAACTCGGTAAAAAAATTGCTCTTTCCAATTTCCGATAAAGATTAAATAGTTTACATAAGCTATTTTTATATATTCTTAAACTAAGAATCGCAGGCAAAGAAGACTTTTCTTTGTCATAAAATACAAACTAGGTTAGTAATACTTAAAATTTTGTGAAGTAAAACACAAAAAGGTTTAAATTTAGTTTGATTCTTAGATGTTTTTGCAATGAAACTATCACCCAAGGTGTGTCTGCACGTGGCGTTCCAGACTTAACCTCTCCATACGTTCCAAGGAATCATTGAAACTCCCTCCGCCTTACCATCGTTTCTACAAATCCAGTTGGTACAAGCGTAGCTGAAATTTTAGCAGAGTTTAAACCACACTTGATGATTTCATTAATCATCCTATGCCTGAGCAACCTGCCCATACTTTTTGCGCAGTTTATTCCGTGAAAGCCATATTAGTTATTTTTTTAGACTAGACCCAAGCTCTTTATACTTTTACACCGGTTGCCTACAGAATTTGACCAGTCATGTGTATTTAACTGGACGACTGTAGCTGTTACATAAAACAAATGGTTTAGGGCAACAAGTGACGTAGATTTTTCAATTAGGATTACAGTTGGCCAGTCAGTTTCAAATTCTATAGATGACATGTGTAAAAGTATAAAGACCTTAGACTAGATCATTAATATTACTAACAAATTTGGCCATATTTCCTCCAATAGTAGTTTAGAGATTAATGGCCTTGACTATTTCATGATATATCAGTTTTACTGAGTTATTTTAAAAGGTCATAAAGTTTTAAAAGGTTTCAATATTTTGTGACTGATTTCAACCGGTTCGATCCTAGCAACAGTTTATTTGTTGCGGCTATAATATGGTTGTGATTTCTTCTAGCCTCTGTGCTACCTGAAATATATGTAACGTCAGAGATTGGGATTAAATATCCGACAGAGAACCACCATTTTTCACCAGAAAGAAGAATATAATATATTTTTTAATGCGATGTAATAACCGTCAAAATGATGTTACTTTCATGTGCGAACAAGCATATAAATACCAAAAAAGAGGAAGGTACTAAACACCCATTACACCGAAACCTGATAAAATTAAGTTGAACTTTGAATATTTAAATATTTGTTTTATGTTATGGGCTTTAATTTTGCTCTAAAATATTCGTCTTTTTATACTATTCTATTTATTTTGTTAGATGTGGGCCGACCCTGTTTTAAGATAATGAATCGTTTCAAGGCACATTAATTTTTTAATTAAAATGTAAAGTAATTGGACCAAGCGCCCTGCTACACCAGGGCACTTAAAATCTAATAAAAGTGCAAATAATAGGGTTTTCACTATTTTTTTAGGAAAAAGTTTCGCAGACATCAGACAAATAAATTTATTTATTTATGACGGTTGATAATTTTAAACTTAGCTCTACTCTTGCGTCGTATATTATGTGATTGTTTTGAAACGTATTGTATAGTATTGTATTTTTATTGTCTTGTATTGTATTTTATTGTCTTATGTTGTATTATATTGTATTTTATTGTCTTATAGTGTATTTTATTGTATTATGTTGTATTGTATTGTATTCTAATGTCTAAGTACGCTATAGGTATCTTCGCTGCACTACTGTGTTAAGAGTTTTGTAAGGTTGCTGTAATCATACTTAACCATTTAGCTGAAGTTAAATTTAACAATAAAGTTGAAACGTGTCTCCTGAGAACTTAAATAAGTACAAAAGAAATGTAACTTTGTATAATCAAACAAGTCTCGTGGCTCATCGGTTAAAAAGGAGTTTTTGTTTCTCTAATATTTTTCCGTGGGTAGCTTGAAAGCTGAACCTCACGGGGGTCCAAGATCTAATGGACACCTAATAAGTGTTGACAGTTAAGCTTTCAAGCTATTCATGGAAAAATATGAGAGAAACAAAAACTGCTTTGTACCCGATTAGCCACGAAACTTGTTTGATTTTTAAATTCACAGGTACTAAATTTCACGTATGTAACTTTGTCTGTCAAAATTGATAAAATATCATTAAAAATGTCAATCAATAACCAAGATATCACAAGTTTTTAAAAAAGCATCAAATCTTCAAGGAATTATTTTTTTTAGGAACATGAATATTTGTGGTTCATAAACATAAATAAATATAATTTGTAGGAAACATTTTTTTTCCTAAAAGTTTGCGCAAAGTAGCTACTTTGCACACACTTTTGTGTGCGCAAAGTAGCACTTTCCGCTGTGTCTGCACTTTGAGCTCGTTTAATTGGTTTCACGTGCGGGAAAACATAACTTTGCGCACTGATTAGTAAAACTACGATTTAGCATTCAAAACAATGATGGCTGGAAGTTAACATGATTGGAAAGAACGAAGAATAAATTTTATAAGGCTTCAAAAAGTATTGACTACACGCATACCTACCTAAAAGATTGCCGAATATTAATTGGTTTTCTTCTCTTTTTCTCTATCTTTGAAATAAGTTTTTCCTAAAAATTGCCTGTTTAGTTTTACCTTAGCTACATTCAGCTTAACTACTACGTTTATAAAAATAAATCGGTTTTATTACTTAAAACGGTTTTAATACTGTTTATACGACAAATCGGTTTAAAATAAAATCGTTTTTTTTATGCTTAAAACGATTTTAATAGTGTTTATACGACAACATTTTCAAACCAACCTTATATAAAAGCGCTTAATAGGCCCGTATAAACAAAGTAATTGTAGATGTCACTACGACATTGCCTAATAATTGAATTTGAAACGGTTGGATCAAAAATAATAAAATGGAGTAAAGGATATTATATGCAACTTTATGGGATTAGTAAAAATAAAGTCTACGTTATTTTATGTTCGTCCAAAGTCAGAGCTATGTAGGCGAGCTTAATATAAACATGACAGGCCAAGTGACAGATCCCAAGGGAATTTTTGGCCTGGATATACTTGGGAAACGGCGTAGACTTAATTCAATTTTTACGTTTCCGAGGGCTAATATGTTTGATAACTTTTGGGTACCTGGGCCCTCTCTTATTGAGGATCATTGAATAAGAGATATTTTTGGCAAGATTTTCTGACAAATATGTATGCTCTATTCAAAGTCAATTGACGAACTTCCTAATACGAGGTTCTATCGATTCCATGAAATTTTGCTTGATTCTTCCCTTCAAAAGTTATCCAAATTCATATAAAATCTTCCTAGTATAATTTCAACCGTACCGACAGAGAAGAGTCGCGGCTCTTTTTGGTCGGGCCGGGCCGGGCAAAGAGAATATGGATTCACTTTGCCCTATTCACTTTGCCCGACGTAACCATTTTCGAGGTTATATTGTTTTTAAAAAAAAATAGCCACTTCAATCCAAATTATATATACAGAAAGCTACTTAAGTATAGATTAGAACTGTAAAAAACCTAAAATTGCCAATTAAATAGCGCTATGATTATTTGCGAAAAACTTACCTTGTGAAATCAATATATTTTACGGAATAACACACTTTAACGTTTTACACAAGCTACGTGGCGTGTTAGCTTAAGCAAATGTTTGCCTAGAACTGAGATGCGGTGGCTGAGCTTAGTTGTTAATACGCAACAAACCGTGAGCTCATCATTTGGTAGCTATAGGGAGAATTCGCTTTGCCCGGGGTATTCACTTTGCCCGGACTTCCCCTACATACAACAATCGAAAAACATTACCCTTCCTTTCGCCGTGCTGCAGTTGGGTAAAAACGAACTTTAACCAACTGCAATATTAGTACGTTAAAAATGTTTTTTTAGAGAATTCTGCTGTGACCATCTGGTCCGATATGTTAAGAAATTATTGCAAAAAATAAAAATGAAAACAAGTCATATCTCACCAGACTTTATTATTTACATATTGCCACGCTCTCGAAGTGTTGCGCAATAAACTACCGCAATGTTAATCATTTTCTGGCCAAGAAACAATAATTCCCCGTCTGATATCCCAGCATGGCGTCCGGCTGCAAAAACAATATGGCGAACATAATTCCCAGTATGTGTTTGTACACCATTTCAAAGTATAACCCGCCAGAGAGATGTACACAGAAATAAATGGACCCCTGACTTGCTTTACCACAGCCGCATGTTCTTACATGCGGCAGTTTTGTCTAGCAAAACCACGTTTTTTTTTGCTTGTGTTATCACACATGAAATCCTTTACTTCTTTCTATTTAAACTCTTTGATGAAGTTAATTAAAAAAAATACTCTGCCAATATATGGGCCCCTAAGCTCACACTAGGTACTATAGTTATAGTGTACGTGTGAGCTAATATAACTAAGAACTGAAATATATTTTATTCAACTCCAGACTAAATTACCTTTTGTTTGATACCACACAAGTCATGTTTTGACTTAAACTCAAATTTTTGAAATCTACCCCCACCCTTAAAAAAAACAAAAAACTAAAATGTATTTTGTTGAACTCCGGACTCAATTACCTTTCGTTTGATATCACACACGCCATATTTTCACTTAAACTGTAATTTTTAAAATATACCCAACTAACATTTATAGTAGCGGCTACATGTTCTAAAGGCTTTGCTACTTTCTTATAGTAGAAATGTGGTGATCCCAACCAAAATTTGTTACTTTTTAGTTCTAACTACTATTTAGTATCAGGAAATAGTAGATGTTTCGTAAAAACGACCCTCTAAACTACTTCATAGGATTGTTTCTTGATAGTCGATTCTGATAGTCTTCTCTACCACAATAGGACGTTGCTAAAGTTTTACTTTCTTTTTAGTCGTTATTTCGTAGTCGTCCTGACTTTTATATCCTACTTAATTACCACTAGAAAGTTAAGCTTCATTGGAGTCCCAAACAAGTGTATCCGACAACTACATTATAACTTTAATTTTTACCACAAAAGTTTGTGTCATCATAGTAACATCTGATGTAACAATGTAGACAAAATAACTTTTTGGATCAACTTTAAAGCCGCAACTACTTTCAAGTAACCTTTTCGACTATCAGGGAATATAGTTTGGGACGCCATGTTTTTATGTAAGAAAGAAAATTTGATATTTTTGTTGTCGTTTTATGAGCTCATGTTAAAGAGCCATACTATTTTATAAACAAATTAGTTGAAGCTTACCAAAAATGCTCTTCTTAAGCACCATTTGTTGGAGTTAACTGTCGATTATGAAAACATAACCTCCAAAATCACAACACAAAAATTCCATCAGCTACCAGAAAACGGCTCAATTTTACGGGCGCACCGGTTTTTTGCAATATATATAATGCATGTTATACAAAAAACTTTGCGTCGCACTCGAATTTTGATCCTCTGCTCGTAAATTCTCACACTTTTGGATAACATAGTTCATATTATAACCATAACCAAACAAAAAAACTAAGCGAGTCTGTTTACTGTTGTGTCCACCATATTGTGTAACAATTCTACCAAAAAGAAACGATTATATTATTTGCAACTACATCGCAACTTTTATGCCATTACGGAAAAAAACAGCCTCTACGACGTAGTTGATACCTGGCTACGACGTAGTAGTGTAGTTGTTACTACAGTGACTTTAAACACTTGGCCAAGTAGTTATAACCAGAAATTGGTTCCCCACTTAGGGACTTATAACGTCGCTGTATGGTATACTGAGACGTAGCGGGAGTACGTTGCGGTTACTTTTAAGAAATTCTTTCTAGTTGGGGTTTCGTCGTTACAACTTTAATTGTTTGTTGGGTACCCTCACCCTTTTTTTTTTAAATAAATTAGAATGTATTTTGTTTAACTGCAGACTCGATTACCTTTCGTTTGATATCACACACGTCATATTTTCACATAAACTCTAATTTTTGAAATCTACCCCCACCCTTTTATTTGGTTTGTGTTCGGTGGATTTTGTTCATTTTTAAATGGGACCATCTCGACCCAAGACCCAGCCTAGGTACCAAATTTCATTAAAATCGGCCAAGCGGTTTTTGAGTTATGCCCGTTGGTCGTTACAGACTGACATACAGACAGACAGACAGACAGACAGACAGACAGACGGCGCAACAAAAAAGTTTCAAAATCATCTGAAACGCAAAGATATATAAAACATTTTGAAATCGGAGCAACTTTTTTTTTCTCGAAAAAGTTAGGATCACCATAGCTCACACTACTATAGTATAGTATATGTGTGAGCTAATATCTATTTTTCTAAATTTTTGGAACAAATTGTTATTTAAGGATAAAACAGTTTTGAAAATATTATAATGTTAAATATAGAGTGATCTAAATTGTGCACTTTTGGAGAGTATAAAGACAATATACTTGAAAAAGAGATGAAGAGAAACTGATCCCACTTTGAGATACTTAAATTTCTTGATTGAATGAATTTTTTTTTCAAATTATTTGCATGTTCAATTACTGGTACACAAGATATTTCGAAAATTCAGTCAATGAACAAGGTGTTCATTCAATGGGTATTTGCATATTTGCATAAAACAAGAAAACTAGGCCTTAAAGTATGTATTTTTTATGAAGCAAGCTGCCAAATTGAAATATTTTTGTCATTTTAAGTAGTTTTCCAGTAAATGAACGGTGCTCATTCACTGGTCTTCATTTGTTCATTTACTGGAACTTTCGCCTAATTATACCAGTTCTTTTTAAAATATATTTGAAACAGTTAAACCATCCTGGCATTTTGAATGGTAGGTTTGTAAGAAAAAAAGTTAAAATTAAAATAACAAAAGTTTGCTGCGAAAAAGAGAAGGGAAGGGCAGAAAGTGAAGATGAAATAAAAGAAAAGAAACTGAAAAGAGAAATAAAAAACAAAGAAGCAAAGGTGAAAATTGATTCTCAAAATAAAACTGATTGATTTCCAAAAAAAAAACGTCAACGATAAAGAGATAAAAGAAACAAAACCAAAACCAAGCGCATTCTGACAACAGATGAAAGACCCTTTAAAAAAACTTACAACCAAAACCAAATGTTCCAGTACCAGAACATTGTAAAGAAAATTTTAGCGCTGGTTGTTCTGATGGCTGCTTTTATATTCACATTTTGTAAGTTGTGTTTCCTAATAGTTGCTACATTTTGTTATTTTTTTTATAAAAAAGACGGTATTTTTCAATAATAAATCCTTGGCTGTTTTTTACTTTTTATATTGTACGTTTTTAATTTCTGTGAGACTGTTAAACTAACTGCTGTCTACCATTTTTTTTTTCACTTTGATAATGAAAAATATACCGCATATTAGGGATAAAAGTGTCACTTTTTAACCCCGGGATAAAAAGTAATAAATCAGGTATAGAGAAAGTGACTGATCAGAGATAAAATAATAAAAACAAAAATAAAAAAAAAGTCGAAACCCAAAAACACCAAAAAAAATAGAAAAACAAACTAAATTAAAAAGTAGAGAAATAGCGTACAAAGGTTGTGATAAAAGTGTCTATTTACCTTCAGACGAACTGCTCTGCCCTCCCTCTGCTCGGGCCACAAACTTTCCGCCTAGGGATAAAAACTGACACTTTTATCTCTTGGTATATAATATCTACTATTATATACTATTATTGAGAATAATAGTGTACCAAAGATAACAGTGGCGCTTTTTTTCCTGAGGCGAAAAGTTTCCAACACGAGCGTAGGACGAACTCGCCAGGGGAGGATCCCGGCAAAAATGCCTCGGGCCAGAGCCTTTCCTGGGGCTCACAAGAGGGCAAATAAAGTCGGCCCTAACAAAGTGGACCCAGAAAGAGATACAAAAGGAATGGACCAATACAGGAAACGCCAGACAGGCGAAGGAGTATGTGACAGGAGTATCCGCAGAAGACGAAGCCTAGTCGCCAGGCCTAGAGCCTACCCCACAGCACTACTACTACTTCTTTCACAAGCGTAGCCAGGGCCACAAATTGTCAAGGCATAAAAGACACTCCTTCTGTGAAATTATACGCTATTTTTCACACTTTTCGACTTTCTTCCAAGGTTTTTCTTTTATTAAAGTATTGCGCTTTTATATTTTCCATGGTCTTTTACTTTTTATCCTAGATCTGTCAATTTTCATTTCTGATCTGTCCCTTTTTACGAAAAAACCTTATATGTTCATTCACTGGTTCCTTAATGTTCAGTAATTGGAGATGCCTGTTCATTTACTGAAGTTTTATACAATATGAAGAAAATACTTGGAAAATGACAGATTAGAATTCACTGAATTAACTTTTATTTATTTTTTATTATTTAAAATAGTTTAATCTACCTATGCATGCAATTTTTATACAGATTTGTCAAAATCATCTAACTTAATTTATAACCCAAATTTCAAAATTCTCTTATTCGTTCATTCACTGGTACACTGACCCTACCGTTAACCCTTATATTAATTGTGATCATCATCATGCTGATAAAATGGATTTATATATGTATAACAAATTGACCTAAAAATTTAAATAATAAATATGCTCTTTTAGATCATTGTATTACTTTCTTTTATTTTAAAATTATAAGACAATAAAATACTCTGCCAATCTATGGGCACCTAAGCTCACACTAGGTACTATAGTTCTAGTGTGAGCTAATATAATCAAAAACTGAAATATATTTTATTCAACTCCAGACTCAATTACCTTTCGTTTGATAGCACACAAGCCATGTTTTGACTTAAACTCAAATTTTTTTAATCTACCCCCACCAAGTAAAAAAAAAACTAAAATGTATTTTGTTTAACTCCTGACTCAATTACCTTTCGTTTGATATCACACACGCCATATTTTCACTTAAATTCTAATTTTTGACATCTACCCCCACCCTTTTTTTTAAATAAACTAAAATTCTTTTTTTTTTTAACTCCAGACTTAATTACCTTTCGTTTAATATCACACACGCCATATTTTCACATAAACTCTAATTTTTGGAATCTACCCCCACCCTTTTATTTGGCTTGCGTTCGGTGGATTTTGTTCATTTTTAAATGGGACCATCACGGCCCAAGACCCAACTTAGGTACCAAATTTCATTAAAATCGGACAAGCGGTTTTTGAGTTATGCGGGTTGGTCGTTACAGACAGACATACAGACAAACAGACAGACAGACAGACAGACAGACAGACAGACAGACAGCAAAACAAAAAAGTTTCAAAATCATCTGAAACGCAAAGATATATAAAAATTTTTGAAATCGGAGCAACTTTTTTTTTTCGAAAAAATTAGGATCACCATAGCTCACACTACTTATAGTAGTAGTGTGAGCTAAAAGTACAAAACTTTAAACTTGTTCTTCTTGAAACATCAAATTTATACATGCAGCTTTCTTCTTACGGACGGCAGTATTATAGTCCATTCAAATAAAGTAAAAATCTCTAAAAAAATAGGTGCTGACTGATTTTTAGCTCACACATATACTATACTATAGTAGTGTGAGCTATGGTGATCCTAATTTTTTCGAGAAAAAAAAAGTTGCTCCGATTTCAAAAATTTTTATATATCTTTGCGTTTCAGATGATTTTGAAACTTTTTTGTTGTGGTGTCTGTCTGTCTGTCTGTCTGTCTGTATGTCTGTCTGTCTGTCTGTCTGTCTGTATGTCTGTCTGTAACGACCAACGCGCATAACTCAAAAACCGCTTGCCCGATTTCAATGAAATTTGGTACCTAGCCTGGGTCTTGGGTCGAGATGGTCCCATTTAAAAATGAACAAAATCCACCGAACACAAGCCAAGTAAAAGGGTGGGGGTAGATTTCAAAAATTAGAGTTTATGTGAAAATATGGCGTGTGTGATATTAAACGAAAGGTAATTGAGTGTGGAGTTAAACAAAATAAATTTTAGTTAAAAAAAAGGGTGGGGGTAGATTTCAAAAATTAGAGTTTACATGAAAATATGGCATGTGTGATATCAAACGAAAGGTAATTGAGTCTGGAGTTGAAGAAAATCAAAATCAAGTCTGGAGTTGAAGAAAATACATTTTAATTTTTGTTTTTTTTAAGGGGGGGGAAGTTTCAAAAATTTGAGTTTAAGTCAAAACATGGCTTGTGTAGTATCAAACGAGAGGTAATTTAGTCTGGAGTTGAATACCATATATTACAGTTTTTAGTTATATTTGCTCACAGGTACATTATAACTGTAGTACCTAGTGTGAGCTTAGGGGCCCATATATTGGCAGAGTATTTTTATACCTATTCCCTAATATCTGGGACACATCACGGCCCATATATATCCTATGTCCTAAAAATGAGTTTTTTGCGATTTTCCCGCAAACTAATTTATTTAAAAAAATCTAATATAAAAAAATACTCGAAACTATATTATATTCTATGAAATAAAAAAAATATTAAAAAATTTTCTTAAATTTTGTCAAACGTTTATAAATATCAGAACCACCAGCACTTGGTTCTTGTTTTTTTTAAGTATACCTAACAACTTTAAGTAAAGGTTAAAACAATTGTCAATATTAGCCGAATTGCCAATGCAAATTGGAAAAAAATATTTTTAAACAAATGCATACTTTTGTTATTTTTAGCCATAGTTCCCGCGCGGGCTAACCACTGGGTCCCATAATTCATATTCATGCGTATAGTGCAGTTTTAAGGCAATTTTTTTGTAACCTTAAGGTACTTATCGGTTTTCAATGGATTATAATAACTTTTTTCTGTGTGTGGCACCGACACGCTTCCGAGGTCATAATTTTTGTGTGCACTTAAAAACCAAACAGCTGGGTATCTACGAAAATGGTTTTTTAGTATATCTTATACTAAAGACTGACCTAGAATTGACAGGTCTATTGACAAGTGCCTTTTTTGTTTTTAGAAAATGTTAAAAATTTTAACAATAAATAATTAAACAGAATTTACACTAAAGCTGTAAAAATCAAAAGTAAAATAAAATTTTTAATTAAATTAAAAAAAAACATTTCAATTCTTTTGAAATGACTCATTAAATCAGCCCCTCGCTAATTGTGCGGAAACCGCTTAAACTATCAAATTAAAAAGCAAACAAAAATGCTGAAAAATCTTATTTCCGATCGGGAACGTAGATAAATAATTTACTAAAGATTAATAAAAAAAAATTAAATAAAAATGGGACCCAACTGTTAAATTTACTTGTAAGTACTAGGCGCAGTTGAATACAAAATTGATAGGTATACCTATAATGTACGACATGCTTCAACTTTTGGTTTTGATGGCCAAAGCGCACTTACGAAATTATACAGTTTTGTATTTTCATGAATTAGGTTATTGGTAATTTTGTAGCCAACTGCGACTAGTAGTTACAAGTAAATTTAACAGTTGGGTGTTTTTTTATTTAAAAATTTGTTTATTTCCAATTTTTAGGTTTAATTCTTATTCAGCCTTATAAAAAGCTCTATGCATTTACAATTTATTTCGCTTTACCCGGCTTTCTAAGGACGCGAACAGGGTTACCTTCCATTGAGTGGTGGTGGGGGAGGAGACAAGGAGGAGGGAACTAGTAAAATGGTGTCGAAAAAAATCTTAAAGCATGTGTCGAAAGAATTTTTGAAATCGCTCTAAATTTGTTACAATAATGTATAACACATTTTGTTCTATAAACCTTGGTTTAAAAAAAAAACAAATAAATCATGGAAAAAACATGGATATTTTTTTACTTTTTTAAATTACCTCAATTAACGGACGCCGCTGAAGAGTTTATAAATAGTTGACCCCCATCGAGTTGTACCTTTTTCAAAAGGAAATTTCGTTGTCTACAATAAAGTATATTACACATTTTTCTTTTAGAAGCGCATTTTTTGAGAAAATTTAAGAAAACCTAAATATGTTAGATTTTGGGGGGTCTGTGGGGGTTTTTAAAGAGGTGGTTAGTTTAAGGAGGTGTTTGTCCCCTTAGCTCTCTTACCTTTTTGTACGTCACTAAATTTACACAAAAAAATAAAAATAAATAAAAAACGTGCCGTTTAAAGCACTAAATTTAAAAAAATTGTTATTTTCTAACTTACTTACTTTAACTTAAAAGTTACTGGCACTGCATTACAATATTTAAAAATACATTTAAAGAATGTAGTTTGTAGCTGATAAAATTCTCTACAAGATATGTTCTTAGCACTTTTACCCTAGAACAAATTATTTCGGAGCTTATGCCGTCTAAAGTAGAAAAAAATCTGAAAATTTGCCCAAGCTCCGTTACTACTGCTTGCAGAACAACCATGTTACCATCCAATTGTAGATAATTATATCCTCTAAAAAATTTCATATAACCCTTTTTGCGATTTAGTGTACTGGAACGAAGTTACAGGCAAAAAACTATAAAAAGTGCCAATTTTTGATGGTTTTTTCAAGATGGCGGAGGAAGCACAGGGGTGGGGGTGACGAAAACTCAGATTTTTTACTACCCTTTCGACCTTAATAACATATCCAAAATTCAGAACTACCGGACCTTTTGTAGGGTAAAACTCCTCTGTTCATTGTACTAAATTGCATCATGGTGAACCTACTACCTACCTGATTTCGCTGCTTTTACTGAACTTAGGTAAGTTCTTTATAGAATAGGTATTTACAATTATAATACTTTTATTTTTTTTTATGTGTGTATATGAGCCGGCACTGGTATTGTGACTATTATGATTCAATACCAGTATTTATGAAGGTATGATTCAATACCGCCTTCGGGAAGGAGCATTGAAAAAACAAGCTAATATAATATAAAATTGTGTTAAACTGTATAATAACATACACAATAAATAAAGTGACTATTCTATACGGAGCTATAATTTTGGAGTCCAAGGAGTATAATTATTTTTTTGCAATGCTAGCAACAAGTCTCTTGTATTAAGCTAAAAGTCAAAGAGTTCAAATCCGGTTGAGACCAAAAACTTTTTAAAAGTATTTGTGATTTTATTTCTCACTTTTTGTTTAATGGTGTGCTTTTGGTGAGGTTTTTTGCAAATCGCTCTTATCTGTATTTAAGGTAACAAAAGAAGCTAATTGCCGCCGAATAGCGGCTAGTAGTGATTCTGTGTTAGGAGATTTAACGGTGAAGAAAATTGTTTTCTTTTAAAAAAAAGTATAATCCAAACTATATTAGAAAATAACCAAATATTTGGTTTGTTTTCTCTTTGTTAGCGAGCCCAAAACATTAGTAAAGTTAACCATAATGAAGAGCTACGGAATTGGCCGTTAAAATGCCCGACCAAAACGCCTCTCTATTTAAGTGAAATATCTATGCTTCCTTGCGGCTCTCCAAAGCTGACTCCCAATTCATTAAGTGCGTTTAATTATAGTCATCCCCCAGAAGAAATAAGACAATAAAAAGCCAAAAAGAGCGTTGGCTTATTTAATGAGATAACTGCGAGTCTAAATAAAGCTAAAAAGTTATTAAAAGCTATTTGAAAAAGTGCGATACGAGAAATGAGCATAAAACAAGGTAATTTGAATAGTAATTTTGGAAATAAAATGTTTTTCCGGTATAACTGGCCGACTGATTTAAGAACTACAGGAAAAGAGATGTCTGTAAAGGTTGCATTTCTAATCGTGTGCGCTGGCAGAGTTGCAATCCGACATGCGTGCTAGGCATATTGGAATCAATGTAACCGTTTCTAATGACGACCACCTTGTCCGTACGGTCCTTCGTTCGTGCGGCGTACCAGACATGCGCAGTTCCATCACCTAAATGATCGGTATATTTGTCTCCTATATTAGTACGAGTAAAAAAAAACATTCTCGATGTTTCAATTACGATACATAAAGCGGCATGCATAGCGCACTCAGCCAGTTGTAGAAATAAAAGTGAGCTATAAAGACATCAATTACGCATGCGCTAACCACAGCACGCACGCTGGCATGCAAAAACGATTAGAAATGCCTAGTCCGTGACGACTCCCGTGCTGGCGTTCGTGTCGGCCCGCAAACACGATTAAAAATTTAGCTTAAGACGCCAAAATCCTTCTCCAGCCTAACAAAGGAAATTCCAATGATATAGATTTTGGTATACTTAAACCAAAATTAGTTTGAGACAGAACATGGCTGCGACTTATAATGCGCAGTGGTTTGTTCGCGAATGACCGCCTTCGCGCATTGTAGTCACGTGGCTGTCACAATTTTGCGTTTTCTTTAATGGCGTCGCTTAACTACAACAAAAGTGACATTTAAAATTCGATTTGACAGTTGTATTTACCTCTAAAAAATTTACAAACAGGCATCCCAAGTAGCAAGGGGTCATCAAATGACGTCTTTTTTTCGTCGAAAAGTGGTCATTTGGATGACCAGCAGGTCATCTACCAAAAAATGTCTTTAAGGCGTCAGTTACTTGACGTCTTTTCCTAGTGTAGGTTTTGTCGTCTGAAAACGTCATATATTGGTCACTACCCACACTGCACACTTTCTTCAAGGGACATACACTCATACTTACATAGATGGTGCCCCAGTCAGTACTTGACCGGATTTATACGGAATGTGGGGGTACGTATGTAAAATAAATTAAATATTAAATCAAGACAAACTTCGAGGCTTCTTTCGCTTCAAGGTGGAGATGTGTAAGTCTAGGTATAGGTCTATTTTGATTTGTACCTCACAGACGATCACCGCTGTACCTGTTCCAGTACTTCCAGGTCTAAGTCACAGAAAAGTCACCATTTGTGTCTATGTTTCCTTTAGTGTTCTCAACTGCAGGGAATATTTCATATATTCAGACGAGTTTAAAAAAAGTCATAAATAGGTTTGTGTCTGTGTGTGTGTCTAATGTTCTGATTTGGTCACAAATACGTCATATTGCTGAGGTCTTTAAAACGTCTAAAAATGACGTCATTTTGGGTGTGCCTTTTGAACGTCATTTAAAGGCCATTTACACGTCAGATTAGAGACGTCAATGGTCATTAAAAATGACCTGTTTTTGACGTTTAAAAAACGTGAGCTTGCTACCCGGGATATTATACCAAACTTAAATTTTTTTAAATAAAAAGTTAGAGAACCAAATCCAAAATGCAAACTTTTGAAGAAGTCTAATACGTACGAGGCTTAAGTTTTTATAAGGATGATAATACCTGTTTATGGTTTTGGTACCAAAAACCCTTAAGGCTCATTTACAATAGCGTAAGTTAACGCCGTTTTACTGCTCATTTGACTTTACGCATTGCCTGAAGTGTACGTCTAATTAATAAGAATTCTAAAAACATACGTTGAAAGATTTGTGAGCATTACTTGACATACTATGCGGTCCGAGTTAGTGCAAACATACGACACGGAAGAATAAAGCAAATATACGATCGACCGTCTCACGCCACCGCCGTGAATCGATACTGCTTTTCACTACATGCGCTTGCTATCTTTTATTATTTACCTAGATAGGTACTTATTTTGTTATCGTTGTTGATTTCTTTTTGCCTTGTCAGTTCGACACCTCAGTGCCTATGTTCGCAGTATCTCGGCCGCATTGTATATACAATGGTTGTGATTCTTTAATGACAAAAAAGTGTTTAAATTTGTTAAGATTTGGTGGCATTATAACCAGTGTGTCCACCAAAGCATGACGTATGACTATCATTGCATTTTTTGACATTTATCGCAGAGAAGCAATTGTTTATTTGTCAACTTTCCCTAGCTGTAAAACATTTCACATTAATTCTTAGCACACTAAAATGCGTGTCAACTTGGCAGGCAAGGTTATTAGGTTCAAAGAGGTAAAAAAATTCATGGCATTTCAATTCTCAAATTTTTTATTTTAATTAAAAAAAATCGCAAAAGCTTCAAAAACGAACAGAAAAGTAATAATTCGAAAAAATAAAGAAGTCATAGAGGTATAACGAAAAAATATTAATTCTTTGTAGAATCAACAGAAAAGGAAGAAAAACGAAAAAGATAAAAGACGTAATTTTACATACCGCCATCATGATGGCAATGTGTATATAAGTTTAAATCATATATCTAGTAGTACTCTACAGTTCATATCATTATTTTTGAGACAACTTTTTACAACTTTTTTATGTTGGCCTATGCTATTTGTTATGGTAAACAGCTGATAACTGTCAAAAAGTGATCTCAAAAATTATGATATGGAGTTTAATATACACCGATAGCTTAAAAATGACAATGTTGATGCAAAAACCGCTGTAGATTGTGTGTGCCAACTTTTTTTTTTAATATGAATTTGCTATTTTGGTCTTATGGGTTTCCCCATACTAAAAATCGCTAAATCACGTTTTTTGGAATATCAACTCACTCAGTGGTTTTTTTGTATCTGTATGACGCCACAATACTGCAACTCGGTGCTTTTTTGATAAAGTGTATAGTACGTAAAATATGAATTTTCAAAGTTTTGCCATTTTGGTCTTATGGGTTTCCCCATACTAAAAATCGCTAAATGAAGTTTTTTGGAATCTCAACTCACTCAGTGGTTTTTTCGTATCTGTGTGGCGCCACAATACTGCAATTCGGTGCTTTTTTTAATATACTGTGTAAAATATGAATTTTCAAAGTTTTGCCATTTTGGTCTTATGGGTTTCCCTATACTAAAAATCTCTAAATGACGTTTTTTGGAATCTTAACTCAATCAGTGGTTTTTTCGTGTCTGTATGATGCCACAATACTGCAACTCTGTGCTTTTTTTGATAAACTGTATAGTTTGTAAAATATGAATTTTCAAAATTTTGCCATTTTGGTCTTATGGGTTTCCATATACTAAAAATCGCTAAATGACGTTTTTTGGAATCTCAACTCACTCAGTGGTTTTTTCGTATTTGTATGGCGCCCCTATACTACAACTCGGTGCTTTTTTTGATAAACTGTATTGTTTGTAAAATATGAATTTTCAAAATTTTGCCATTTTGGTCTTATGGATTTCCCTATACTAAAAATCGCTAAATGCCGTTTTTTGGAATCTCAACTCACTCAGTGGTTTTTTTGTATCTGTATAACGCCACAATACTGCAACTCGGTGCTTTTTTTGATAAACTGTATAGTTTGTAAAATATGAATTTTCAAAGTTTTGCCAGTTTGGTCTTATGGGTTTCCCTATACTAAAAATCGCTAAATGCCGTTTTTTGGAATCTCAACTCACTCAGTGGTTTTTTTGTATCTGTATAACGCCACAATACTGCAACTCGGTGCTTTTTTTGATAAACTGTATAGTTTGTAAAATATGAATTTTCAAAGTTTTGCCAGATTGGTCTTATGGGTTTCCCTATACTAAAAATCGCTAAATGAAGTTTTTTGGAATCTCAACTCACTCAGTGGTTTTTTCGTATCTCTATGACGCCACAATACTGCAATTCGATGCTTTTTTTAATAAACTGTCTAGTTTGTAAAATATGAATTTTCAAAGTTTTGTCATTTTGGTCTTATGGGTTTCCCTATACTAAAAATAGCTAAATGACGTTTTTCGGAATCTCAACTCACTCAGTGGTTTTTTCATATCTGTATGACGCCACAATACTGCAACTCGGTGCTTTTTTTAAAAAACTGTAAAGTTTGTAAATTATGAATTTTCAAAGTTTTGCCATTTTGGTCTTATGGGTTCCCTATACTAAAAATCGCTAAAAGACTTTTTTTGGAATCTCAACTCACTCAGTGGTTTTTTCGTATCTGTATGACGCCACAATACTTCAACTCGGTGCTATTTTGATAAAGTGTATAGTTTGTAAAATATGAATTTTCAAAGTTTTGCTATTTTGGTCTTATGGGTTTCCCTCCTACTAAAAATCGCTAAATGACGTTTTTTGGAATATCAACTCACTCAGTGGTTTTTTCGTATCTGTATGATGCCACAATACTGCAACTCGGTGCTTTTTTTGATAAAGTGTATAGTATGTAAAATATGAATTTTCAAAGTTTTGCCATTTTGGTCTTATGGGTTTCCCCATACTAAAAATCGCTAAATGAAGTTTTTTGGAATCTCAACTCACTCAGTGGTTTTTTCGTATCTCTATGACGCCACAATACTGCAATTCGGTGCTTTTTTTAATAAACTGTCTAGTTTGTAAAATATGAATTTTCAAAGTTTTGCCATTTTGGTTTTATGGGTTTCCCTATACTAAAAATCGCTAAATGAAGTTTTTCGGAATCTCAACTCACTCAGTGGTTTTTTCGTATCTGTATGACGCCGCAATACTGCAACTCGGTGCTTTTTTTAAAATACTGTAAAGTTTGTAAAATATGAATTTTCAAAGTTTTGCCATTTTGGTCTTATGGGTTTCCCTATACTAAAAATCGCTAAATGACTTTTTTTGGAATCTCAACTCACTCAGTGGTTTTTTCGTATCTGTATGACGCCACAATACTTCAACTCGGTGCTATTTTGATAAAGTGTAGAGTTTGTAAAATATGAATTTTCAAAGTTTTGCCATTTTGGTTTTATGGGTTTCCCGATACTAAAAATCGCTAAATGACGTTTTTTGGAATCTCAACTCACCCAGTGGTTTTTTTGTATCTGTATAACGCCACAATACTACAACTCGTTGCTTTTTTTTAATAAACTGTATAGTTTGTAAAATATGAATTTTCAAAATTTTACCATTTTGGTCTTATGGGTTTCCCTATACTAAAAATCGCTAAATGGAATTTTTTTGGAATCTCAACTCACTCAGAGGTTTTTTTGTATCTGTATAACGCCACAATACTGCAACTCGGTGCTTTTTTTGATAAACTGTATAGTCTGTAAAATATGAATTTCCAAATTTTGCCATTTTGGTCTTATGGGTTTCCCTATACTAAAAATCGCTAAATGACGTTTTTTGGAATCTCAACTCACTCAGTGGTTTTTTCGTATCTGTATGATGCCACAATACTGCAACTCGGTGCTTTTTTTGATAAACTGTATAGTTTGTAAAATATGAATTTCCAAATTTTGCCATTTTGGTCTTATGGGTTTCCCTATACTAAAAATCGTTAAATGCCGTTTTTTGGAATCACAACTCACTCAGTGGTTTTTTTGTATCTGTATAACGCCACAATACTGCAACTCGGTGCTTTTTTTAAAAAACTGTATAGTTTGTAAAATATGAATTTTCAAAATTTTGCAATTTTGGTCTTATGGGTTTCCCTATAATAAAAATCGCTAAATGACGTTTTTTGGAATCTTAACTCAATCAGTGGTTTTTTCGTATCTGTATGATGCCACAATACTGCAACTCTGTGCTTTCTTTGATAAACTGTATAGTTTGTAAAATATGAATTTTCAAAATTTTGCCATTTTGGTCTTATGGGTTTCCATATACTAAAAATCGCTAAATGACGTTTTTTGGAATCTCAACTCACTCAGTGGTTTTTTCGTATTTGTATGACGCCACAATACTACAACTCGGTGCTTTTTTTGATAAATTGTATAGTTTGTAAAATATGAATTTTCAAAATTTTGCCATTTTGGTCTTATGGGTTTCCCCATACTAAAAATCGCTAAATGACGTTTTTTGGAATCTCAACTCACTCAGTGGTTTTTTCGTATGTGTATGACGCCACAATACTTCAACTCGGTGCTTTTTTTGATAAAGTGATATAGTTTGTAAAATATGAATTTTCAAAGTTTTGCCATTTTGGTCTTATGGGTTTCCCTCCTACTAAAAATCGCTAAATGACGTTTTTTGGAATCTCAACTCAATCAGTGGTTTTTTTGTATCTGTATAACGCCACAATACTGCAACTCTGTGCTTTTTTTGATAAACTGTATAGTTTGTAAAATATGCATTTTCAAAGTTTTGCCATTTTGGTCTTATGGGTTTCCCCATACTAAAAATCGCTAAATGACGTTTTTTGGAATCTCAACTCACTCAGTGGTTTTTTCGTATCTGTATATTGCCACAATACTGCAACTCGGTGCTTTTTTTGATAAACTGTATAGTTTGTAAAATATGAATTTTCAAAGTTTTGCCATTTTGGTCTTATGGGTTTCCCTCCTACTAAAAATCGCTAAATGACGTTTTTTGGAATCTCAACTCAATCAGTGGTTTTTTCATATCTGTATAATGCCACAATACTGCAACTCCATATCCATATCCATAGAATTGCACAGGGTTACCAAATTTCGTAAAATTATTAATAAATACATAAAATAAAATAAAAACCTATAAAGATGTTTTAAAAATGAAAAAGAAAAAACAGAGTTGTGCCCTGTCACCGTGGCACTACCTCACAAGCCGCCACTACTGAACCACTAGCGATTTGAAGAGATGTTTACCCGACGCAAGAGAAATCAAAAGAACTTGTATCCATAACATTTTGATTCTCATAAGTTTTGCCAATTTATTTGGATAAAAGTATATCTATTCAGAGTATGTTGGTACCTATATGAGTAAATGCAAAATCAGCCACCATGAGGGGAAATTCTGGATTAAAAACCTAATTTAGCTAGAACAACAGGCCATTCATATAATGTGAATGGTCCCTGTCATTTTTATTTTGGCGAAAAATGAACGTCTTTGTTATATCCCGGCTATTTTCAACCTGTATGCGTTTGCCGTCTGGATTAGGCAGACTTTTACCAGAAGTAGGGAAGACTATTCCAAAACTTACCATTAAAATTAATTTAATTGTAAAAGACATATCGTAAACTACCATTAACAGCGAAGCATGTTATAGTTTTGAAATAGTATATTTCATAACGAGTGAAGAAAGTGACATATGTATTTCACACGGGTGTGAATGTTCTCTCGCGAGGCGCCATCCAAATGCAAAAATCACACAAGTCTATACAGCTTGTTTCAGAGTTGTATTGCCGAAAGCCCAAGATAGATTCTTCTCATATGTCGTAAAATGCCTCGTTTTAAAAACACAGGGTATTAAAATTGTATAAAAAATACTGCCAATATATGGGCGCCTAAGCTCACACTAGGTACTATAGTTATAGTGTACGTGTGAGCTAATATAACTAAAAACTGAAATATATTTTATTCAACTCCAGACTAAATTACCTTTTGTTTGATACCACACAAGCCATGTTTTGACTTAAACTCAAATTTTTGAAATCTACCCCCACCCTTAAAAAAAACAAAAACTAAAATGTTTTTGTTAAACTCCGGACTCAATTACCTTTCGTTTGATATCACACACGCCATATTTTTACTTAAACTCTAATTTTTAAAATATACCCCCACCCTTATTTTAAAATAAATTAAAATGTATTTTGTTTAACTGCAGACTCAATTACCTTTCGTTTGATATCACACACGCCATATTTTCACATAAACTCTAATTTTGAAATCTACCCCCACCCTTTTATTTGGTTTGTGTTTGGTGGATTTTGTTCATTTTTAAATGGGACCATCTCGACCCCAAGACCCAGCCTAGGTACCAAATTTCACTAAAATCGGCCAAGCGGTTTTTGAGTTATGCGCGTTGGTCGTTACAGACAGACAGACATACAGACAGACAGACAGACAGACAGACAGACGGCGCAACAAAAATGATTCAAAATCATCTGAAACGCAAAGATATATAAAAATTTTTGAAATCGGAGCAACTTTTTTTTTCTCGAAAAAATTAGCATCACCATAGCTCACACTACTATAGAATGGTATATGTGTGAGCTAAAATTAAAAATTTTAAATATCGGCTAAACTACTCTAAAATTTGTCTAAAATATAAAAAAAAGTTCATATGAACATGTGTCGTGTACTGCCTCTTTTAAAAAATACAGGGTGTTAACATTTTATAAAAAAAAATATATTTTTTTAAATATCTCATTCATCATTCTACCTATTAAGGGAAATTTTCCACCCTGGTTTTTGAAAACGAGTTATTTTTTGTACATCCACAAGATACTAAGCTGGATAAATATCCTTGTTGCCTTCCTAGCCCGCGTAGCAATGGCTAGAAAAGGTATTATTTTCGACAAATTTTTGACCTATCCTAGCAATATCGTCGTGATGTGTGTCTGTGTGTGTGTGTATATATTATTTCTGCCCGTAACACGATAGCTCCTAAACCGCTGAACCGATTTTCATAAAATTTCTAGGTAAAATAATGTAAACACGCACACTCTTACGAGCTGATTAGATTGTGGTCAAAATCCTTTAATGCTAATGACAGTTTTTTGACAATTAAAAACTTTTAAAAATGCTTAAACTTTTTAACGGAGCATCCAATACATTGTTTTCGGAACATAGTAGACTATATTTTGCTCAATATTTCGTGTTATAACCAAAAACTTCGTAGGAGCTTTAGTTTCTGAGATATATATCATGGCTTCACTTGAAGTGTGATAATAGGCTAGCTAGGAAGGTGTCAGTTCCGTTATTATTTTTGTTTTTATTGTCGCCCCTAGAATTAATAGGGAATGTTAATCATTTTTCTCTTTAGATGAACCTGCACTTTTCTTGAACAAAAAAGATTGAAACGTTCAATTTGTTGATGTTTTGTGAAATTTTTTAAGGGTTATTCATACTTGTACAGTCGGGGACTTTCTAAATTGCCGCCCTCGAAAATAAAAAAGTAGTTTGAACCAAAACAAAAAAATGTTAACCTTACCTCTGTCTGTATACATCCATATTTAAAAATTAATTTTTTTTGATGTCTTTTAATTATTTTTTTTGACAGAAAAAAATACAACGGCAATTTAAAAAGTCCCCGACTGTACAAATATCCAGAGTGTTAAAAAATTACTTTTACCTAACCGCTGTATATGGTGAACGTCAAAATAAATTTCATACTGTATCCAATAAGAAAATAAAAAGCCAATTTAACGCTTTTGAAATTTTTCTTTATGAAGAAAATGTATGATTAAAAAGGGTGGGAAGAAATATAATCAAACACCCTGTATGAGGAAATGGGCAGCTTTGGAATAAAGTGATACCGGCAAAGTTGATAATTTTTATGAATTGGAGTTCGCAATAAAAACAGTTCTCTCTCGAAAATGGTAGAAAATTTTCATTTCCGAGGGGGAAATTTCCAACGAGCAGGTGTGAAAATTTAAATAACTGGGACAAAGTCGGATTTTTGTTTGAATTTTAAATGATGTCACTCTGCTCTGTGTTGTTTTTGTTTGGGCGTCCGTCGGCTTAACGTATGGGACGGGATATGGGCTTTTGAGTTTTATTCGAAATTTGGCGTATGGATTATCTTTATGGAGATATTTAAAAAAATTACAAAATTTAAGTAAATAATAACGTGGAGTTCATTTAAAAACTGCGATTATTTGCTGCTATTTGACTGACTTTCGTTGTCTTTATTTATTTTAAACACGTTAGTATGTATCTCTAACCGTTTTCAAGTTGTCAACTAAACAATCTAGTCTATAGGTGTTCGTGCAACTTTAATTTTAAATTCAAATTTTGCGCCAAATTCCCGTATTCGGAAAACCCACACAATTTCAATTTTGATTGGCACAAGCAAAACGCCAGCGCCATCTACGAAAAATGAATCTGCGCAAAAAGGCGTAACCAAGAAACATTCGTCTGTCATATTCTATCGAGATCAAAAATCCAATAACTTTCTTAGAAAATCAAACTAAACCATTACACAAACAAGTGATTCTAGTGTGGATCGACTGCAACGACTGGGCCAGCGAGAGGAGCTCCTCTGGACGACGGAAACAACAAAAAGGGTGAGTGCCAATCCTCTATATTGTCTTTGTGTGGCTCGGAAAAATTAATATTTTTACATCGTCCTTTTAAGGATTTTTGCACCCAGATTTTATAAAACGACCAGCGCGTTTACAGTCCCGCGGCTCTACCAAACTCAAACCTCAAATCACCAACAATAGGCTACCACTTATACTACTTGGTGTGCAGGCAGGTGTGACGGCCGACCCCCTTTTTAATCCTAAGACGCCTGTTTTCCTTAAGGAGTAGTGTCCATATGTTTGGTATGTCCGTGCTTGGTTGACTAAAAACTTCTTGATTTCTTCATTTTAAACGTAGCTTCAATAAACTTTCGTTTTCGCATTGCATAAGGAGTCGCATTGGCGAAGACAAAATAGCGCCTGGACGAAATATAGCGTTTACAAAATAGTGCCTAGATAAATTAGCGAAAGTCGAATTGCTCTTTGCAGCCAAGGTGGCCGAGAATAGTTGATAGTTGACCTGGTTAGGTTAGTACTTTAACCTGACCCAGTTAGGTCATTATTCAAAAAAAACTTTCCCGATCTGGTCAGGTACCTTTTTTTTATTACCCAACTGCAGCACGGCCAACGAAGGGTAATGTTTTTCGATTGTTGTATCTAAGTAAATATGTATGTTTGTGTCACGCTAGAGGCTAAACGGCTGAACCGATTTTGACAAAAAAGGTGTCGTTGAATTGCTACTGATCCCGAAGGTGCTATAGGCTATATTTTTTTAAACATGAGTCAACATGGCGGTCTTCAGACGATGTAGGCTTTAAGGCATACCTATTTTCTAAATTTTAGGCGATTTTATTGAAATTCCTTTGATTACCCATTGCAAATGTCCTCTAATTTGCTGTAGCTGCTTTGTAGTCCTTCCTGCTCCCACTCATCTCCCCTTCTGTCATTCCCCCCACCCTATTCAAAAACCATATCGCATATTATATTTTATCAAATATAGGGCGATTTCAAAAATTCTTTCTGCATACGCTTTCAGATTTTTTTTCCAACACCATTTTACTAGTTCCCTCACCCCCCTCCCCGCCTCTCCCTCTCTCCTCCCCGCCATCCTTATTGTAATAGTTATAGCTATACCTTTCACAAATATAAAGCGATTTCAAAAGTTCTTTCTGCACACGCTTGAAGACTTTTTTCCAACATCACTTTACTAGTTTCTCCCTTTCTCTCTTCTCCCCTCCCTCCTTATTAGTAATAATTGTAGCTATACCTTTTACAAATATAGAGCGATATCAAAAATTCTTTCGGCACACGCTTTATAACTTAATTTTGTGTGCGCATTGGGCATCAAAACTAAAAGTTGAAGCATGTTGTACATTATAGGTATACCTATCAATTTTGTACTCAACTGCGACTAGTAGTTAAAGTAAATTTAGCAGTTGGGTGTTTTTTTATTTAAAATTCTTTTTGTATGTGGGTAAACATCTTTCAGGCGTCCGACCAAAAACTTTTTGCATCAGAAAGTAAGCTAGTGAAAAAACAGTTCAGCGCAGCCGACTCGGCGCGGGCCATCACGGCGCCGGCCAATTTAACAAAATCGGTTCCTTTTAGCAGTGGCGCACCCAGGAATGTGCCTTGGGGGGGGCCCGACAGATCAAAAGGGCGCCCCTCAAAAATCTTGCGACCAAAAAAAAAAAAAAGTCATCATATCTTTAGCGGGGACGCGACGAACTACGCCGCTGCTTGGGTGGGCCCGAAGCCTCATGATGTCAAATTTTAAGCTATTGTTTGTGTTTTATCATGAAATATGTAGAAAATATGTCAAAAAATCTAAGGCTTGGTGGGGGCCCGGGGCCCCCTCCCTTGGTGCGCCCATACTTTTAGACCCACAATTAAATTACCCATTTATATGTCCTATTGCCTGCGAGGAATCAAGTAATGATCTCTTTCCCGGAAACCTAGAGAATGTGAAACCTAACCCTTGTCAACTAATCGGCACGCTCCAAATCATTCGCGCCGAGTTGTACCCATGCAGCTAGTCGGCCGCACCGAATAGTACCTTTCCCCTGGAAGCAGCGTCCCATTTATAGTCACCACGTTGTGTCTTTCGATCAATGATTTGTAAAAATATTTTATACACAAATTACTTATATATTTTATTCAAAAATAATTTCTATGTATTTGGCCCTCGAAAAGAGAAACTAGACAAGTTAAGTTGTGTAAAATGATTTCGAGATTTAATTTTTCCTTCAAAAAAAATTATTTATAAAAAATCAAAAAATTTAGAGCATTTATATGCAAACTAATTGTTCGGACCTCCACCTTTGGAATTTGTATTCAACGTTTGGCACAAGTCACAACTGCAAAGAGTTGAATTTTACAACACCAGACATTTTTAAAAGAAAGATTTTATTACACATTAGTTTTTTATTATAGCACATTTAAAAAGTATTAAAAGGTATGCTATTGACCGACTTTTTTCATCCGGAGATATACGCACTTTTAAAGTCATTAAGTCGTCCCATATACACAGATTCACGCAGCATTCTCGATTTAACCGACTTTCCAAGCAGGAAAATTTCCCTCTCCTAATGGCAACTCGGGTCACTGCATCAAATTATATCTACCCGATGTAGTTTTAAATTCCTCAATTTTCTTGGCATAGAGCTCGATCAATTTTTTAAAAATTATTTTGTAAATAAATATAAATCAAAATCTTAAGCCGCGTATCCTTTTCAGGCAGAATTGGCATGCCTCGCTACGAGCCCAAACAATATTCTACTGAATTCTCGTTTAAATTTTTAGTCTGGCCACACAAGAGCCACTCAACTCTTCTGAGGTCTGGCGGCAAGTCCGGGTTTTTTACCTGAACCCAAATAGGTGATCCGTGAAAAGACTATTTTTGTATGGATTTGATATCTTTAGGAATCCTAGTTGAATAGCCGAGGGATGACAACCTGGTCCTTGAGCATTTTGAGATATTCAGAATGGCGACTGATTTAAAAATTATTATATTTTAACAAAAAACCAAGAACGCCAAGTTTTATCAATAGTTATTGTGATCACATTAAACATGGCAAAAACCCCGACCTTCTTCACTTCAGGGTCGTTTTCAAAATGGCGCCGCCATCTTGAAATTTTGACTATTTTTTCCTTTATAAGCCTTTTATTCAGAAAGTACTTATTTTTTGAGAATTTGTGGAAAGAAAATTTAAAGGACATCAAAACTAGGAGTCCCAAGGATATTAAATCCATAAAAAAAATCGTATTAAAGTTGCTGCAGAACAAAAACAAACAAATAATAACTTAAACATTTTTGGAAAGAAAAGCTTCTTTTCTTAAAAAATTAGTTTATAAGTTTTGCCATAACGAGTTTCTTTTTCAGAAAACTTGATAAAACCTTTGAAAATAATATTTTTTGGTAATTTTTAAAATGCACTTAGTTATACGAACGCCACTGAAACGTCAATAGTCAGGGGCAGATCTAGGAACTTTACTTGGGGGAGAAATATCATAATAAATATTTTATAAAACTATTTTGCACAGTGACCAAGGTGTATTCTGTGTGTAAAAACTAAATAGAGTTTGATATTTGGGGGTGGGGAATTTCTTATTTTTCCTCTACCGTTGATCTGCGCCTGCAATAGTACTCTTGACCTAAACAATGACATCGTTTAGAAGAAAATTTCATTGTTTATAACGTGGCGCAAACGATTTTTTACCAAACTGCTTCGTTTTCAAGAGAATTTATGAAAAACTTATAAAAAAAATAATAAATTTTGACGTTTTTTATCATTAACCCCCATATTTGGACGGCACTGTATCGCCACTAGTGAATTCCATCCTACTAAATAATACGCTCTTGGAAAGGAAATTTTGTTAGTCTAATAAAATGTTAAATATTTTGGTAAAAAGCTTAGTTTTTACGAAAATTGCAGAAATAGGAATTTTATTGTGATTTTTAAAAATTATCCCAGTTTAGGAACCCCATTGAAATGTTAGCCGTAATTTTAAACGAACTATGTTATACATCATCACAAAGAAAATTTTATGGTCTTATTAAAAAGTTTAAAACTTTTTTTTCTAGGGATCTTTATTTTAAAGAAAATTGGATAAAAATATAAAAATTCAAAATATTTTTAACGATTTTTGTAAATTACCCACATTTAAACTTATTCGTAGTTGGTTATACATTATAGGAAAGAAGAATTTATTTTCTTAATAAAGTTTTATACACATGTTTTTCTAGAAGGCTTGATTTTTAAGGAAATTGCAAAAAACATAAAACATTTTTTGTGATTCTCAAAAATGTTCCTAGCTTACGGACGCCACTGACGTGTTACCTGCAATCTGCACTGCATTAGGTCTTTTCATATAGTACGTGACGGTTCAGAGCTAATTTAAAGTTTTCCATTGGCTGAAGCATGTGATAGGAATCATCACATTGTTCAAATACGAGTATAGGCAGCCAGGAGGGTTGGTTCGGTTCGCTTCATTGTAATTAGTGTTTAGTGTTTGATTAGTATGTGTCGAATTTTTGAAATACTGTGATTTGGTGGCCCTAGTATTGTATCGAACCGAAGCGCCATCTTTTTCGACCGATAATGAAGCTGTATCTTATCCGTTCTTTTGCGATTCATTTCCTGAGCTTGTTTAAAATCCTGGCCCATTGTGGAAGGCTTAGCGAAGATTTTACCCGACTTATCTCTGTTACGGAAAAAGAGGGTAACTAAGTTTCTTGTTATATTTTAGACTTACTCCTCATTTCTTTTTCTTTTTTACATCAAACGTGTACGTAGAATAATGTTTTTGAGATGCTAGAGTGAATCTCTTGTCTAATTCCTGACCTACCTAGTTTTCTTAGCTTAAACCTTTGACATATTGTAAAATTATTACATGAAAGCTACATCAAGTATATTAAAGGGCAAAAGAATTCGTTTTTTGAACTGAGCAACATGCCGGACACATTGTGTTGCTTATGTATGCGGCCGACTTACTCCTACTTATGACGATCTAGTGCAATTTTTATATTATTTTGGTTCGGTTCAGTGTGCAGTCAGTGCACATTTTTCGTCACCGGCTCTCCAAAGTCGTGTTGCACTAGTGCACTATCGTATTATTTAGAAACTGCACGAGATAATTAGAATTATTAGAATTTGAAATAGTATCTCAAATATTCAATTGATTTTTAAAGGAATTGATACTTTTCGTTTTTCTAAAACCAACTCTAGAAGTTGATTGTGTTCTTCCATTGTCGAACCAGAACAAACAATATCATCTAAAATGCTTGTACCCCATTAATTCCAATAAGCGCCAACTCAATCGTTTTTTGAGTGTTTATTGTCAAAACTTCTGCCGACTCGTCAACCATAATTAATTGTTAATATCCTTGCTGTAAATCAATTTTACTATAGAAAGCTGCTACAGTCAATTTTGTTTTTATTTCTTTAATTGTAGGGAGTGGATAAACATTAATTTTATTTTGACAATTTACGGTTTTTCTATAATCTTTACATAATCTTAGCTTTTCATTTGATTTATGAACTATAACGGTTGGTGTAGCCCCATTTGAACTATAAACTGGTGTTAAAATATTCACTTTCCCTAACTTATTTAATCCTTCGTGCACTGTTGATTTTAAAGCAAAAGATCTGGCTTTTGAAAAAATAGTTTCACAGTTTCTTAAGAAACAAATGTACTGGAGGACCATTATATTCTTTTATATTACCATTAAATACTTAAAAAATTTGTCCCTAAAATTTTGAAAGTCAAAGGTAAAAATCATGTTCTACCAAGTAAATTTTGTTGTTTTCTGGGTACAACCACCACCTTAAGTTTATTAATCTTTTAATTTATGACACTGAAAGCAATACTTCTCCCAAAATTGATATTTTATTTTTGGAGTAATCCTGTAACACACGAGAATTCAACTTAATTTTAGGTGATTTAATAAGGCGATTGTACGTTTCTGCATTTATTATTGTTTGTGATGCACCCGAAACCACATTAAATTCAATATCAATGTCATTCAAGCATAATCCAATATATATTTTGTCTTTATAGCCATGTTAATTCCATAAAAACCTGAACTTGTACTGAGTTGATCTGGTTCAAGATCATCATCATTTACTTGGTTTATTCTTTTTAAATCATTTTACTTGGGTAAACAAGCTTTTTCAATGTGACAACTTCTTTGACAAAATCCCCATTTTTCGTTCTTGTAATAACATTTGTTTGTTAAATGACATCGCATCAAAAACATCTTAATTCCTATCTATTTGCTTTATATGCAAAGTCTCTTTTACTTTTATCTGCTGTATACTAATTTTTAGGTTCTAGTTTAAATCCCCTAACTGAGTTTTTGTTTGTTTTTAGAAATAAATAGCTGTGTTGTATGCAAAAGTCATTTTTCCAACAGCACATCTAAAATATGCCACTAAATCTTATTGTAAATCTTTATCTTTCATTCCAATTATAAAACGATCTCGCAACATGATATCAATTGGGAACTCAAGTTTAGCTTTTTTACTAAAATTAAAATATTTTGCTAGTCCCTTTAATTCCATAACAAAATCTGCAGCACATTCATCTTGATATTGAATTGTCTAGCACATAACTTAGTCTTAGTTGGATTAAAATAATTATCTAACTTAGTAGTAATATCGTTAAAGCTTTCATCACTTACTTTTTTAGGATAAGTAGTCTTTTTAATTATCTCAAAAGTTTTCTTTCCAACAACGCCGCCAAAGATTACACATTCCTTATCATATTTAATATCATTTGCAAAAAGAAATCTAATCGTTTTTTGTCATCCCCCCCAACAATCTTTATTGAGATTGAACTCTTCAATAGTTCCAAAAGGCATTCTGCATATATGGTTCTTTGAAAGGATTGCGCCAAATATTATGTTTTCTTAATGGTATTTATTTATTTTATTTTAAAAATCCTTTACATATGATGTGACATTAACAATGATAATATAAAAACAATATTCTTAAGGGTACTAATAACTAAATACATAACAAAAGCCAGCAAAAATCATTTCCATTGATCTGCTTGACGAAAGTTGGTGTAAAGCATTGGAATATTCCCATGTCGTTTTCATACATCTTAAAAACCCTAAACCTAACTATGTATGAAAATCTGACACTGCACTAACTATGGCAACACTTGTCATAAACTTAAAAACACTATTCTAAGTATTTCTCAGTTCACGTGTTTTGGCAAATGAAGAGCCAATATACGCCAAATGCTTTTGCTTTTCACAATTGCCATAGTTGTGTGACGTTGAAGACAGCAATAGCAATTTCTTCAGGGATCGTTCATTAAGAATGACCCTGTACAAAAAATAGGTATAAACCGGGTAATACAAATAGGTAAATTTTAGTACTTCTTCACCATTTTTCTGAGTCACGACGAGTCAGTTCTTACATGACCTTAAATATAAGTTTTATTTTAAAACCAAGGCAATTAGGAAACTACATGAAAAGGAAACATTTCTCTAACTTGTGTGGCCTCCAAATAAACTTTAACTAATTTAAGTCTTCTATTTTAATAAAACTATCGTCAAATCATATAGAAACTGGTGAGCACGACGTCTTGTAAGCGGTTTTAAGATAAGTTCTAGTCATCCTTAATTAAAGCAGATTTATTTAGAATTCAGTTTGAAAAATTATTATACCTATCTTATATTTATGCATATAGGTACGGAATATTTCTGTGTTATGTTGGTAGCAATTTTTAAAATGGATAAATGGGAGTACTTCCCCAAAATCGGGTAAACGTCGATCTGCACATACGTTCTTGAACCGGGTGAGAATGAGAATTTACATTCCTCTCAGGATCAATGGAATCACAGAAATCTAGTGAGCGCGCATGCGCAGTTCGAGTTTCACCTGATTTTGAATGAGTGTTCCTTCTCATCCATTCAAGAATTTATACACTGTATTGTTTATGAATGAGGTGATAAGACGCTTATTAGCTCACACATATACTATACTATAGTAGTGTGAGCTATGTGATCCTAATTTTTTCGACAAAAAAAAAGTTGCTCCGATTTCAAAAAATTTTATATATCTTTGCGTTTCAGATGATTTTGAAACTTTTTTGTTGCGCCGTCTGTCTGTCTGTCTGTCTGTCTGTATGTATGTATGTCTGTCTGTCTGTCTGTATGTCTGTATGTCTGTCTGTAACGACCAACGCGCATAACTCAAAAACCGCTTGGCCGATTTCAATGAAATTTGGTACCTAGACTGGGTCTTGGGTCGAGATGGTCCCATTTAAAAATGAACAAAATCCATTGAACACAAACCAAATAAAAGGGTGGGGATAGATTTCAAAAATTAGAATTTATGTGAAAATATGGCGTGTGTGATATTAATCGAAAGGTAATTGAGTCTGGAGTTAAACAAAATACATTTTAATTTATTTTAAAAAAAGGGTGGGGGTATATTTCAAAAATTAGAGTTTAAGTGAAAATATGGCGTGTGTGATATCAAACGAAAGGTAATTGAGTCTGGAGTTAAACAAAATACATTTTAATTTATTTTTAAAAAAGGGTGGGGGTATATTTTAAAAATTAGAGTTTAAGTGAAAATATGGCGTGTGTGATATCAAACGAATGGTAATGAGTTCAACAAAATACATTTTAGTTTTTGTTTTTTAGCTCACACATATACTATACTATAGTAGTGTGAGCTATGGTGATCCTAATTTTTTCGAGAAAAAAAAAGTTGCTCCGATTTCAAAAATTTTTATATATCTTTGCGTTTCAGATGATTTTGAAACTTTTTTGTTGCGCCGTCTGTCTGTCTGTCTGTCTGTCTGTATGTCTGTCTGTCTGTCTGTCTGTCTGTCTGTCTGTCTGTATGTCTGTAACGACCAACGCGCATAACTCAAAAACCGCTTGGCCGATTTTAATGAAATTTGGTGCCTAGGCTGGGTTTTGGGCCGAGATGGTCCCATTTAAAAATGAACAAAATCCACCGAGCACAAACCAAATAAAAGGGTGGGGGTTGATTTCAAAAATTAGAGTTTATGGAAAAATATGGCGTGTGTGACATCAAACGGAAGGTAATTGAGTCTGGAGTTCAACAAAATACATTTTAATTTATTTAAAAAAAAAAAGGGTGGGGGTATATTTCAAAAATTAGAGTTTAAGTGAAAAAATGGCGTGTGTGATATCAAACGAAAGGTAATTGAGTGGAGTTTAAGAAAATACATTTTAGTTTTTGTTTTTTTAAGGGTGGGGGTAGATTTCAAAAGTTTGAGTTTAAGTCAAAACATGGCTTGTGTGGTATCAAACACAAGGTAATTTAGTCCGGAGTTGAATAAAATATATTTTAGTTTCTATTTATATTAGCTCACACGTACACTATAACTATAGTACCTAGTGTGAGCTTAGGGGCCCATATATTGGCAGAGTATTTTTAAGGGTGGGGGTGGATTTCAAAAATTTGAGTTTAAGTCAAAACATGGCTTGTGTGGTATCAAACAAAAGGTAATTTAGTGTGGAGTTGAATAAAATATATTTCAGTTTTTAGTTATATTAGCTCACACGTACACTATAACTATGGTACCTAGTGTGAGCTTAGGGGCCCATATATTGGCAGAGTATTTTAATTGTTACCCATTTCAACATTTATATACTGGTATGAGTTTGATCTTTAAACAGTTGGTTGAAATAGACTGCCTATAATTAAACTAAATTACTGCTTTCTTTTAATTAATTTTATAAACCCTGTTAACTTTTTTATTATTTTTGTTTGCTTGAAAAACAGGAAACTCAAATCGAAAGGCCAAATTTTTTTCACAAGCACCCTTAAAAATGTAGCTGCTTTTTTCACCTCGTTATTTTTTACAGCTGTGCATTTCTGCACAAGTGTTTTTTTATGCCCCGTTGTTGTAGCTATAAAATTGGTTAAATTTTTGTCGATGAAAGCATTCATAAACATGTTAAATCGGACATGAAAATGTCATAATTTGTGCCAGGATTTTACCACTACATCTAATGGTATGTTTAATAACCAAATTAATATAAACCAATTTGTCACTCAACTTGCACATTGTTGTAATAATCAACGGGTATCAAATTAATAAATTGATTTTGTAATATATAATTTTTTTAAATATTTATGATCAATTTATTTTATCAGAATTTTTTTTTTGTTTAGAGATTTTGTATGTATGACATATTTTATAGAAATAGAGACGCGACAAACCCAAGGTTTTTATACTTTTACACAGGTTGCCTACAGAATTTGACCAGTCATTTAAACTGTAGCTGCGTCATCGGGTGACGATGATTTTTTAATCTGATTACAGTTGACCAGTCATGTTTAATGACATTTTAAATTGTAGGTAAGGGCCGCCGCACATTTACTACTTTTTGATCCAATTGTCGGAAACGATTGTCGTATCCGACTATCTGCCGCTCAAATAACTGTAGTTTTATACGACCATATCGCAAACCTACGATCCGATATCGGATCGGACGTCCGAGTCGGATGCAGGCCTAGTGCATCCTACTAGTCGGTCCGACAAAAAAAACGGATCAGAGTTTGCATAGTTCTCACATGCTGAGCCGATCTGACGCGATAGCAGGTGGGTTGTGACGTTTCTGTGACACACAAACATGTGACATTGACAGTCGATAATAAACGAAAAATTTTTCCGGATGAGCACGTAACTTATTATGCAAAATGTAAAACTGGCTTTGTTGACGTCTTTTCGTATTTAACGGATGTATCCAATAGTTTTTGTTTTTGTCTCGCTTGTGATAATAGAAAAGCAATCGCCAGAAATTCGTCGTCCTCCATTTTCTTTTGCGGCGTGTTAACACCAAAGTACGAAACTCAAATGAGATCAAATCGAATGTATGTATTTTGTCGGTAGTGTGCGGTACAGCGTCAGATAGTCGGATACAACAATTTTTTCCGACAATCGGATTAAAAATTAGTAAATGTGCGCGGCCCTAATTTGTGTAAAAGTATACCTTGCGACAAACCCGGTCACTTAAAGTCATAGTTTTTTGTTATGTTATTTTCCCTCAAGTTCACTAAAATAATTTATGTTGTCAGCGGTGAGTGACATCAATCATCATGCAACATATCAACAAACACGTTTTTCGGCCACCCCCTGCAAATATTGTTTATTTTTATTTTCCGACGCTTATAAATTAATAAGGACGAAATGTGCTCCTCTTTCTCAACAAGGCTTGAGTATAGATGGTCGATATTTCCCTCCTTGATTAGTTTGTCGCGTCTCTATTTCTTTAAACTATGTCATACATGGAGGGTCTCTAGGATAGGTAACCAACAGAGTTTTCAAGTAAAAATTCCACACCAGTATTTTTTACCTATCAAAATGGGTTTAATTGCCATATCACCATAGCAACCCACGAATTTTAGTGAAAATTTTATCCTCATACGTACCCAACAGTGAATTAAATCGGAAATTTTTTGACGTCTTTATGACAGGATAATGTTAGTGACAGAAGGTACATATTTAATGAATTTATTCGATTTTTATACATTTCAATTACATAGTTTTGAGACAAGAAATTGCTAATAACGCAAAAAAGCAATTTTCTACCATTTGTAGTAACACAAAACGTATGTTAAATTGAATAATGTATTGTGTTGTGTCGTAAAATGTAATTTCCGTGCAACTAAAACAGGTAGAAATCAACAATTTATATGACTAAAACTGCTGGCGAAACTGTGACACAAACTAAATCTGGTTATGTACCTTTATGAAAAATCGTAAAAATTATAATTTTCTACCACATGTAGTAGCCAAAAGTAACTACAAAATGGAAGAAATAATATTTTAACCCGTAAAATGGTATTTTTGTGTTACTACAATGAGTAGAAATCATCAATATAGAGGCTAACAATCCATTGCGAGTGAACTGAACGTGATGTACATATATGAAAAACTAATATATTTTTTATTTTATACCCCTTGTAGTAGCTCAAAATTACTAAAAAATTAAAGATTATGATATTCTTCCTTGTAAAATGATATTTCTGTGTAACTACAACAAGTAGAAATAACTTCTAAAAGGCTAAGAAGTCATTGCTGCCCAAACTGCAAAGCACACTAAATTTATCTATGAAAAATTGATAAAAATATATTTTTCTACCACTTGTAGAACCCAAAATTGATATGAAATAAGAGAATAAAATATTTTACATTCTAAACTGGTATTTTCATGAAACTAGATTAGCTAGAAATTAATCTAATTGGTTCTGAAACTACGACGAAAATACATTTGTTCATGAACCTAAGTATATGAAAATGAAATTAAGAAAATTTTCAACTATTCCTCTTGTAGTTATAAAAATATTAAATCACCTTTTAGTTTTTAATTTAGATAGATAGAATGACAAAATATGATTTGCCATAGTAACTAAAATAATTAAATCAAACAAAACTGTCTATGTTTTGCTGGTGTCTTGTCGAAGAAAAAATTGGCATTCAGGAGTCAAAAAATAAATTTTAAATTGATCTCAATTTTTAAACATAATTTGGTGTGGAATTTTCTTACCGAATACCACGCGAGGTTAAATTAAACCGGAAATTTTTTAACCTCTAGTGGTATTACTAGTGCAATTTTTTTCACATCACAAATCAAGACAAAAAAGAAATAGGTAAAAAGATACCACTTGAAATTAAATAAAACCTTTTCTCACTGCCGAATGTTTGAATAAAATTATATTTAACAAAATATTTCAAAATGATTCCGGACTTAATTTGATTTTCTAGTGAAAATTGTGGTTTTGCTAGTGAAAATTTCACGTTACTATAAAAGCAGAAACTTCAAAGTCAATCTTAAGGTTTTTGAATGGTATCTATTAATATTCATAGAAAAATAAAATATTATTTTATACAAATAAATACGGGGTTGATATTCGAAAAATAACTATTTGCTTGAAAAAGAAATGTATACAGTGTGTCCACGTAAGTTGGCGGCATATGGGAAACTTTTTTATTATTAGCTTTACGAAAAAAAGTTATTCTTCATAAAAAGTTCTGCATGGTCCAAAACCTAAAATGCAACCATCAGATGTTAAATTTTTTCAGTCATATTACGAGGTTTGTCAAAAAATGTGATTTTTGCTCCAGAGTAAAGAACCTTTCCTTTTGATAATATCGAAAATTGTTATAAAGAAAAGATTTTTAGAATTAAAAATAGCTTTCAAATATTCAACATTGTTTATTTACATTAAAAAAATATTTTTTTTCAACATTTTCTCTGCGATTACGTTGGAAATTTAAGTTTGCACATTAATGCATAATTAATCTAGGATGCACTGGCATTTTTTAAAACTGATAATTAAAGTAGGCTTTGCGAACTGTCTAAATATCGAAAATTCGAAGAAACGTCAACAATCTTATTTCAAAAAGTGCCAAGGTATAAACAATTTTTTAGGCAGTCTAACAGTGTTTTTCAAAATTTTTAGAGATCCGTATTGTACAGTTTTATGTTTGACAGACGTATTTGTTTGTTACAAACTAGTGATTAAGCAACTTAAAGGTTATCAGTGTTCGATAAATATTAAGAGATAATTGTTTTTTAAAGTTTATTTATAATTGTTTAATCAAATTTATAATTAATAAATGCAATGCATTAATGTGCAAACTTAAATTTCCAACATAATCGCAGAGAAAATGGATAAAAAAATATTTTTTTAATGTAAATAAACAATGTTGAATATTTGAAAGCTATTTTTAATTCTAAACATCTTTTCTTTATAACAATTTTCGATATTGTCAAAAAGAAAGGTACTTTACTCTGGAGCAAAAATCATATTTTTTGACAAACCTCGTAATATGACTGAAAAAATTTAACATCTGATGGTTGCATTTTAGGTTTTGGACCATGCAGAACTTTTTATGAAGAATAACTTTTTTTCGTAAAGCTAATAATAAAAAAGTTTCCCATATGCCGCCAACTTACGTGGACACACTGTATATTTATAATTTGTATTAAAAAAATATTTTTAAAATAAATAAATATTTGTATAATTGTAACGTTGCTTATTGATTCGAATTGCTCTGAAATAAATATTTAATTCAAAATAAATTTTCTTTTTTTATTTTTTTGATGCCTTACGGGACCAAACGTAGTGTGTGCACATTGCACTTGGAACAGGCGCAAGTCATACTACTAGCAAGTTTGTTTCTCGAAGAAAATGGTGAACTTAAGTTGCAGGTAGATATTACTTTTTTTTTAATGAAATGTGTCATTTTTTATGGCGTCTAGTCCTAAATTCTTGCATGCGCACCTGCCTCAAAAAAAAACAATACCACTCAAGTCCGAAGAGGCCTCAAAACAGCAGAGCGTCATTTATATCGCCAGTTGCGCTCTAACCATCGTCGCGACGCTCGCTCTGTAACGTCGCCTATTAAGCGTCGGGCCATACGCGACGCTTAGAGGGACGTCGATCTCTAAAATATTGCGAGAATTTTTAATAGAGCTAGTATGTATTTGCCTCATCGTATATATTAATATTGTAATGTTACTTTTTGGATTTTTATTAGACTTTTGCAATGTTTTATTTATGAAAAAAAATAGTTTTGTGTTGGTTTAAAGTTTTTTGAACAATAATTAAAATTTCAAAAGTGATTGAAATATCCCAAAATCTAGTAACGTTTCAAAGTTTTATTTAAAACAAGATGTGTGATTTCAATGGCAAGGACGAAAGGTAAGTAGAAAGTAAAAAATATAATTTATTTATTTTAATGTTAAAATTTTATTTGTCAAACTATTTTTTATATAGCAGGCCCGCCCCTTTACTTCAACACTAAACTTATTTTTTAGTTAGTTGGACCTTCTAATAGTAATAATAGTAATAAAAATAGCAAATGTATTTAAGTCACAAAAAACAAAATTGACTTGTTCTGCGGCTTTTTTTAAATGTTATAAATATAACCTAATTTTCGAGATATATTCTTTTCGCTTTATGTTTAGAGTCTAGTGACATACGAAGGGGCGGGGGGGGGGGGGGGTGAGGGAAGAAGACAGTGGCCTCTCATAAAATAACAAAAAATCTCAAATTATACTTATACCGCATTATGCATTAACCGCTAAGTTACACACAAAAAGATGATCTCATGTTTTCAGACGTTGATACTTTACGTCTAATTTAGGTTTTCATACCTTTGACAGTGGGAAGGTGGAATTATAGAAATCAGTTTGATGACTTGGTCGAGTTAATACCCTGAGAGTTTCTCGTTCTTGTATTGAGACACCGCACACCTGCATAAATGAAAGTTTTCCGAAAATTTATGTATGGCTTCGGTAGTTCAATGTTTAGAACGTTTGCGTACAGAGCAAGAGATCCCGGGTTCGAGTCCCGGCCGAAGCAGAAAATCTTTTTTCTTATTTTTCTTTCTTTAATTTCACTTGTTGTTCATTATTTATTAGTTGTTTCGAAATGTTATTTAAAGCCCAGTTAACTTTGCTTTTTTGATATAAGATATGTGTATATATATACTAATATTAAAAAAGTATTATACTATTTTTATTAGTTTTTATGTTTTAAAATAAATTATATTTTCACACACCAAAATTTAAAACTGGGCTACTAATTCATGAACAACCCTGTACAATTTAAATTATTATCTCTATCCAGTGGCGGATGCAGGGGGACCATAGTGTCGGCCCTCGCCCTGCCTGAACTAGAGAAAATATTATTTATTTCCAGTAACAAAATACCCAATGCATAAGCCGCAATGTGTTACCAAATTTAAATTTTTTAGAAAAATCTTTTATTTTTTTATTTTTACACAAAAACTACTTGGTTTTCCGAATATTTTTTTAGACATCAAAAAGAACATTTTAGCTCACACATATACTATACTATAGTAGTGTGAGCTATGGTGATCCTAATTTTTTCGAGAAAAGAAAAGTTGCTCCGATTTAAAAATTTTTATATATCTTTGCGTTTCAGATGATTTTGAAACTTTTTTGTCGCGCCGTCTGTCTGTCTGTCTGTCTGTCTGTATGTCTGTCTGTCTATCTGTCTGTCTGTCTGTCTGTCTGTCTGTCTGTCTGTATGTCTGTCTGTAACGACCAACGCGCATAACTCAAAAACCGCTTGGCCGATTTTAATGAAATTTGGTACCTAGGCTGGGTCTTGGGTCGAGATGGTCCCATTTAAAAATGAATAAAATCCACCGAACACAAACCAAATAAAAGGGTGGGGGTAGATTTCAAAAATTGGAGTTTATGTGAAAATATGGCGTGTGTGATATCAAACGAAAGGTAATTGAGTCTGCAGTTAAACAAAATACATTTTAATTTATTTAAAAAAAAGGGTGGGGGTATATTTTAAAAATTAGAGTTTAAGTGAAAATATAGCGTGTGTGATATCAAACGAAAGGTAATTGAGTCCGGAGTTTAACAAAATACATTTTAGTTTTTGTTTTCTTTAAGGGTGGGGGTAGATTTCAAAAATTTGAGTTTAAGTCAAAACATGGCTTGTGTGGTATCAAACAAAAGGTAATTTAGTCTGGAGTTGAATAAAATGTATTTCAGTTTTTAGTTATATTAGCTCACACGTACAAAATAACTATAGTACCTAGTGTGAGCGTAGGGGCCCATATATTGGCAGAGTATTTTTTTGTTTTTTGCAGCCTGCTAAAAATTTGAAAACTCTAAATCTTGCGCTCATGTTTTGTATATTCTGGTCAACAATAAACTATTTCCATAGTTATAGTTTGTTTTTTGTTATTATGGCGGTTCATCATTGACATATTCACATTTAGCATAATGTAAATATGTCATGACCTAACCGCCATAATAAAAAAAAACAAACTATATCAATCAGCCTATATACAGGGTGTATAAAATATGTCACCAAACTTTATTCTTTGAGTGATTTTAAGAAAAAAAAATTATAACAGGGGTTTTTCAGATACAGGTTGTTAAAGTGTTTTTTGTTTGTTTTTTCTGTATAACTCGTGCAGTTTTTGAGATGTTTCACTTAAATATGTAACGTGTATTTAGCTAGAAGGCATACATCATTAAGCATACCAAATATTAGGAAAAAATAGTGATACTTTTTCCGGGTTATGCTCCGGGCAGATTCAAAAATATAAGCTGAATTTCTTGTTTTTTTCAGAAACTTTTTGATGGCTTACAATTTTTTCTATTTCTAACCGTTTTTGAGAAAAATGACTAAAAAGATAATTTGTATCTTCAATTGCTATTTAGAAATTAAATAAAACTCGCATACAATTAAAATAAGGTATTAATAGTGACTATTTTAAGATCATTTAGCAGAGTACAATTTTCCTTTATTGTCTTTTTTCTCAGAACCGGTGAGAAATTTTATTTTATTTGAATCTGCCATTGGCTTACTGCAAAAAGTTTTGGGGACAAAAAAGGGGACATGACCCCTGAAAAAATATAACTCTGTAGTTTTTTTCTGATATTTGGTATGCTTAATGATATATGCCTTGTAGCTAAATACACGTTTTAAATTTGAGCCAAACATCTCAAAAACTGCACGAGCTATAAAGGAAAAACAAACAAAAAATTGAAATTTTGACACCCTGTATCTCGAAAACTAAGCATTTGCGAAACCATGTTTATTTGAAGTTGTTTTCTTAGAATTAATTAAAACTCATCACTCATCCCCTAAAGTTTGGCGACATTCTTTATTAACACCAGGTATATAAAAAAAACACCATGTTATCTGATAATAACCGTAATAAATGCTTTTGGTGTAAAACAATAACACTCAAAGCTTTTCTTTATTGCTTTTTTTCCTTTATGTTTTCTCATACACGGATCAACAGCGCTGGTTAATATCATATTGTGGAAAAACAAAGAAAAGCGTTTCTCCCAGATTTCCTGCACACACTATTAATTTTCAATATCAAATACACGGGAGGCCGCCGGACAACTTGGATAGCTTATGCTTTATTGTGTAAGCAAAAATACTTTGTAATAAGAGTAACAGCATTTTCAATAATATCAATGATTACACAAAATCATATTTGCAAAAATAAATAGAATTGGTTTTAAAGTGAACTTAAGTAGCATTAGCACCAAATCAAAGTAGCATTAGCACCAAATCAAAGTAGCATTAGCACCAAATCAATGGGGCTGGCTTAAGGTCACTATATAACGAAGTTCCTTCTAAGGAACCTTAGGATGGCTGGCTAAACGGATGATATTAGTGTTATATGAGTCAAAAACTGAAATTATAAACTTCTCAAAAGACAACGAGAGATATGCTCATAATTTTCAGGTACTTTGTAAAATTTTCGTACAAGTGGAGAAGTTTATATACTTAGGAGCAAACATAAAGAAAGAAAACTTTATTGCAGAAGAAATAAGCCAAAGAATAACAAACGGTGTATTACGCTCACTAAACACTGCTCAAGTCAACTCTAACGAGATCTCTCAAACAACAAATCTACACTGCAACAATTAGGTCGGTAGTAACATATGATTGCGAATCATTGACAAAAGCGAATATAGAAGAACTAAAAATATTTGAAAGGAGAATTATTCGCAAGATCTTCAGCCCAGTACAAACAGAAGATGTTTATCGGCGGACACAGATAAATTATGAATTAAAACAGTTAGTAAATAAAAATGTGTATCAAAATAGAATATTCGCTAGGGACATGTACACAGAATAAATGAGACAAGAACAACAAGAAAAATAATAAACTGGAAACCTGCAGGAAGGACAAAGAGACCACGATAAATATGGATATTCGTTGGAATAGAATGCAATGGAATAAGATGTTAATGATACCATACCAGAGAGGGTAGAATGAAGAGCTCTGGTAAATCAGGCTAAAACCCTTCAGTGGTTGTAATGCCACTTAACGAAAAAGAAATAGCATTAAGGAAATTATTATTTATATATATATATATATATATATATATATATATATATAGATCCAAAAATATTTGGACATGAATAGAAGAATAATAACACCCAATTAAGTACTCTATAAGGGCTGTTTGATGATTCAGGATTCTCCTAAAATTGCCGAATTTGGCTAGCCTGAGAAATTTTTTCAGGTTCCACTTATTTATTTTCCAATATTTGGGTAGGTACTTAATTGTTTTATGGCTGATAAGTTACCGTAGCAAGACAATGGTAACGCAGGAACTGCACGTATACATAAACCTCAGAATATAATGGAGATCATATACTTAAAAGATGTACTGATACCTAAACCTACAAAATTAGTTTTAATATTGATCGAAATACGACTCTTCTGATAAATTCTGCGTTTTATTTAGAGCACAGCGTCTAATAGTACATTTATAAATTAAAAAGGTTTTATTATTTAATCGTCACCGACTTTGTCAAAGGCTTTGTCATAATCGATGCAAGATGCATACATATATATCTTGGATACTAAAAATCGCTGTACCTAGTAGTAAATGAATTGCTAATGAGCTTCCCTTATACTTAATATTTTACGAAAATCAAACTAAGTGACAATTATGATGGAAGTGCGCTTTTGGGGGAACTTTGGAGTTAGTTTTAAAGTGAAACTTATAAGGTTAGTGGTAACGGTCATTGTATTTTTTTATGCTTAATTTCTTTTATATCAGGGATGTAGATTTAGATTTCTGAAACTTTACGATGACATGCAAATTAATAATTCAATTTCAATGTTGGAAGTGTCAATGTCATTTATTATCAATGAGAATTAGGCTAATCTAATTACCTAGTTCGTTCTTTATTAATATTTCTGGAAGGTGTTGTGATTGGTATATTCTTCGCAAGCTTTTAGTAATTCTATTTTTTTATCAATATCTGCAGATTATATTTTTGCACTGGAAAGCCTAAAGGGAATGTTGAATTTAATTTTCTTTGTGTTAATCTTCGCAGTAGATTTTTTAGTTCGCTTTAAATTTATTTGGATAAACAATTCCCGAATATTAGTCTTACCCTAAACCTACCCTATAAAGTACCATTGTTTATTTAATAATTTATTTACTGATATACTTTATTAACACCAAAAAGTGGTAATTACAGTAGAGTTAAAGAGAAGAACAAAAATTCAAAAATTAGCTATAAGGTTACACTAAAAGTATGTATCTGGACCTCATCTAGCTATCTAGTATGCTTTTATCAAAAATTTTGTATGGGTATGAATTATTTTAAATAACATAAAGATACCGCAAAAACCTTTATTGTACCTTCTCAAATTCATCGACATGTATGGCTTCTAAAGTTATCCAAGTTTTTGATGCATACTCAGGTGTGGTCTCACTAAAGCATTATACAAATTAATTATTGTAGATATTTTAAAGGCTTTACTGTTTCTTATTACAAATCCCAGCAATTTTACTGCTTTATTGGTAAGACGATTAAAATGTTAAAGAATTTCATGTTAAACTAGAAAAAAACACACAAATCCTTCACTTCTGTTTGAAGATCAACCTCAAATCCACCAATCATATTTAATTGATTGAAAATTTTTTGACATTTATAGCCCATCGCACCGACTCTTTTTTTCGTTACTTAGCCTTAAGTGTTCCTTATTACGTCATATTATGATTATATTAAGAAACGCTTTAAGCTAAGTAACGAAAAAAAAGTCGGTGAGATGGACCCTTAAAGACATTTTATTTTTTCACAGTCTTTCTGCTGTCATTGGCAAAAAAGAGTACTATAGAGTCCTTTAGGTAGTCGGGTAATGAGTTTTTTGAGATTTGCTTGATTGCAGAGCTCTCAAGGTTGCAATAAAAGCCGAGAAGAGCATGTGTTTGCTCTTCTCGCATAAAAGCCTCAGAATTGCACGTCCGACCTTTACCCTTTGGCCTCTACCTGTAAGGTATGATTGAATTGATAACATTTGACACCTTTTCTTAACGAAGATGAAATCTTGATTTCTTACCACCTAAAAGACTCAACATTATTACAGGTAAAATTTCGGTATTGCTAAATTCACTTTTATATCATCTTGGAGTAACACTGTTTTGTGTCTAATCTTTGGAAAAAGTCTCCAAGGGTCGTACTAGAGTTAAAAAGGATTATCTATAAACCATTCTTGTAGCTCTAGTATATTCACACAGGGCTCAACATAATGGAGGCTTAACAATACGGCCATTGTTTTGGTTAATACGCGTTATACACAAGTCGACTAGTCGCCTCATTTATTATTTAGGGGGTTAATAACATTAATACCTAATATTTGCGGCGGTTATTTGTGGTTATAAAGTCAAATCACACGGTAGGGGTTGCAAATTAATGTGTGTAATGAAATTTTTTGATACAGAGCGATGCGTCTAACCTGATATTTATTTTACATGGTAGAAAAGGGTTTGAAAAGACTTTGATAAAAAATTAAATAATTCAATCCTAAAACTGGCCAAAATATAAAATAACAAAAAGATAATAAAATATTTCAAATATTTCAGGTCCCTACAGGTTACACCCAACCTTACCTATTCTAACTTATTAATTTATTAACTTTAATTCGACGAAGAAAATGATTACAAAGAATAAAACCATCATGAAACTGCAATAAACAAATAACCCTATAGATAATAAATAATAAAAATCCTAAACACACAAATTATAAAATAAGTCTAAAATTTTAAAGTGTAGAGTCCTAAAAATTTTAAAATCTCATAATACTCAGTCAGACTATAGAAAGCTTTGGTAACTAGGAGATTTTTAAGTGATGTGCGAAATCGTTTATAATCTTGAACAGATTTTAAATCTTGAGCTAAATAATTGATTAGTTTGACGCTCTGATAGGTAATGGAGTTTTTTGTTAATGTGGATTTTGGAGTTGGCTGTAGTAGGTTGTTGTATCTAAAGCTATAATTTCTGTTTTGTGTAACTCCCGAACACTTTTTGAAAATTAAACGTGATTCGAGTATGAAGATGCATAATATGTTTAGTATTTTTTCCTGTCTAAATATTGGTTCGTAAGATTCACTGCATCTTTTTTTACAAAGTTAACGCACTGCTCTCTTTTGAAGCACAAAAACTGAGTAAAGTACGCCATCTTTGCGGTTCCTTTGCCAAGTTCCTGTACTAAAGATCGAACGATGTAGCACTATTTAGCCAATTTTTTGTTTAGTTCATCTACGTGTGCCTCAAACCTCTTTGTAACCATAGATAATTTACCTTTGTTTTCAATTCAAGACGAACATTATCTAATTTCACCTCCTTAAGTGAACCCTTAAATGTTAGCATATTTTTTTTTGTAAATTAAAGGAAAATTTATTTGAGTCGCACTACGTTTTGATTAAGACAATATCCTGCTGGACATTATTTTTTAGCTCGTTTTGATTCTTATATAACTTGATTTCCCCAATGTCAGCGACTTCCTGGAAATTATCACAATTTCATCAATTTTCTAGAAATATTCACAAATTCCGGTGGTTTTTCGTAACAATACTAAGCAAAATTTTAGAAAAAGTTCCGCCCTGGACACAGTACGTTTACCATATTACTGAATGTTTTTGACAATATATTAAAAGGGTTAGATGTCAAAAAGGCGACTGTGCTTATATTACTGGATATTTCGCGTGCATTTGATTGTGTTGATCAAGATCTACTTAGGACAAAATTACATTATTTTGGACTAACGGATGTGCCTCTGTCATTTTTCAAACACTACCTTTGTGATAGAAACCAGTAAATTCGAGTCGGTTCAAACATATCTAATACTTTAGTGGCGGGGGACATATCTTCAGGAGTATCTCAGCGATCCATCCTGGGACCTCTTTTGTATATTCTATTTACATTTGATATTGGTAATGTTTTAAAATAATGTGAAACTCATTCTTATGCTGATAATAATCAAGTAACTTATAAGTTTGACCCAACATAATACAGAGAGGTCTCGGGACAGGTTAATGAGGATCTGCGTAGTATTTTATAATACACTAGTAAACATAAATTAAGATTAAATGCTAATAAGGCAAAGGTTGTCCTCTTTGCTCCCTTTAATTGTCAATTTTTAAAAGACCATTTGTTCTTTGAGTTGGACGGCCTAGTGAGTTTAGTGAAACAGCAAAGAATCTGAGGGTGCCCTTGGATACCTCCCTTAGGTTCCAGCAATATGTTTCAAATCTCAGCCAAAGATCATATTTGTCACTTAAAACTCTATATGCAAATAAGCACATTATAAATTTTAAAGTAACAAAGAAGTTGTGCGAATATTATATTATGTCAACGATTTCTTATTGTCTTTCAGTTTTTTATCCTTCTATAACAGCAGTAGACTGTCAACGTTTACAAAAGATACAAAACAACTGTTGCCGTTTTGTATGCGGTATTCAAGTATGTGTGTCAAAAAAAATTAACGAACTCTCTTGGCTAAGAATAAATAATTTACATATATATATATTTGTTACTGATATTTATATACAAACTATTAAAAACATTAACACCATACTATTTAAGAGAACAATTATCTTTTCGTAGCGATTTTCGAGGTTTTCCAATAAGATCTGATAAACTAGTATGTTTGAAAGCAGTTTTTCCTATACCTGTGTTAAATATTATAATGAATTTCAAACTTACTTTGCCGCCTGCGGAAACGTTTTATCAATAAAGAAAAAATTTAAACTGGTTATATAGACAAGCAAAAACAAATATTATCGACAAATTGGAGAGTAGTTTATTAGGCTTAGCAAATTTGTTCGTTTTTTTCTCCTTCCTGTTTTATATAGATATAAAATTATTCTGAGTTTAGTATTTAGAGTAGATAAGATTTATTAATCTTAATAATGGTTAATGTTGAGTAGCTGGACTGTCAGCTAGACTTCGCTCTTTTTTATTTACTAAATACTTATTTAATTTCCAGCAATATTGTACATGGCATTTTTTTTTATTATTATTATTGTCTTTAAGATAGGAAGATTTTTTTTCTTAGGCTTTATTTATATTTAGTGCACACTGAAATAAAAAAAAATTATCAAAAAAGTAAAAAAAATAGTGGAATTTTAACAAAATATTAATTTGTCCAAAAACAAATTTATTTCTACATGAAGTTTCCGTTTTCTTATAGGATTTTTTGAAATCTTTATAAATTTCGAGATTTACAAAACATTTATTGACAACTAAACCACCATTTCCAAAGTGAAACATCTCGCGGGTTAAAGAATCTTACCCCTACTAATTAATTCATCTTATTTGGTGTAAAGATTTATGTTTAAATTTCTCTTGCAAACAATTTATTTGTCCATCAAAAACCAAAAGCTCCATCATCATTAATTTACCGCTGTGGAAATTATGAATTAATAAACGTTTTATATAGAAGCGAAAAGAAAGAAACAGAGCGTAAATAGAAAGAAAATTGATAGAAAAACTGATTAGTCTTGGCTTTTTCTTGGTTTTTTTTCTTTTTTCCCAAGAGTAATTTTCTATATAGAGAAAATATCAGGTCGATGTCCAAGTGTTCTTATAGCTATAGTCTTTATTTTATTATTTTTATAAATTTGTTATCTATACTAAATGATATTGCTTTTTAAAGAGCTCCGTAAAAAGTAAAGTAATTTCGGACTCAGGCGGTGTGAAATTAAGCATTTTCATGCATAAGGAAATTAGTGTCACTATTATAAGGGGCAAATGCTACAATATGTTCTTAAGGAATGTTCTATATAGAGTTATTATTGGATTTTTTTTCAACTGATATGTCAAACAAAATATATATAAACATTTGTTTTGTATAAACTTTTAAATGAAATACCATACCAAACGCTGTTTTTTTTACTTTTATTGGTAAAATCTTTATGTAGAGGTAAAACAATTTTTATTTTTTGTTAAAAACGACGCATCGTAAAAAAAAGGAAAGAGACATTTTTTAACTGAAATTAGACTGTGATTTCAAAAATATTTTGAAAGCAAAAAAAAATCCATTGGCGTATCATTTTTCTTCAAAAATCTGACAGTCACCGCCCGTGCGCACGCCCCTGGCAAACCAAAATTGTTGCTTTATGAAGAAAAGTATACAGCTAAATTAACCTTTATTCTGTACTAAATTTAGCTTTATTGTCCCAAGTAGTTTTCTAGATAATAATTTTTTTCGTTTTTTTTAAGAAAATTTTAACACACTGTATTTTCCTAACGAAACATTTTTCGACCTATATTGAATGACTTTTTTTTCATATTTTTCAACGTACAATACGCTGGTGAAGTTTGACTTGTTAAGATCGGGTCACCCTGTATGTATATTTATGTAAAAGTAACATTACCCACTTCCAAAAGCGCTACAGAGCTGAGCTTTGGCAAACTGATAGGAAATATTATAAAACTATAGAAAAAAATTGAATTCCCAAAATTTTAATTTGCTTCCCTACCCTATACATGTAAAGTTATGTAAAAGTTACATTGCCCTCTTCCAGAAACGCTATAGAGCTGAGCTTTGGAAGACTATTAGGAACTATGATAAAACCATAGGAAAAAATTTAAAATCGGCATAATTTTAATCTACTGCGCTCCCCCATAAATCTAACGTTATGTAAAAGTAACATTGTCCATTTCTAGGAACGCTAGAGAGCTGAGCTTTGAAAGACTGAAAGGAACTATGATAAATTCATAGGAAAAAATTAAAAAACGTCAAGATATTTAATAAGGCATTGCAAAAGGTTTGAAAAATATTCCTTATATTCCTAAATATTATCCATATCGAAATAAAATTTCGGACCTCCATTGTCTTTATTTATTTTAAAACACGACGTTTCGGTTAGTAAGTATCTTTAACCGTTATCAAGTGTAAACTAAACAATCTAGTCTCTAGGCTACTACTTATACTACTTGGTGTGCAGTCAGGTGTGACGGCCCGCCCCCTTTTTTAATCCTAAGACGCCTGTTTTCCTTAAGGAGTGGTTTTCATATGTTTGGTATGTCCGTGCTTGGTTGACTGAAAACTTCTTTATTCTGCATTATAAACGCAGCTTCAATAAACTTTCGTTTTCGCCAATGCGACTCCTTATGTAAAACTTTAGCTTCTGACCACTGAATCCTGTGATCATTTGACCATGCATTATCTGCTAAACCGGATTTTTCAATATCCCCTAATTGGGTACTTTTTAGATATTCATTTACTCTAACCTGAAAAGGGCGTTTCGTTTCACCTACATATGATTTACCACACTCACACGGGATTTGGTAAATACATTCCTTATTATTTGAGGGATTGTCTGGTTTTGTTTTAGTTACAAAACTTCTTATCGTATTTCCCGAAGAAAATACTGTTTTTATATTATAGTGTTTAGCTATTCGTCTTATGTTTTCTGAAATCTCTTGAACATATGTTAATGTTAATACCACCTAACGGATTATTATTTTGAGAATTTGGTACATTTAGTTTGTTTCTAATTTTAAATATCGTTGAGTTTATTAATTTCTCGGAATAACCATTCCTATATACAGTGGTTTGAATGTTTCTGTATAATCGTTTGACAAGAACATCCAAAAAAGGTAAGGCCGAATCTTTTTCAATTTTCATGGTGCACTTGATTGTTGGTCCAATACCGTTTAAATGGTGTAGAAAATTCTGTAGTTCGTCATCATTTTCCGGCCATATAATAAATGTGTCATCCATGTATCGTAGCCATAGTTTTGGTTTGACTCTTGCTGTGTTGATTGCATGGTCCTCGAACCACTCCATGTAGAAGTTTGCTACCACTGGCGACAGAGATGAACCCATTGGGAGTCCATCATTTTGCGCGTAAAACTTATAAGTTTTTACTTGATAACTTAAATAAACTTGTTTATACTTGATAACGGTTAGAGATACTTACTAACCGAAACGTCGTGTTTTAGAATAAATAAAGACAATGGAAGTCCGAAACTTTATTTCTACACAATCATTGTCTACGAGTTTCAAGCAAAAAATTATCCATATCCTTTAAAAAATGAGTGAAATCATAACAAAAACATTTCATGTAAAAAAAGCCAAGTACGCGAAAATGGTATTCCATTAAAAGAATTAAGGTAAAGGTAAAGCCAAAGCCAAATTTCATAATGAAAGGTTCTTACTAGTTTGGAAATGTTTTTCTAAACTTGGCTATTACGGCTGCAAATGACTCTTAGGCACAGTGCTAAATTGAACATAAAGAAGTTGGCAAAGTTTAAAAAAAACATTTTCAAACTAGTAAGAACCTTTCATTTTGAATATTGTATTAGAGAACTCGGCTATACATTTATCTCAATTCTTTTTACGGAATACCATTTTCGTGTACTTGCCTTTTTTTTTCATAAAATGTTTTAATCATCATATTCATGCTTATTTTACGTTATATTCTGTTTAAAAAAATGTATTTATAGCGAGACTTTTTGCAGTTGACAAGCTCTCTACCAAATTTTAACCTAGATTCTTTTAGAGTAGTAATGTCAAGTTTTAAGTCGTCGTTGTCGAACGGTTCCAAACCTTACTCAAACACCATGTATGCATTTTAAAGCTTTCCACTTCCAAATGAATTTTCGTTTATAAATATTTAAATATTTTAAAATATAAAAACAACATTTTCAATAATGATAAATCCGTTTAAGTGTACAAAGTTTGGTTTAACTGCAGTTTAGACAATCACCTTCAAAATGCAAAAGTAGGGAGATTTATCCAAGCTGCAATAAAACACCCGTAGTTCCATTTAAACTTCAGGGGTGGGACATCAAGCGACCATAAATCGCCAACTTTAGAAGTTAGAGAAAAGATTTCGCTGAATTTATATGCGACAATTCATAAGGTAAACTTCAACTTTCGCATTTAAAATCTAATAAAACGGAGCTCGTAAATCACTTGAGTACTCAGCAGTTGAACAGAAGACAATTATGGGGTTATTCTTGGGTTATTAATTTTAAAAAAAACCAATAAATACAATAAAAATTTACTTAACATTTATGTAGACATTAGACAAGCTTTTGACAGCGTAAACTTTAAAAAATATTATTAGCTCTATTGGGAATTCCCTTAACAAATATATACCTAAAGCTTAATTTTGATGACGTTGTTATACAAGGTTCTAAAGATATGTATTATTATTTTACAAATGCTTTAAAATTAAATTGAATAGTTATTTTTAGCCGTTCTTTGCACCTACCACACACAATTTTTTTAAAGTTTATAGTATGAAGGTTGTCTTTTAAGTTTTGCATATACAGAAGTTTTCCCAACGAAAATTAATGCACATTTGCATGCGCTCAAACCAGTTAATTTTAATTTTTGCTTATTTTAAATTCCTGACAATAATACTAAATCAACTAAATACATATTTAACACAAATTATTGAGACAAATATTTTTGTATATTCTAGTAATTATTTGCTATGGTTGATTCAATTTTATGAAATGATTGACATAATAAAAACATATTTACTTGGCTCAACTATATATTTTTTTGATTCAATCAATTTTTTTTCTGTGTAGCTAGGACTCGAGTCTGTAAACAAAGTTATAACCCCCTAATTCACTGCAGACCAAAAGTTAACATAAGGTTGCAATTTTAAAATGTAAATATCCCTGATTAGAAGCTTTGATTTTTTGGGGTAGAAATATTAACAAAAAAATATCGATTTAAATTCCGATTTTCTGGGAAGCGCTTGCTGGGTTTTAAACTAATATGTTAAGAAAATTAGCCAAATTAATTAACATTCAGGGTGGTTTATTAGATTATTAGCTTATTGATTTGATAAAAAATGTTATAAGTAAAGCACCTTTGTTTTAGGAGATATCAGAAAAGGTTATTAGGAAATTTGTTTAAAAATTGCGACTAGTTTTAAATTTTCAGAAAAATCGGCTACATATCGTCTAAACAAAATTTTCATAATAGACTATAAAATCAGAGTTAGCTCATTTTTCTGTAAATTGAAAATCTGCCGTAACTTTTAAATTTAAACAACTCTTCTTTATAACATTTTCTGATATCTTTTAAAACAAAGGTATTTTACTCTTAACACTTTTTATCAAATCAGCCGGCTAAACCACCCTGTAGATTAATTGATTTGATTGCAGGAGCAATTCCCAGAAAATCAGATTTTTGTGTCATTTTTACCTTACATATCAAATCAGACACTAAATCACCCTGTATATTAATTGATTTGGTTTATTTTCTTAAAATCTTAATTTTTTATACCTTAGAGGGTATGTTTATAAATAAAATGTAGAAAAAAAAGCGGTTCGAAATGTTTTGGGTTACGCGGTAATAAACTGCGCAGTTTTGATATTGCGCGATTTTGGTCTTTTCATTTTGAGTCCGCGCGGTTTTTGGTTGTGCAGTTTGTGTTGGCGACGAAAGGGCCGCAAGTCCAATAAGAGATGCATTGCTGCAGTGGGGTATATAAGGGTAGGCCTGGGGAGCCCGGGCCCCCCCAAATTTAACATTTTTTTAGATATTTTCCACATATTTCATGAATACATGAGGTCTCGCCCCCCCCCCCCCGAAACTTTTTTCTATATACGCCACTGCATTGCTGTTAAGATAGTTAAAATTTGATTCCCTAAAAATTTGAGAGGCAGCATATCTTTCTGAACTCGAGTCTAGATTAAAACAAGTGTAAACAAAGCTTTGCTGAATAGTGTTAAAGCCCAACAAAAGTCTAGAAGAAGAAGAAGGAGAACATGACAGAAAACTAAAAACATTAAAAATTATGACTTGGTAGGCCTTTAAGTGTAAATATTTTACGCAGACACAAAATAAGGAATCTCTTAATTAGTTACGCCCATTAAAAAGCTTTCTCCTAATTAAAGCGAATGCACATTTTATAGTCGAATTAACATGCATTAAGGAGACAATAAAACGACCAAAATAACCGCATGCGTGACACCCCGAAACTGGAAACCTAAAAATAAAACAGAGTTCCAAAACTTTTTGTAAAACGTATGTTAAAGCCTCTTCAAAAGCTTTGTTCAAACGGCTTAAAACTTATAAATCCTCGTTGCGACAACTTTCAAACAAACATTATTTTACTGGCAACACCGTTTTTTAAAACAGTGCACTTGCCACATGGCACACAGGCGGATTTTAAGAAAAAGCTAGCCATAACCCCTAAACACTAAAAAGCCCTGTTTAATTGTAAAATTGCTATTAGTGCAATCACTGATGATCATGCTAGGCCGTGACCATGTCACGCCTAATTTGAAAAACAATTGCCATAGTAATGACCGATGAAACTTCCATTTATTTTTTTATGTTATTTGCGTTACTTAAATTTACAAAAAAGTTGATGGTTAAAAAGCCCTTTTAAAACTTGCGCCTATTATCAAAAATATTTTTTTTGAACATGGATTTTAAATCTGGAGGTATGTAGCTATTTATTGGACATATTTAACATTGTTTTTTATTTTATTGGTAATATTTTAAACCGGTTCAAAGCAACCGTTGCAGAAAACTTTTTAAATTTACATTTTCTGAAATAGAATTTGACTAAATGTTTCAACTTCATCCAACTTTATTGACATTTTTGGTCCTATTAAGTGCACGCATATGTTTTTTAAGTAACAAAGTCAGTTTCAGCTGCGGAGTTATGCGGATCGAGTAAAAAAGTTAAAATTTCTTTTTGTGTATATAGAAAATTGTCCATTAAGAAATACGTACATAATATGCGTAAATTAATAAATAAGTTTTCTTAGCTTTAATAACAATGGTTTTTGTAAACCAAAAGTATAATTATTATGTCACATGTATTCTGATTTCATTTTTACCTTCCTAGCTCGCGCAGCAATGGCTAGAAAAGGTATTATTTTCGACAACAAAAAAAATTGAGATAACACTGAAAATGTGTTATTTTGGTGTATTGTATCTTAGCAATTTTATCGTGACGTCTGTCCGTGTGTGTGTCTGTGTAGTGTATTTAAGTGTGTGTATATCTGTTCGGCGCAAGCCAAATAAAAGGGAGAGTATATGTGAAAATATGGGTGTGTGATATCAAACGAAAGGTAATAAAGTCTTAAATTAAACAGAATACATTTTAGTTCATTTAAAAAAAAAAGGGAGTAGATTTGAAAAATTAGATTTAAATGGAAAATATGGCGTGTATCATATCAAACGAAAGGTAATTGAGTCTGGAGTTAAACAAAATACATTTTATATATTTTTTTAAAAAGGGTGTGGGTATTTTTTTGCAAAATTAGAATTCAAATCAAAATATGGCTTGTGTGGTATTAAACGAAAGGTTCAGGTCTGAAGTTGAATAAAATATATTTAATTTTTTAGTTATATTAGCTCACACGTACACTATAACTACAGTACATTGTGTGAGCTTAGGGGCCCATATATTGGCAGAGTATTTTTCTTGCTACACAATATACTTCATTTATAAGGAAAGTCGGAAAAAACAGAAAAAGTTCAATTAACTTGTTTTTGCAAATATATCACAGTTATATGCAATTGCGAATTTTACGTACCTACATGCTGGTTAAAACATTTTTTCATGGAGCTATGCAATTAATAAAATCAAATATTGCAATATCTTGTATAAATTTATACAGCCAAAATTCTGGTTTCAACGATTTTTTAGGAAGCATTTTAATTAATTAGTAAAGTTCCAAATTTTATTTTTTTGTGCGGGGTCCTTAAAGAATTTTTCTTCTTTATCTTTTTTAAGCAATAAATCATATATTTTTTTATTACTATATGCAATTTTAGGGGGCTGTAAATGGATCTTAGGTTTTGACCAGCTTTTTCGTGAAATCCGCCTGTGTGCATGGGGTTAAGCACTTTATTTCAGTCGATATAAAAAAAGAAAACAGAAAATATAGCAAAACTTTGGTTTCTCCTGATCACCATTAAATTTTAATTCAATTTATTTATTTTTCAATTTTAGTTTTTTATTTTGTTGAAATATTGTACTCAATTAATTTTTTAAGTAAGATTTTAAAATAGTGTTTTGTATAGTGTGTATATCTGTTGAATTTTTGTTTTATCTGCATTATTGGTATGTTTTTATTTTTACTTTTATACATAATTACCTAAAATGCACACTAAAATTATTCTTTTGTAGTAAAACTGTATGCTTATTCAGTAGTATTTTTAGTTTTTTACGTTTAATATTTTCACTTTTCATCAATTTATTTTATTTTTATAAACTTATTTAATTTTGTTTCATATATCTGATTTCCTATTTTCATTTTTATATTAGTTTTTATTAGTTTTATTATTTTCAACAATCACCTTTCTTTGTTGGTTTTTTTGCGTTGTTTAACTAACATACTGCATATGTTTTTTTAATTGCTTTATATCATTTAATTTTTTTCACAATATTTTGTAAGTATTATTATTTATTTGAATGTAGTTTTGTTTTTTTGTTTACAATGTTGGTGTGGTGTACCTAGGTATACAGGGTGTTTTTTTAAAAAGTAACAATATGTTACCCTGTTGAACTAAATTTTAATGTTATCTCGACTTAAAATATTTTTTCTATAAGCGTGCGGAAAAGTCCACTTTTCTGCACGCATTTTAGTGTGGAAAGTGCCACTTTTCCGCACTAGTGCGGAAAAATATTTTTGTAGGTAAAGTAAATTTGTTACGATTTTGAGGTGTTCTATAACATTTAGACCGTTCAAAATACATTTGTATCTTTCCTAGCACACGAAATATCCTAAAAATATTCAAATTGACTAAAATTCTGCTATATTTTCAATATTTTCGATAAAATAAAGTTTTCAGTAAAATAGTTTCAAATTATAAGTTTTAAACCTCCCCGGTATAAATATCGTCATTGTCAATGTCAAACAACAATGAACACTAGTGGTTTTATATTTGGCATCTTAAATCACCATAGCAACAAAGTACAAACAAACTGTCAAAACAAAGCCAATTTTGCAGATACAAGCGTCTTTTGAATTTTTCAAACAAAAAAATCAGATTTTCAATGGATTCTTCGGACGAAGATCTACCCCAGTCAGTTCTAGAAGCCGCTAGAATCGCTAATTTGGACCTGCTTCCTTCAAAATCTCGTCACAGGTATGAGAAGGAATATAGTTTGTTTGAGAGATGGTGCCACGCTAAAGGCATCAAATCCCTTCAAGAAGCTGTTTTTTTGGCATATTTCTCCGAAATTTCCAAAACGTGCAAACCGAATACCCTTTGGTCGAGGTATTCTATGCTCAAAAGTGTAATAAAACTCAGAAAAAACGTTGACTTAAGCAATTTTTTTAAAGTTACGGCCTACTTGAAAAAACAAAACGTTGGATTCAGACCCAAGAAGGCAAAAATCTTCACAAAAGAAGAAATTTTCAAGTTTTTAAGCGAAGCTCCTGACCTAGTTTATTTGCATATGAAAGTTGCCACGATTTTTGGTTTGGCGGGCGCATGTCGCCGTGAAGAACTAGCAAAAATGTGCCTAGATGACATTGAAGAAAAAGGAAATATGATCATTATAAAAATTCCTGACTCAAAAAACCATACATTTAGAAGTTTTGCTATTTCAGAAGAAGCCGAGAATGGAAAACTTCTCCAATTGATCCGAAAATATGTCAACTTAAGGAAACCAGAGACCCCACATAGACGGTTCTTCGTAAACTACAAAAAAGGAGCATGTACGGTACAATGCATTGGAATTAATACATTCGGTAAAATGCCATCAGATATCGCATGCTATCTGAAGCTTTCAAATCCAGAATTATACACGGGCCACAGCTTCCGACGTTCTGCCGCAACAATGTTGGCAGATTCAGGTGAAGGAATAACCAATATCAAACGACTCGGTGGATGGAAATCTTCAAGTGTCGCAGAAGGGTACCTTGACAGTTCAACTGGATTCCAAAAAAATATTTCGAATAAAATTTTGAAGTTCAGCCACCCTGGTCCTTCAACTAGTCAGCAACTTTCTTCTACCATACAACCTTCCAAAGTGCCTCAATCCAGCCCCAAATGCATGACCACAGTTGCAACAGATGTTTCCGAAAACTTGGAGAACGCAGTGGAGAACCAAAACCCAAGTTTCAAATTTGCCACTTCATTTGAGAAAACACTTGCCTCTGCTATCAACTTACAGCACGCTACAAACTGCACCTTTAATATTAATGTTAATAATAATAATTGATTTGATTAAAATGTTTTGAATATAAATAATTTTCTGATTAATTTTTAGTTTTTTCCTCACGCTTATAGAAAAAATAATGTACCTAACTCGTGCGTAAAGTGTCTTTTCCGCACTTGATTGCTGGCCAAACTCCGCTATCGCGTCGTTTGGCCATCTGCAATCGCGTGCGGAAAAGAGGCACTTTCCGCACTAGTTAGGTAAACTACTATTTTCTACGAGCGTGAGGAAAATGCGATTTTATACACTATTTTTATTGCAGAAAATTGTACTTTGCCGCCCTAGTATGTAAAAATATTCCGCACAGAAATGTCAAATTTTGAAAAACCTGTATGGATTTGAAGTTTCTAATTATAGTATTTCTTATGAAATGCCTTGGTTGCGATGGTGTAAAGGTAAGATATTTTATTTCACACTACGTATTTTTTTTCCAAATTGCGTGATCTGGTGTGTATGTGGTTTGGTTTATTTTTCTTATAATTAATTTTTTTTATATTTTCCTGACACTCGTAGAAAAACAATTGTTCCTAACACCTGCAGAAACTTATTTTTCCGCACTTAAAAGCTTGACAGAACTCGCTACGCATCGTTCTGTCAAGAGCATTTGGGTGCGGAAAAATCGATTTTCTGCACTTAGGAAAATAGTTATTTTGTTGTTAACAGCGCACGCTAAGTTCCCTGCACTATGCTTGATTAATCCATTCTTAGTTAGATTTCGATTATAGTCATTGGTTATATCGATTCGTAGAGGAGAAGGTAAAAATATGGGCTACCATTTGGTTTATTTGACATATCTGACATATTTTCGGTGTATATAACATTTCTTATTTTTTTGCCGAACATGTAGAACCTGACGTTTACGTTAACATCTCTATCAGCACCTGCGCAGTCGACATGACACCACAAATTACACATTGAGCCCAGTGGCGGCTCGTCCATAGGTTTGCAGGTTTGCGCAACCCCCAAAAAATATAGGTAAAATAATAAAGGAAGTATTAATTATATATTTTTAAATTCCCACCAGAATTATGTACATTTATACGCTACCGCACCTCTTATATCTCGCGCGCTGGCGCAGGGAGGTCAGCTTGTCTAATTTAGACGATCGAAACCTCAATATCGAACTATTTTCTATCATAACTACTAAGGGTCGGTTTATCAATAGAGGGCTAGCCCTGTCCCGTGGGTTATCTATAATAGCTGTCTTTTTTTGGCACATGGTAAAAACGTCTATCATCTCTTTTTTTAACCAAGGGTCAGGGCTAACCCTCTATTGATAAACCGCCCTAGGTCTTAAAAAAGTGCCCAATTACCTTATTAGTAGACCCCAATGCAGAAAATCGAGCAACTAACTCGTTGTCACTTGTTACGACGACAAGTCATAGGCCGATTGATAGCCTGCATAATGATCCGCCATATTCCGCGCGGAAAGGCGATTTTCAAAAGTGCTCCAAGTTGGTAAACCAGAGATTATATGGTGATTTCTTCACGCATATTTAAAATATAGGTTAGTATCTTTAATTTTTACTATTAAACCATTTGCAAAGTTTCAATTTGCTTGCTAAAAAAATGAGGTAAAAGTTGTGTATTGATTTATTATAATTTTTTTAATATGTATTATATACAGGGTGTCCCATTAAGGATGGCAGCCGGATTTACCTCAGATACTAGTACAGCTACGACGTCGGGAAAATTTTTTTATGACAAAATCGGGCCTTGTGAATTTCCCTAAAATATTTTTGTTTCTGTAGCTCCCCGCTAGGGGGCAGTAATAATATCTCTCAACTATAAAAATTGAATTTTATGACAAAACTCTATAATATATATACACAAATTTTACCATATTCGTATTCCTTGAAAGATTCTGCATAATGTGGACCTCTCACTTCCCACATGGATGGAATGAAAATGTCACTTTTTATTAAAAATAATAATTACTTCTACGTGGTAACTAAACCGACTCTTACTATTTATTTGACTTATTAAGAAAACCCTAAAATATGCAACTATTCTTGATTTTTTTTGAACTTTTCAAAAGAGGAAATTTTTTGAAAGTACCAAACCAAAAAAACTTAAATTTCTTTAAATTCAGATACAATTTTTATACAAATCATTTAAGATGAAATCCGCAAGTCAAAATTTGACTTAGTTTTGAAGATATTTAAAAAATAGTTTTGTTTGTGTATTACGTGGTGAGACGAGACCTTATTTTATTATTTGCATGTGTCACACCTGTTATAATTTTTGGACAATTTGATGTTTACTGACGTTTTATAATTCTTTATGTCAAAAACAAATTATAAAACGTCAATAAACATTAAATTGTCCAAAAATTATAACATATGTGACACGTGCAAATAACAAAATAAGGTCTCGTCCACGTTCTCGTCTCACCACATTTAAATATCTTTAAAACTAAGTCAAATTTTGACTTGCGGATTTCAGTAATATCTTAAATGAAGATAGCTTGACAACTTCAAGTAAAAATATTAATGGGTTTGTATCTGAATTTTTTAGAAATTTAAGTTTTTTGGTTTGGTACTTTTAAAAAAATATCCTCTTTCAAGAATCATTGCATTTTTTAGGGTTTTCTTAATAAGTCAAATAAATAATAAGAGTCGGTTTAGGTACCACGTAGAAGTAATTAATTTTTAAATAAAGAGGTACAAGTGAGAGGTCCAAATTATGCAGAATATTTCAAGGAATACGAATATGGTAAAATTTGTTTGTTTATCATAGAGTTTTGTCATAAAATGCAATTTTTATAGTTCGGAGGTGTTATTACTGCCCCCTAGCGGGGAGCTACAGAAACAAAAATATCTTAGGTGAATTCACAAGGCCCGATTTTGTCATTAAAATTTTTTCCCGAAGTCGTAGCGGTCCTAGTATCTGAGATAAATCCGGCTGCCATCCGTAATGGGACAACCTGTATATTAGACTGAAAAAGTCTGTATCGATACGTATCAGTTGCGTTTGTGACTTTATTATAGTTAATATTAATACTACGATAAAGAATATATAATAAAAAATTGATATATAGTATAGCAAGATTAATAAATTTAGTTAAATTTTTATAAAAAAGCTATGTTAAATAAAAAAAAAGCTATAAGCTACTTACGTACACACTCTATCTAGTATCAATTTTTTAAGTTTTTGCTTAACAGGAAAAAATCGATATGTAACATTTTTTTGGAGGCGACTGTACCATCTCCAGAATGCACAGTACCTATATTAAAATCACATTTTTTAAACGCTAGTAGACATTTCCTAACTTTCAGCATCGATTTGTCAAAAACTAAAACCATAAAATAATTTAGATCGTTCAGAACCGACAAGCTGACCACCGCGTCGTTAAGTTAAAGTCCAGTTTCCACCCATGCGTGCCCACCCTGATTCAAAAAACTTATCACGTGATGGGACATGTATGCACATGTTTTAAATGCACCATTACCTGATGCGTTTTTTGAATCAGGGGTGGAAACCGGATATAACTCAACTCGCTTAGAGAAAAAATAATATTATCGAAAAAAGTAAATTTTTTGTTTTTTCTGCAGTGTATAATAATTTCGTAAATAATATTTTAAGATTATATTTGTCATTCAGCTGTTGTGTTCTTAGCTCTCAGCGGACCATTTCGAGCCGAATGGCACGCCTTCATTAGTTCTTCCGGACCAAGGAAAGTTTTTGTATTTTTTTAGTAAATTATTAATGAGAGAAAAGAAAGATCAAAGATAAATCCTGACTCAGTCGCTGCTAAAAATATGAAAATATAGATTGCACACTGTAGAGGCAGTGCCGCACCCAGGAATATGTCTTGCGGGGCGCCGCCTCTGGGGGGTTCGAGGTCTCATGATGGCGCATTTTATGCTATTTTATCTTGTTATTTAGGAAATATGTAGAAAATATCTAAAAATCTTAGGTTTGGGGTGGTCTGGGCCCCGAGGTCCCCCCTGGGTGTGCCCATGGTAGAGGATGCTATCGTATAAGAAATATAGGAAAGAGTAAATGCAAAAGTTGTTCGGTTCCTAAATTGCCAGAAAATGTTATTTAACAAAACAAATAAAGGGGTGATATTAAAGTAGGTACGGAAAAATTATTTAAAAAAATTTTTGTTCTCAGCCGGGACTCGAACCTGGAAGTTCTGGCTATGTACGCGAACCAATTGAGCTACTAAACACGTATTAATTAGACGCAAGTATCAACGTCTCCAAAAATGGGATCGCCTTTTTATGTTTAGATTTCCAATCGCAGTGATGATTTTTAAACACCAAAATGTATGTATGTATGTATAAAAAGTTTTTCCAAACTAGAGAAGCGTTGAAATTAAAAAACAAAAAATTACCTAAAAAAAGTTTTTTATGCTTAGATTAGGGAGAGGTCAAAAAAAAATTTCTTGTTCTCAGCCGGGACTTGAACCCGGAACCTCTGGCTATCTATATACGCTAATGAATTAAACTTCTAAACACGTATTAATTAGTAGCAAGTATCAACGTCTCCAAAAATGGGATCGCCTTTTTGTGTAAAATTTTTTTTTAAACGCGGCGATTTCCATTATTCATTTTTAAACACCAAGAGCGATTTTCATTAATTATTTTTAAACACCAAGGTATATACAGGGTGTCCCAGACCACCCGTTCACCCCTTTTAAAATCTAAAAGATGAATTTTTTCAATGATCTAAAAAATGATTATAGCCATATCGAGGATGCTCTTTCAATTGGTGGCATTTACAAATCCCAGCGCCGACCGGAAGTGGCCTTTTCAGGTCTAAAGTCCGTTTTTTGAATAGGGATGGGCATAATTTTGCAACTGATTCGGGTTCTACCCAAGAAAATAGGCAACTTTTATTTAAAACATTTTTTCTTAAACGTCATTATTTGTCATTATATATGCCCATTTCTATTTAAAAAGGGAACTCCAGGCCTAAATAGGCCACTTCCGGTCGACTCCAAAAGTTAAAAACACATGCCATCAATCGAAAGAGCGTAAAGTAATTTTTTGGATCATTAAAAAAACTTTTTCCTTAGGTTTTTAAAAGGGGTGGACGGGTGGTCTGGGACATCCTGTATAATGTGTATGTATACAAGGTTTTTCCAAACTAGAGAGGGGTGTATTAAAAAACGAAAAATTACTTTAAAACATGTCTTATGCTCAGCCAGCCGATACTCGAACCTGATGGATTAGAAGTGTCCCGGCTGAGCCCAAGAACCATTTTTTTATAACTTTTCGTTCTTTATTGTCAATCACTCCTTAGTTTGGCTATTTTGGGGTTTATGATATTCATAGGGGATATGGCCTAAAACTAGTCCACCTTTGCGATGCTTCTATTTCAACAGAAGCTAAAAGCTGAAAACCGTTTATCGATACAACAAGCCGTTTTCGAGCTACAGGTTTTTTTTAATTTTCATTTTGGAAGGAGGCTGTATATACTCGTATATTTAAGAAAATTTAACTTAGATTTAAACTACTTTAATATTGTTTTTTTTTAGAAAGGGCCCAACTGTCAAAACTGAATTTAGCTGTTGCTTTTAGATTTTACGTTGTTGGTATTTTAAAATCAGCGTAACATTTACTATAAAACGGGTTGGGTTTGATTGGTGATATTGGATACATTGATTAAGATTAAAGTCGAGACTACTCTCAAGAAGGGGCATATTCGAAATGAGGATTTTTAAGGGAAAGTTCAACCAAGGAGACACCAACATAGCAAAAACAGACACCAACTTAATAGGTACAAGACAAACTCAATCAAGATAAACGGTATATTTAACAAACATACACTTATTTATAGAACTCTTCAAAAACAATATAAACTTTATTTTATTTTACAAGAAGTTATGTTTTTAGTCTCAATCAGACCTTGATTAAGCCTTGAGTGGTGACCTAAGAAATAATTACATCTTAGGTGACGTCGCGTCGGCTGGTCCATCAGACCGATAGCACGGATCACCTGTGCCGATAGGCCCATATGGGCTCCAACACGTACGTATATCTGTACTGAAAAAGGTCTCTAATAAGAACGGCTACAAGCGTTCCGACATGTTGGATTTCAAATGAACCCAAACGTATAGCTTTGAGAAATTCAGGCTACTGATAATGAACGCCGCGCTCTCAGCGTTATCTCTTTACTAAGATTAAAAACACCCATTATCAGTTACCTTAGGGCAGTGGCGTAAATAAGGGGGGGGGGGCTCGTGGGCCCGTGTCCTCCCGAAGCTAAGATTCTTTTAGATATTTTCCACACATATCATGAATACAAACATAAAATAGTATAAAATACGGCCTCATGGGGTCTCTGACCCCCCCCCCCCCCCCCGAAACTGTCACGGTTCCCCCGAACACTTTTTTAATTGCGGGTTGTGTAGGATCTCTTTTTAGCTTCTTGTACGTTGAGGGTTCTAAAAGATCGACCATCTTTCTGTTGTAGTCATCCCTGTTCAATACTACAGTGGCGATTCCTTTGTCGGCAGGCAGTATCAGAATGTTTTCGTCTTTGTTGAGATCCTTAATGGCTTTTTTTTCCATCCTTGTAATGTTGCGATTTGGTGGTTTGGCATCTGTGAACACTCCGTGCGTATTTCTTCTGCCTGATCTTCGGGCAACTTTCTAATAGCAGATTCTAAGTTGCAGTTGCAGACCACACACTAAACAATGAAGACCACCGAATAAAATTCGAAGACACACAAGTTCTCTGCGCCTCCTCTTCATACTATCCAAGACTCTATCGAGAAGCAATCGAAATTCATAAACACCAGCAGAACTTCAACAGATCTGAAGAAACTCTTAAAATTAACAGGACATGGGTACCGGTTCTTAAAAACACTAAACGGCTCGCTTACAATAACAAAACTGAATCAAGGGAATGTGACCAATCACCGACCAGCTCTGATATACGCCCCGCCCACCATAGCGTATATAACCTGCGCCCGCGACAGACTAACCACCAGTCTTCGAGAAGCCGACATACAGTCAACATCTCCTGAAGATGCCATCCACTCGAGATGGCGAAACGTCGAGAACGAATTTCCAACGACGACGGCCGAACAGCCCGAAAGCACACCCACCATTGGGCGATGGCCGCGAAAGCCTTTCACAATTTGTACCTTTTAATTTGTTTAAAAAAATGCCAAAAAAGCAGCTACACTTAAGATAATGGCTTTGTGTTCCAAAATTCAAAGAACTTTCTTAAATTTAAGTAATAATTAACCCTAATTTTGACAACGTCAAATCACTGCATTGAACAATTGTTAACGTCATTTGTAAGCGGATTTCAAATGCTATTGAAAGCGTTTGCTCTTTTATTCTACGCAATACGTTTGGGTTCAATTAAGTCCTATATGGCGGAACGCCTGCAGCACTTATTTTCCATTAATGGTTTTAATACGCTTTAGCTGTACAAATATATTTAAGACGTACGTGACTCCAACCCAACCGAGGCGAGGGTCCAACAACCTTTTAAATAACAAATTTAGCATATTTTTATAATCTAACCATAAGTAATGTCATTACTTTAAAAAGTTCTTTATTTCAAAAAAATTATACTTAAACATTATACAAATAAAAACCTACAAAATCGAAATATTTTTCCAACTTTAAATGGTCTAAGCAAGAAATAATTCATTAGCTTAAATCGAGCCCCTAGAGGGCAAAATGTCTTTGTAGATTATCCCTACTCAGAGAACATACCGGGTGGGCCAAAAAAAACCGGACAATATTTTTTTCAATATAACATTTGAAATATACCATCGATTTTAATGGGACAAACTGCACTAGACAGAGAATTAATCAGAGTTTTGCCTAAATATATTTTTTGTCCGCCATCTGAAAATCCAACATGGCAGACAAAATTAAATTGTACCCTTCAAAATGCTCGTTTATTCATGTGCTGCGAACATGTTGTAATTATTTATTTAAATTAATAAAAAAGCTGTACTCTTGCCACGCACAACAACGTACGAATCAGCAAAATCGGTCCGATGGTTCTAAAAAAAAATGTTTTGTTTCAACCATTGTTTTGCATATTATACGATTGCCTTGCCAATCATGTCTGCATTTATTTCCTTGTTGACTGCTTTTTAAAAATCATGATCACAATTTAACGCCGTCTAAAAATTTAAGATGGCGGACAGAATCATACTTGATTCTTCAAAATGGCGCGTTGGTTCTTATTTTCTGCCCAGCCAGCTACTAAATTATTATTTAAGTAGGTTGGTAAAAAATAGTTTCTTTTTCTAGTAAACTTTCCTTCATAAGAGTGTTCAAATAAATGCGCATATTTAAGATATTAGCATGTCTGGAAAATATCTTGTAATCGGATGCCAGTTGAGGTGAATGCTGGAGAAAAGCATATTAAATTCTTTTCAAGCAAAATGTTCATGCAAAAAGTAAAATGAAAACAGAATTAGAATACATTTTGATGTAAAGGAATCTAACAAGCAAAGTAAAAAAAAAACATTTATATTTCTCTTTAACTTAGCGATACGAAGCTGTTATTAAATAATTACCTCTGACAGAAGTATACAATACCTAATACAACTACTTTCAGACCCATTCCTGCCCTATTAGGGTCAAATCTTGATGCCGCATTATAAAACAACACACACGGGAAATAGTTCAACAGGTTGGTTAAATCCCTAAATCAAACCCGCAAATAAAGTAATTTTTTTATAGATGTCTCTAGAAAAATGACGCTTGAAACTTCTCTTTTGTGCCCTTCTTTGACTAACTTGAGTTAGGTTTAGATCTGGTAAGGGCTGACCCAGCTTTTAAATTTTGATTTTAACTTTCAAACAAAGACTGGAAAAATTGCTTTTTAATAATATTACTAACGCAATTTATTATCAAGATGGATAATAAAAATTCACGGTAAATTATAACACGACTAAAAATGCAAAACAATATGAATAAGGTACACAAGTTCCGTAATATCAATGTTTACAACAAGAGTTGTTCTTTGCATTAAAACAGCGGTGTGCGCCCCCTCACAAGCACACAAAACAAGAAAATTACTCGAATTAGTAACAAGTTTTGTTATACTTTATGTATGTTGAATAGGACCTACAAAATCTTTTAGCGGGGACAAGATTCAGGGGGTACCCAAGTAACATTATTACCACTCAAGGTTTTATTAATTTGGTTTCTAGGTTATATATTACCAATTACCTAAAGGGTGTTACTACAACCAAAAAAGTGATTTATAAAGGGAGTATAATAAAACTGATATTCCTTCTGTTCCTTTTAGATACTTTTGGTTTTATTGATTTCTGATTTATAAAGATGGTCTTATAAAACCATTTTACATAAAAGTTTTTAAAAGAAATAAATATAAACTTTGGTCATTTAGTTTTTTTCATTACTTTAGGTCATCACAAAAGTGTTTTATAATAGAGCTAAAAGGTTATCTTATATCCTTTTGTTTCTATAGTTATCAATAGTTTAAAAGTAAATATGATTAGATAGGCGGCCATATAGAACCTAGTTTCCTTAAGCTTTTTAAGAGTGGTAAATATAAACTTTAGACTTTTGGTTTTTGCCATTACTTTTAGGCATATTAAAAAGGTTTTATAGGAAGGCTTAAAGGTAAACTTAATTCTTTTGTATTTATAGTTACCCACAGCTGTGTATTAAATATTATTCAAATAGGCGGCCATAAATCCTTGTTTCCTTAAGGGTTCTAAAAGAAGTAAGTAAATACTTTCGTGTTTTATTTTTTTAGGTATTTCTTGTAAAAGATAATAGATATACCTAGGTACAGATTGTACCTACTATTGCAAGATTGATTATTTAAAGCCCAATAATTAATAATTGTTGAGTTTCCGTCCTCCTGGGTAGGACACCCAGGCCTAGATAAGGCCTGTTTAGACGGCCTATATAAGAGGTTAACCTCCAGCCTGCAGGCACAACGAATATCATTGCACTGGCCCTCTCGATTGTGTCGAAATTGCATGTTAAAACAACATTAAAAGTGTTGAATTATACGCTTTTAAAACACTTTAAAAACAAATACAAAAAATTTAAGTGAGATTATGTTGACTATGTTTACATTTTTTTTTCTTGTGGTTTCATAAGGGCACTCAAAAATCCTTGTTGCGATACAATGACAAATAAAACCAAGTGACCACTATAAAACTTTAATGGCGTATATAAATTTATTTAAAAAATATTGTAAAGAGAAAATATTTATCTAGTCGTTTTAGCAGTGCTTTTTAACAATAATTTTACTTAAATTTTTGATTTATGTAAACCACACAGACTTTTTTAATGTGAATAGTGTAAATTATTTTTTTTTTAATTTTAAATATTTGTTATTTTGTTATCAAAAAACTATTAAAAAGCATTCTTGAGCTGGCGCGCTTGTTTTGAATGCTTTTTAGATACGATTTTATCAGAAAAATAAATCTGGCAGGCAATTTGATCATCAACAAAACGACAAACTCGGTATATTTTTATGTGATAAAATAATTTTGGGACTCTGACATTTTTGGCAATTCTGTGATCTAACTAAATTAATTTATATAGCCATTGTGAATCTAAAATATCGCCATAGCTTTTATAGGAAAACCTTCTTTACTCTAAAGGTATTATGGTATTCACAACAACGAAGCTGGAGTTTATTTCTTATGGTTTTTATAGTGAGTTTAATACATAGGTTGCCATCACCAATTGGTAGAGTCTCATTTAGGAGGTCTAAGGGGTATATAAGGGTAATGGAACGTGCTGGCGACCAACATTGAAACTAATGGTTTTAAGCAAAGGCGCTGGCAACCTTTTAGCTTCTGCTATAAATAAAGAAATGTTACTTGGGTAACGGCCGGCTGTCAGAGAACCTCTGGTGTATTCAAGCAACTTGTCAAGTGACCCTACTATGTTACCCCCCGCTAGTTAAAAGCGGCATAAATGCATTGTTTTCCTATGTTGTTGCGGCCTTTTAACTAACGAGGGCAGTATATGTTTGTTGTACGGTGGTGGTAAGCCGCAAAGGCCCAGAGCCCAGACGTCAAGTTGATTTACCTTTCCGTTAAAATAATCATTGGGTCTAGTATCTAGTATAACCTACTCCTTAGGGCAATATAGTGCATTTATATGCATTGTATGTCCACGTAGGAGTATTATATTGCCGTTAAGGAATATTATGATAAAATAAATTATCTTCTGACGATAAAAACTCGTTCTGCTTCACACCGAAAAATACACGTTGAAATGCAAGGTGAAAAGTAGGGTTACGGTATGTCAATAGGGACCTACTGCAATAGTGCCAGGCACAAATTGGCCGTGCACTATATTGACAGTTTCTCATTATAAGAACAGCTGTCTCCTTCAAAATTAGGCCTTTGTTGTATTATACGAGCCGGATTTAATAGTGACGCCACTATTAATGGAAAATAAACGACTGGATTTCGAAGTTCGACTTTGGTATGTCAATTTGAAAGATCAACTGTCAGTTTTTTAATGCGAAAACTGTCAATATAGTGCCCGGCACAATTTGTGCCTGGCTTTATTGCAATAGGTCCCTATTCACTCGGACCAATCGTGAAATGGGCATGTAACTAATGTTAAATGCTGCTAAGCGTCCAAAGAATTAACCTATTAACCTAAAGTTTGCGCAAATCTAGATTCGTTTAAATATGCTTTGTAAAATTGGGTGAGATCAGAAAATGAAAGTGGCTCATTTTGGGGCTTTTCTGAACTCATGCGGGCCCCATTTTCAACAATATTTCAAGTCATTACTTTAAAACTACTCAATCGATTGAAATCCAATTTTGAACAATTGTAGGCCAAAGCATTTCGTACCCTGAAAACGGAACTGACATAACTGAAAAATGTAATTTTAGGTAAACAAAACGAAACTCAAATAATTTTGGTATAACTGATGCTTATTTAAGTTCTTATTATATAAATTTCTTAATTCGAACATCAAATTAATGTAGGCATGATAACTATAGTTGACGATGTATATGTTACCAGACAAACCCGATTTTTAGCATAAACTAATTTTTCCTAGGCCAAATCAGTTTATCCGAAGAGCGATAGGATGAACTAGTTTGTCCTAGTCTAAACTACATCGGATCGCGATTTAACTAGTCTGAACTTGTCTGAACTGCTTAGATGGTAGCCGCTTGGCTTTGGCTAGAGTCCCTGTATGTTGACATATTTGGATATATTAATATATCCAAATATGTCTACATACAGGGACTCTAGCTTTGGCTAGCCGATCACAAGGATTTAGTTTGCACGCGTACATTGACTGTTATGACGCGTTAGTCTTATTGCAAAATCGTGGCGTATTGTGCGTGTTGTCCGTATGGTTGGGCAGAATTTCCGCCTTTGCAAGAACCGAGTCGAACCGAACCGAACAGAACCGCACCAAACCGAACCGTACCGATCCGTACCGAACCGAACCGATGCTTTGCAAAAAAAATAACGTTCTCTGCAACTCGAAATGCCATAATAGTTTAACATATATAATAACAAGTAAATAATAAAAATTAGTAAACATGTTTGTAATAATAGTATTTTCTTTAAATAGTAGTAAAAACGTTACTTTTGCAATCGGTCCGCAATAGTTTAGACAAGGACAAATCAGTTTTTCTTAATTATAATTAATTTATTTTAGGAAAGCCAGTTTAGCCTAGGATAACTAGTTCATCCTATCGCTCTTCCAATAAACTGATTTAGCCTACGAAAACTAGTTTATCCTAAAATCGGGTTTGTCCGGTAACATATAGTATATATAGGATAATTGATAGAGGACGCCTAATTTTGTCATTTTATTAGACTAAAAGTCAAAATTTATAAATTTCGAGTTGTGTCATTTTCGTTCTGAGGGTGCGATTTGTTCGACATTAGTCAGTTTTTATATTACTATTTAGTTTTTAAGTTTTGATGTTTTTTTTTTAAAATATGGAAAATTTTTACATTCTTAAATACTGGAACGACCAAAAGTTATATTAGAAACCAGCAACGTTTTGGCCTACAAAATTTTGTTTAATATTGGCTAGTTTAACGATAATAACTTGACACGTTGGCGTTGTTGAAAATGGCATAAATGCAGCTGAATTTGAAAGTTATTGAATCTGACTGGCCAACTGTAAGCAGATTGAAATTATATATATATATATATATATCATATATATATTTTTTTTTTATGAAAAAATATTGTCTAGGTGAACACAAAGCTTAAAACAAATGATGCAAATATTTAAAACAGTTGAATTTAATATGACTATATATAGCACACAAATCCCAGGTTAATAATAACCTATGTGACCGAAGTTCAGAAAAGCCATAAGATTTGCTTGCATTTTTATGATCTGGTCTAATTTTACGAAGCTTCCTTAATATTCTCAAGCGTATATTCATGCAAAATTTCAAGTTTAAAAGTCGTTGGACACTTATCGCCAATCGGAGAAGCACCATTAAACGTAAGCTGTATGACAATTTCGCTATTTTGTCATCAACATGACATCACAGAAATCGAAAAGTAACACTCAAGCGTCATCCCCGATGTGCGCTGACATACTCTGTCTTTGTGTATCATGAGGTTATGTATCTGCATATTATGTATATCTATGTATGCAAATGCCTTGACCCTTAACAGTAACAGAGATAAATCCGCGTAGGATTCTGGATGACTCGGTTTTTGACAAATTGAAAGGACAATGTTTCCCAGGTCGCTTGGGAACGGTTTTTAATCATAAATCGAAAACGGTAGAAGAAATAACAAGTGAAGTTTAAAGGCGAAATTCGGCACCTTACTTCTTTCAAAATGACGCCCTTCAGGTCACGTCCACCATTACTCTTACTTCCTTCCGGTTCCAGTCCTTATCTGTATTTCTACGTATTTCGATCGCTGTGCTGATGCTGCTATAATGGTGCTTTATTCCAGCGCTGACTACTTCTATAAAATAAACAGGGCGTCGTTTTCTACAATTTCTAAATACCGATTTACCTTATATAGTTCTATAAATCTAGAGAGTACCCTTGCAAGTCAAGGCGTTTTCTTAAGGATTGAAAAATCAAAGTTACCTTTTAAGAAAAGCTAAATTAATTATGGTTCAAAATATTACCAGGGCATAGTTAGATATTTTTAGTGAAATTTTTACAATCAGGTACTAGTAGACTTTCCAAATTTTAAATGAGACCCCCAAACAAAATGAGTAATTTTTTAGAAGCGAACTGATCAAATCGTAAATACTTCCGACTGCGGCTTTTAAACTTTTGAAAACTAACCAAAACTTTAAATTTGGTACCGTTTTTACCACAAATTTTATTCTGTGGCGCCATTTTTTCTAAAAAGTGCATAATTTTTTTAGCCTATATTGGTATTTTTTGAAGTGTCAACTTCTTTAGGCGCGTTTAGCAGTTTTTGTGGGTAGTGAACTGAGCTGAGCCGTCAGGCTCGGCTATATAACGCTCATTCGGGTGAAGTCGGCTCTAGTCGACTAACTGTGAAAGGACCATTTAGCGAGCGATATGATGCAGATGAAGGCCAGTATTATTAATTTCACCTTGTTGAAGTTACACTTCTGCCGTGTGGTCTTAAGCACACACAATTGTTTTGTCCTCTTTTTTAAGTTACTTATACTCGTTTTTAAAGGCAGGCGTTTCAACAGATTTAAAACTGCTAAACTAACTAAACGTTTATTAAATCATGATACGTATTTGAAACAATGCGGTGTTGCCAAAGAATGCATTGTTTCTTTGTATTCTACAAGTTAGAAAATTAAGATAATATTAAAAAAGTGGGCGACTGTACCTACTTAATTTTTACCTAAGCAAATCTTTTTTGTACTTTTTTTATTGCATTTTTTTTCCTTTATCTTGAGGTGTGTCAAACCATCTCACACCTTCCCTTCTCCTCTATAAGGATAACTTACATCTAGGATTAAGATTCTGTACTGATGAATTAAGGCTCCTTCAACCTTGACCAAAGAATAATTTTGGTGCAAGAGAAAATCAACCTTATGGTAAGTCTCAAGACTCTTCGCAAGAACACTTTTACAATTATTTATTCATGAGAATTGTTTCCTTGCACCAAGAACCCAGGAGGGTTGGCCCCTCGTTTGGCCCTATTCAAGATCACAATTACCTGGTTTAAGGGCATATTAATTTGATTCAATAAATCTGTTTTTTCGGTGTACTAGTATTTTCTGCATTATTTAGGTATGAATCTCGGAACTCCAAGACAACGCCGGCGCCGCCCCTCGAAAAAAAATGTCAAGCTTACTACCCCCTGAGCCCGAGATTGCTCTCAAAACTGAAAGAACTGTTTCCACAATAAATCTACACTACAGCAGCGTGTCGTGGATAAAAGGGCGGGGGGGGGGGGGGGCGAAGACCTTAAGGGGCGCAAATATAGGTATGGGAGTCAAATAAATTACAAACCTTTTTTTAAAATAATAACACTATTAATTCTATTTTTTTCTCAAATGACGCCAGGGGCGCCAAGCGCAGAGGGGCGTTCGCCCCCCCTGGCCCCCTATACGACACGCCACTGTTACACTACTATTTTTGGAAAAGTAAATAGTAATAACAGATTATGACTTTATTACTCAAACGAATTTAAATATTATACCTAGTACCGAGAGAAATTTTGTCATTTTTTCTTTGTCTTGTGCGCACTATAGATACTCTGTTAGAGCAAGCTCTATAGGAAACGAAGACTGACAATGATTTTCTGTTTTACCTTCTTAGCCCGCGCAGCAACATCTTGTTTTCGACGAAAAAATTATTTGCCGAAAATGTGTTTTTTGGCTGTATTTTGAACTATTTTAGCCATATCGTCGTGACGTTTGTCCGTGTGAGTGTGTGTGTGTGCATGTCTGTCCGTAACACGATAGCTCATAAACCTCTGGATCGATTTTCATAAAATTTTCATGTAAAATAGTATACAATACAATAAAGAGCTGATTAGATTTTGGTCAAAATCCATTGTAATGCTAATAGGTGTGTCGAACATTATTTTACCTAAAAATTTTATGTAAATCGGTTCAGTGGTTTAGGAGCTATCATGTTACGACCAAATAATAATATACACACACACAGACAGACATCACGACGATATTGCTAAGATAGGTCAAAATACACCCAAATAACACATTTTCGTTGTTATCTGAAAAAAAAATTTCGTCGAAAATAATACCTTCTCTAGCCATTGCTATGCGGGCTAGGAAGGTAAAAATAGAAAATGAATGTCAGGCTGTTCTTCCTATAATACTTGCGTTACGCTGAGTGTCTTTAATCACAAAAATCCGCTGTATTTTTAGAAAATTTACAAATTCATTCCGCAGTTTGAAAATCAACAAAATTCTACAAAAAAATTATAAACATACTTTTTACTTGTTAAGGCATGAATAATTTAGTATGTTCATAAAGCACTAAAATTAAAGAATGTAATTGTCATGGTTAATCCAGGAATTAGAAGAAATCACCTGTGTTTCTACAACTATTAGGTATTAGGGCATGTATTAGGTTTGTCCGAGTTAACCTAATGCCTATGTCGACCCTGATCGTCCTGCTTCAGGCAAAAGAAAAGGTGCGCGAGGGACAGAATATATTGCCAAAAAGGCTTTAGGCAAAAATATGCAAAGTGTAAAGTTATGTAAGGGTCCGTCTAAAGAGAGATAGGGTTATTGCTGTTTGAGTTACAATTTTGGGACACACAATAAGAGACATCATAATTTAAAATTTATTTCTTATGTCAGAGTAAAATTACTTTTTTCTTACTAGCCAGGTTGGTGTGATTGTTTCAAAAATAAAATTGTCATTGAAAATCGTCGGTTTGATGTCGCCATGCGAAAAAGTGGAAATTTCAAAACTAAAATGCGTGTGGAAAAATTTCCGCACGCTCGTAGGAAAAGGTAGCGGGCTTAAGATATAACTCGGGCTAAATATTGTCATAATTCTAATTTCTGTTGCCAATTAAAAAATGATACGTTTATTAGGTGAGTTTAGTTGGAAAAAGGCTATAAAACAAAACAAAAAATGGGTCAAAATAAAGTTACTTTTGTGCGTGCAAGGGCTGAAAAATAACGGAATTTCCTTCGATAGGTCGCCGGTAATGGCTTCACAAGCACATTTAAAAATAACTGTCGGTATTGACGATTGAAAATGGAAAGTTACGATACATATGGAATTTTATATGAAAAGGCACCTACCTCGGACTCTCTTGCAGCTCCAGTCGACGTTTAAACGTCCAGTTTTTTCACCTCAAATTCACTTTTTTCGGGAACGTGATTTTGCTAGTGTCTTGTTGTGACGGTGGTTCTTTGCGCACTCATGGCGGCGCTGCTTGTCTTCCACGTGTCCGGTGCCGTAAAACCCCATATGCATATTTTAGAGCGCGAAAATTTAAATTATTTTAAACGCGCAGAAAAGGAAAAGAAAATGAAAATTAGGAAATTTCTTGCTTGCACCAACATTTTCCGGCCGCCAAAACACGTGTGTTTTTACTTAGTTAAGAAAAGGAAAGGAAAAAAAAATTAAATAGTATTCGCCTATTAGCAATTAAACGATACAATTTAACATTAACCCAAATATGCATTAGATAATGCATGTAAATTAAAATTAAAAGAAAAGAAAAAATACTTAGAAAAAATTAAGAAACAAAAGAAAATTTTGCCTTATGCGTCGGGCATAGGCAAAGGACATAGTTTCACTACTGGTCGACGATATGTTCCTGTAGCTGTTTTAACGGTCACAACACGAATATGACCGTCTGAGCCAGGGTGTACGTCGACAATTCGCCCAACAGCCCATTGCAATGGCGGTTTTTGTTCATTCTTTACCACGACTAAAGTATTTAGTTTAATATTGTTAGAAGCCTCTGTCCATTTAGAGCGCTGTTGCAAGGTGTTTAGGTACTCCAAGTTCCAGCGTTTCCAAAAATCGGACTGGAGCCTTTGCACCAGCTGCCAGCGGGACAGGGTGTTCAACTTGGAATCCGAAAATTCGGGTTCTGGTACGGAATTCAACGGTTCCAGGGTAAGAAAATGACCAGGGGTCAGTGGAAGAAAGTCATTCGGATCCATACTTTGGGCATACAGAGGCCGGCTGTTTAGTATGGATTCGACCTGACACAAAAAAGTAAAAAACTCTTCATAGGTTAACCGTTGCTCACCTATTACACGTTTTAAATTTGCCTTGGTGGATTTAACTCCTGCCTCAGCTAGTGCGTTTAGGTGCGGACTACCAGGACTTGAAAAATGCCAGGTAATTTTTAGACTGTGACATGCTTCCTGGGAGTACTGTTTGAGTAAACGATCAGCTCCCAAGAACGCGCTACCACAATCTGAGTAAATGTCAGAGATTCTTCCTCTTCTTGCCACAAATCTCTTAAAAGCCGCAAGAAAGGTAGGGGTGGAAATATCGGAGGTAAGTTCTAGGTGAACTGCCTTTGTTGCGGAGCAGACTAAGACAAGAATATAACCTTTGGATACCTTTGAAATGCCTTTACTTGAGAGATGCGTTGAGCAGGCAAGTTGCCCATGATTTGTACGGAAGGTTTAGGATTTAATCGATAGCATAAAATGCAATGAGAAGTTACGCTCTCGATTGCATAGCGAGGGGAAAGGATCCAAAATTGTTGTCTCAAGAGGTAATGCAACGTTTTTTGACCGGGATGACAGTACCTTTTGTGAGTGTACTCAATGACAAGTTGAGTAAGACGGTGAGAACGTGGTAAAAGTAAAGGGTGTTTTGCTGAATAAGAGAGTTCGGAAGAATGTGGTAATCGACCCCCCACTCTTAAGCAGCCTTGTGTATCTAGAAAAAGTGAAAGTTTACGAAATTGTTTAGGAAGTAGCTTTGCGTCATTCAAACGTGAAATGAGATCAGCAAAGATGGAACGTTGAACATGCCGAACGAGAACAATAAGAGAATGTTGAAGTTCTACTTCGGTAATATTTTCGTTAGGATATTTAGATTTCTTTTCGGTAAGGCGAAAAATATAGGAAATTATGCGTTGAATTTTCTCTAGGGAAGAGTAACGAGAAAGAAAAGTATCAAGCATGTGTGGTTCAACTGTGCATGTTTGAAATACTGATTTTCGTTCTTCCAGAATAACCTCGTTTTCCGGAGGGTCTGGACAGCGAAAATCATCAGGCCAGCTCTCTTTTGGTAGCCTAAGAAAACAAGGACCTTCCCAATACAAGTCATGTTTGACAAGTTGATTAGGCATAAGACCGCGCGAAGCACAGTCGGCTGGATTTAGCGCTGATGGAATATATTTCCAGGCCGTAGGAGAAATGGTTTCTTGAATATGACAGATACGGTTTGCCACAAACGTTTTAAACCTGTGAGGTGATGCCGCCAACCAGCATAGAACCACTTGGGAATCACACCATGCACAGATTTGGTTGAAGTTAAGAATATCTGAATAAGTATTTCGAATAAAGGAAATTAGGTCGCAAAGTAAAGTGGCACCAAGAAGCTCCAGTCGCGGAAGACTGACTGTTTTCACTGGTGCGACCTTAGATTTGGCCATTACAAGAAAGGTATGGATTTCTCCGGATACTGACTCCATTCTGAAATAGACCGTAGCCGCGTAACCTATCTTAGAGGCGTCTGAAAAGCCGTGAAGTTCAATGCTACGTGGTTGATCAATGGAAAGGCGTCTAGGTAAATGAATATTTGAAAGATTTGGAAGTTGGGTTCGAAATTGATTCCAAACATTTACGATATGCAGAGGAGGCTGAGGATCCCAGTCCAGCTTCTCCTTCCACAGATCTTGCATGAGATGCTTAGCAAGTAAAGAAACGGGAGAACAGAAACCTAAGGGATCAAAAATTTTCATGATTTGAGATAAGATACCTCGCTTGGTGCATGGTTTATCTTCTGGTACGACCAAGTAGGTAAACGAATCTGAGATAGGATTCCATTGGAGACCTAATATTTTTACAAAATTAGGTTCGGATTTGTCGAAACGAATGGACATTTGTGTTTCTGATTCTGAGAATGAGGAGAGAAGTTCCGGACTGTTGCTCGCCCATTTTTTAAGTTCAAACCCTCCTAGGCGCAACAGGGAGATTAACTCCGACTGAAGTTCTTTGGCAGAGGCCACAGAATCCTGCCCAGTGAGCACGTCGTCGACGTAAATGTCTTTAAGAAGCACCTTGGAAGCATTAGGATACCTTTCAGACTCAAGTTTAGCTAGTTCTTGTATAGTACGAATAGCTAAGTAAGGTGATGACTTAAGTCCATAAACAACTGTTCTTAAGGAGTAGGTTTGGACAGGATCATCCTCAGAAAATCTCCATAGAATATTTTGATAACGCGTGTGCTCAGGAATAATTAATATCTGTCGGAACATTTTTACTATGTCAGTAACAAAGGCTACAGCATGAATTCGAAAATTAAGTAGAATTTCACGGACATCATTTTGCAGTTTAGGACCTGCGCACAACGTCTCGTTGAGTGAGACACCTTTGGGACTACGTTGAGACCCATCAAAGACCACTCTTATCTTCCCAGTGTTCCAGACACTGTGATGAGGGAGAAAGTAGGAATTATCCAAGACATCTTTAGATATAGGCGTAGGAATAGGTATCATGTGACCAGTGTCTAAATAATCTTGCATAAAATCTTTGTAAGCTTGATAATTAGCTGAGTCTTTGAGAAGTCTAGCTTCCTGAAGCTTGAAACGTTTTAAAGCGATTGGATAGGTGTCACCCAACTGGGGTTCTAAGTTTATGAAAGGTAATGGAACGACGAATCTACCTGATTCGTTGCGTGAAACTGATTGTGAAAATAATTTTTCGCACATAATATCCTCAGGACTGTGATGAACCTTATGTGGAACCTGCTCTATCTCCCAGAAGCGCTCTAGGCAGATATCCAGAGATGGTTCGATGGAAGTGTAACAGCTTATGAGTGATTGTGGATTTTGTTGCTTTGAAGTTTCAACTTTACCAATCAGCACATAGCCAAAGATGCTATTAAAAGCACTAGGTTGTCCACGCTCTCCGTGGATAACTCCCTCTTGTAAGAGATGCGGAAAAAGTTCACAACCTACTAGGACATCAATGGAACTTGGTATATGGAAGTTTTGATCAGAAAGTTTGATATTGCGAATGTGATTCCACTTGCTCGAGTCGACAGCGCAAGAAGGAATCGCTGTACAAAGTTTTGGAAGTACTAACGCCTCAAAATCAAAGGTAGGTCCCGCTTGACCTTGAGGTTTGATAAGACATTTCGTCTTACCTTTGGTATTGGAAGATGTCATTTGATTTAAGCCTTGAATAGAAGTAGAAAAGAAGCTTTTCGAAAGACCTAAACGATTTAGACATTTTTCTGAAATAAAGTTTGCCTCTGAGGCAGAATCGAGTAAGATACGAACTGGTTGGTAATGTCCCCTTGAGTCTAACATGTCAGCTACAACGGTAGAAAGTAGAAAAGTGGAATTTTTGGAAATCATTGTCGCATGACAGTTCGTGGAATGGCTTCCTGACATAGGGGTGCTATTGGAATTGGAAAGTGGAATATTAGCGTTCTCTGGAGGGTATGAATTAACACTCACAGAGGGCGCTACTGGTTGTGGAACGTGAAGAAGACTGTGGTGCCTAGCTCCACACGTAAAGCAGTTGTAGGAGGAGGGGCAATTCACGGTCTGGTGAGCAAAATGTAAGCAATTTTGACATAGATTCACCTGCCGAACATAACCCATCCTTTCCTGTGGACTTTTGTTTTGAAATTCGATACATTTCGATAATGCGTGATTCGAAGAACATAGGTAGCATTTTATTTTTGGATTAAAAGTTCTGTTCTGATTATTTTGTATTTGAGGGTTGCTGCGTTGATTGCTATTTTGTAAAGTATTTTGTTGATTTCTTGAATTTGAACTTTGATTTGAAATAGTTGTATTGAAAGCAGAAGGTGAATTAGAATTATTAAAACTGTTTCTCTGAAAACTGTTCTGTTGAGAATTACGCGTAGTTTGAGGTTGTCTAGGGGTTTGATTTTGCCTACTAAAACTGGGCATTTGCACTACAGATTCGAGCGCAACGCAATGATTTTCTATAAACGTGTAAAGATCAGTGTAGGACGGAATTTCTGAATTGTTTTTCTCTCTACTATAGTAAAGTTCGAAATCAGTCCTCATCTTGACTTCAAGTTTTGAGAGCATCATGTTAAAAGTAAGAAAGTCCCATTCTTTTGTAGGAAAACCAAGCTCATTTAAGATGGCTAGATTCTCAGAAAATGTATCCAACATGGAACGTAATTCTTTCCCAGAACTGGATTTAGTTGAAAGAAAGTTAATAGCATTCAAAGCGGTAGTAGCAATAATTCGTTTATTTTGATACCTCTTTACTAAGGTTTCATACGCAATGTGATAATTGCTATCTGCGAGGGGAATGGTTTTTACTAGAGAAAGGGCTTCATTCAGAACAGAACTCCGCAATTGTTGAAATTTCTCTATATCACTTAAATCAGAATTTTGATGTACCATGACTTTAAATAAGTCAAACCAGTGTTGCCAGTCTTTATAATTACCATTGAAAATTGGCAACCGTGGTTGTGGAAATGATCTTGTATTTGACCTCTGAACAATATTTTGTTGGTTAGGGTTGCCTACGTAATTGACAGGGTTGGCCCTAAAAAGGTCGTAGTAAATACCCTTACATTCATAATAAAGGTTGTCAAAGTCTTTTCTAGTTTTATCCTGCTCGTCAAATGAAAGTTTAAACTCTTCGAGAGAGCCAATAATTTGGTTATGAAAATTATAGAATTGAGCATGACATTCTTCGACGTCTTCATATCTGGATTTAAACAAAAAATGAAACGCTGTATCCGACTTCGCTTTCAAAGCTACCTCGTGAGCTTCCGCCATTTGGTTGAAGCTCAAAAGCCTTTTGTCGCAAAGTTTTTTCTGTTTTTGCGTAGACATTTTTGTTTTTGAAAGTTAATTTGGTTTTAAAATTACCCAAAAAAATGCTTAAAATATAGCTTAAAATATAACCCGAATTTTAGCAAAAATTAAACAATTTTATTATTTTAATTTTATTAACTTTTTTCGAAAATTTTGAAATGAAATGTTTGTAAGTTTGTCTGTATGTTATTATTTGAACATATCCCTTAAAAAAAAACTTTTATGTCTCACCAAGGATTGAACCCCGCACCTTTCGATTCCAAGTCGCACACTCTGTGCATACGACTAGCGGTCCCGTCTGAAAGTTTTTAACAAACCTCGGTATTTGAAGAAACAACGCGCGCAACGTGAGACCTTGGTGACGACGAAACACTTGCACCTGCGCGTTAACGCCGCGACACCTGTAAAATCGATAATTAGAAAAGTAGGTGGAAGAACCGCCTTAAAATTTTCACTTTCGGCGTATTGACGCCACTTTTACTGAAAATGTAATGAACAAAGCGATCAACTTTCTTTGATGAACTAGTAAACTATACGAAATATGTGCATTGGCTATAGCTATTTTTGAACGGTAATAAACACTTCGATCAACTTTAAAGGAACATACCACCAACGGGCCGTCAAACAATATGGTCTGTTTCGAATTGAAATTGAAATAAATTTTGAAATTTGAAATAGAAAATAGAAATTTGGAATTTTTGTAGGAAATTGCTGAACCACAGGAGTCTAGGTAGTTTGGAAAACTATTAATTTGGGTCGAAGGGCCATTAAATGTGCGTGCAAGGGCTGAAAAATAACGGAATTTCCTTCGATAGGTCGCCGGTAATGGCTTCACAAGCACATTTAAAAATAACTGTCGGTATTGACGATTGAAAATGGAAAGTTACGATACATATGGAATTTTATATGAAAAGGCACCTACCTCGGACTCTCTTGCAGCTCCAGTCGACGTTTAAACGTCCAGTTTTTTCACCTCAAATTCACTTTTTTCGGGAACGTGATTTTGCTAGTGTCTTGTTGTGACGGTGGTTCTTTGCGCACTCATGGCGGCGCTGCTTGTCTTCCACGTGTCCGGTGCCGTGAAACCCCATATGCATATTTTAGAGCGCGAAAATTTAAATTATTTTAAACGCGCAGAAAAGGAAAAGAAAATGAAAATTAGGAAATTTCTTGCTTGCACCAACAACTTTACCTAGTAATAATAAATTGATAATATAAGATAAGATTTAACAGACTCCTTTGAAGAAATATTGGTTTTATACGTTACTGGACACTTGACTTTGTGATTGTAAATTTTGAGATCCTTTTTCGCTGTTATTATAGCTTTTTTTTAATATAGGAGGGTCATTCCAAGCCATCACTAATTACAAAATACAAATTATGACAGCTTTGTTTTCCTACCTTTTAAGATGTAACTTGCCATTGTCTAGACCAGTACCGCTCTGGACCAAAACACATTAAGCTACTATAAAAAAGGTATTGTCTTATTGTCACTTGTTTTTACAGACATCATTAAACTATTTACATATGTGCTAATGGCGGAGAGGTAATAACACAAAATTTACAGTTAAGTTTTTAACTGCATAAAGCCAGTAAAAAAATCTCAAATATACAAGCCAACAATTCGTTTTTCGTGCGCTAGGTAAATAAAAGACAGCTGATTTTTCTCATGATTGTTTTCAGTGTTGCCACCCTCGACCCTGAGGTCTTCGGTAGAAGGCTTCGAGCAAAATCGGTAGATTTCGGTAGATTTTTTAATCATCTCAGCAAGCAGTGCTGGATACGTATTCTTAATTTCTGGGAGGAGAATGTGAGTAGTCCTCCCGTAAAAAGGTAAATGCTCTATTCCCCAAAGCACACTCCCGTGAATTCAAGTTCACCACCTCTCACGAGGTGAAAACGAGTTTCCTGGAAAGTTTCTAACCTCACTTTTTTGTTTTTATATTGTCAAATTTATTTGTTTTTTTTTAGCAAAGTAAAAATATAATTTTTAGGTAAAGCCTTATTTATATATATGTATATGCATTGAAACTAATTTGCTATACTGCGGTGCCTAGGTAAAAAGAATATCGCCACTTTCAGACCCAATTGAGTGAGAGTGTTTAATTTAATGCATAATATAAATGTGTACCTATAGAACACATATTACATCTGAGGAAATCCGCGTGTTTATTAATTTGACACTACAGATAAACGCGTTTATCTGAACCTAAAGGCGGTTTAAAATAATGTATAATGTAGTGTTCTTACAACAAAATTTTTAAACTGTCCTTATATAAAAGCACTTTAATAGGCCTGTATAAACAAAGTCTTAAACATTAATAATCAACTCAATTTGGCCTAAAAATAATTCACAGAAATAAGTGTGTTATGTCTGCTCCCTAAAGCTAAAATTTTTTTAGATAATTAAGGACTTATTGTAAAAAAGCCAGGCACTAATTGTGCACTATTCGACAGTTTCCATTATAAGAGCAGCTGTCTTCTTTCACAATTAGGCCTTTGTGTATTAAAAGAGCCGGAATTAATAGTGCCGCCATTATTAATGGAAAATAAACTACTGGATTTATAAATTCGACTTTGGTATGTCAATTTTGAAACATCAACTGTTAGTTTTCAATGAAAAACTGTCAGAATAGTGCCCGGCACTATTACTGCCTGGTTTTCTTATAATGTGAAACTGTCAATATAGTGCCCGGCACAATTTGTGCCTGGCTTTATTGCAATAGGTCCCTATTAGGTAGATAATAATATAAAAAAAACCTCTGGGTTTATAATAGCGTGATCTTTAATGCCGCTTGCAGCTGCCAGCTGAGTATATCGCAAAATCCAAGAGATGGCGCCATAAATACACTTTTAAAAACAATGGCTTGAAATTAAATTTTTATTCTACAAAGGATCTTACGTAAAAAGAATATTTTATTTATGGTGTTTTTTTTAATCGCGATTACGAGGCGTATCAAAAAAAAAACAAGTTTATATTGAAAAAAAAAAATCGGTAGAAAACTATGGTAATTCGGTATATCGTAAAGTAAAAGGCTAAATCGGTAGATCTACCGAAAAATCGGTAGAGGTGGCAACACTGATTTTTTTATACGCAGCGTAAATAACTGGGCTTTTGATTCTAATGATTTTATAGACAAAGTCTGTCAGTAGTGGGGAAATATCGAAACCGCAAGGGATTAAACAGAGACGAAATATGGACTTGGTTCGGCCAAAGAATCTTTGGTTCGGCCTTGACCATAAAACGCAGATTACTTGTCCAATCAGTGGCGTATATAGAAAAAAGTTTCGGGGTGGGCCCGAGGCAGTTTGGGGGGGGGGGGCGAGACCCCATATGGCCGTATTTTATGCTATTTTATGTTTGTATTCAGGAAATTTGTATACGCCACTGTGTCCAATACAAGGGGCGATCCAATAGATGCTGTCATAAGAAATAATATAATTTACCTATTTGTTTATTTTGAATATCTATATACAGGGTGTTCCAACTAAAAGGTAACAGACGTGTTTTTTGGTATTTTTCGTGTGAATTTGGAGAAACGCTCGGACACGTCGATTTTGTTTGCGAGGGGGACACCTTTGGGCTATCTTGAAATTTTTGTAGCACTCACCATCTTCGAGGGGTATACTTTAGCCCTATATTTTGAATAGGGAAAGTGGGTCTAGTGATACCTTGTTTTGAAGGCCTCTTGAATGTCTTTGCAACCGTGTAAAAATTTCAAAAATCTGTCTATTAGTGTTTGAGATAATTGCCTTCAAACTTTCAAATTTAACATGGACTGATAAAATAAAAATTTAATCAGAATTTTATATTTTTCGGATTTTAATTTTTATTTTATCATAACATGTAAAATTTGAAAATTTGAAAGCAAATATCTCAAAAACTAATTTATGGATTTTCGAAATTTTTACACTGGTCCCCTCTCAAACAAAATCGACGTGTCCGAGCGTTTTTCGAAATTCGCACGAAAAATACCTGAAAACACGTCTGTTACCTTTTAGTTGGGACACCCTGTATAATAGACACTCTAGACACTTGCCTAGGGCTGGCAGTTTCAAAAGGGCCCGCAGGGCCAAAAAGTCAATTTAACTTTTTATTCTGATGAAAAAAAATGGAAAAAAATTAAGCTTTTTAATTTTGGGTTTTTTTTTCAAAATTTTTTTACTAAATTATGGTACCAAAGCTAATTTGTTACCGAATAATTAAATTTGTAGCTGTAGCCGTTTAGCGAGAAATCGCGACCCCCTCATAACTTTGGGCTGAAAGGCGATACGAAGATGATTTAAACGCTATAATTTGTAGCTCGGGATAGCTGTGCGCAAACTGTATTATTATTTTTGTTATCCTAAATAATATTGAATCAGCAAAACTTGCACTAGCCTTATAAAAGGCTCTTCGAATTTGTTACCGCTATTTAAAGCGCCTAAGGGCGTATTTAAGCAAAAATTACATAATTATAAAAATTTTGATCGGAGACCACTGTGCGCCGATTAAAGTTGAGTGGCCACCTTGTATCTCTATTTTCTTTAAAAATATCAATCTCAAAACAAAAAGCATAATTTGTAGCTTAAATTCTTTTAATGCATGATTCAAATCAATTTTTTTTGCAATCGTAAAATGTAAAAAAAAAATAAAAATCACAGAAACTTGCTTTTACGCTTTTTAGCGCCCTGAGTACTGCTTTTTTGTGTATTTCCCGAATTTTTAGCTACTGCCGTTTTGGAGATATATTTGAAATTCTTGCTAATATTAAGACCTTATGGAGGAACCGCCGCTGCTGCGATCATGAATTTCCTGGATGGCCTTGCACTAAAACATACAGGGTGGTCCAATAAGGCTGACCACCGGATTTATCTCCGAAACTATTATCGCTACGACTTTGAGAAAAAAATCGTTAGTATAAAATCGTGTCTTTCGCGTTCACCTAAAATGTTTTTGTTTCTGTAGCTCCTCGCTAGGGGGCAGTAATCACATCTTCCAACTAGAAAAAATGCATTTTTGGATAAAACACTATGAATAACACACAGAAATTTTACCATATTGGTATTCCTTGAAAAATTCTGCATAATTTGGACCTCTCACTTGTACTTCTTTCTCACTTCCCCACATGGATGGAATGAAAATGTCACTTTTTATTTAAAAAACAATTCGTTCTACGTGGTAACTAAACCGACTCTTATTATTTATTTGACTTATTAAGAAAACCCTAAAAAATGCAAATATTCTTGATTTTTTGTTTAAGTTAACATTTTTTCGAAAGAGGCAATTTTTTAAAAGTTCCAAACCAAAAAACTTAAATTTCTTAAAAAATTCAGATACAAACCCATTAATATTTTTACTTGAAGTTGTCAAGCGATATTCATTGAAGATATTACTGAAATCCGCAAGTCAAAATTTGACTTAGTTTTGAAGATATTTAAAAAATAGTTTTATTTGTGTATTATGTGATCAGACGAGAGCTTATTTTGTTATTTGCATGTGTTACACCTGTTATAATTTTTGGACAATTTAATATTTATTGACGTTTTATAATTATTTGACATAAAGAATTATAAAACGTCAATAAACATTAAACTGTCCAAAAATTATAACAGGTGTAACACAAGCAAATAGCAAATTAAGGTCTCGCCTCACCACATAATACACAAATAAAACTATTTTTTAAATATCTTCAAAACTAAGTTAAATTTTGACTTGCGGATTTTAGTAATATCTTAAATGAATATCGCTTGACAAATTCATGCAAAAATAATAATGGGTTTGTATCTGAATTTTTTAAGAAATTTAAGTTTTTTAATTTGGAACTTTTAAAAAATTGCCTCTTTCGAAAAAATGTTAACTTAAACAAAAAATCAAGAATATTTGCATTTTTTAGGGTTTTCTTAATAAGTCAAATAAATAATAAGAGTCGGTTTAGTTACCACGTAGAACTAATTGTTTTTTAAATAAAAAGTGACATTTTCATTCCATCCATGTGGGGAAGTGAGAAAGAAGTACAAGTGAGAGGTCCAAATTATGCAGAATTTTGCAAGGATTACGAATATGGTAAAAATTTTGTGTGTTAATCATAGTGTTTTATCCAAAAATCATTTTTTCTAGTTGGAAGATGTGATTACTGCCCCCTAGCGGGGAGCTACATAAACAAAAATATTTTAGATGAACGCGCAAGACACGATTTTATACTAACAATTTTTTTCTCAAAGTCGTAGCGATAGTAGTTTCGGAGATAAATCCGGTGGTCAGCCTTATTGGACTACCCTGTATATTAAAATGACCACCATAGGCGTATAAAAATCATACAATAATTCGCGAATTTTATGGAATCCAATGATGCTTGTAATCAGGATTTATAGTCCAATTTATAAGCAATTTTATTATTTTTACGATCAAGCGTTCAGCGCAAAGGTATTTAAAACCATTTTGTATGTATATGTAACTGTATATTACTGGTAAAGTGCATCAGAATCAGCATGGGTTTAAACCATGATATAACATTTTGGTTTTTAAATACCCAAGTACAATAATGCATGGTTTTACTCGAAACCACAAACAATTCCAAACTAGGGATGGGGTGCAAAAACAAAAAATTGAAAAAAGTTTTTTAGTGTTCAGCCGGGGCTCGAACTGGAACAGGAACTGGCACGAGAGTAGGAAGGTTTTTAAAAATTATACCTATCACAAAAAACATTTTTTCTAATTTTGATTTCATCGTCTCCTTATATTGGTTTCTTTTCCCAAAAAGTATGTATGTCTTAAAAATATACCGACAAACTGTAAGGGGTATTAGGGGCCATCAAATGAAACATTTCTTGTCCAGTAAACATATGTCCGCAAATGAGCCGTTTGGGCTCAAGAGCAAAAAAACTGTTTTTGTTTACTTTTTTTTATTGCATCAAATGTTCAACATTTTAAACAATTATTGTAAACAATTGTTAATAAACAAAATATTAAGTAAACTGCACTGTAGGCAGAGATTCAATTAATGCGTAAAATAAAAGTACCAAAAACAGTTTCTTTTGCTCTAGAGCCCAAACGCCTTATTTTGATGGCCCCTTCCAATCCTTACAGTTTGTCGGTATATTTTTGGGACAACCTGTTACCTGTCATGGTTTTCATAAAATATTTTAACCCTTTTGTCATTATAATTTTATAAATCTAATTAGGGCTTTAACTAAATATATTGCCAATTTCTTTCAATAAAAATTTCACGGAGAGATTTCGCTTTTCTCAAATTTGAAATATAGCTGCAGTGATAAATTGTATTTTTAGCACAAATGGGATTTCATAAAACAACGGCGGTATTAAATAAATAGATCCATGACGGATCTGATGCCCTTTTAGCCCGCTAGCAGACTCCAAGTGAACTTCACGTTATATAAGCCTTAAAAATAGACTTTTTCAGAAAGGAAAGCGACCTTTTTGGTTATAACACAATGTTCTAATATTTTAAAACTTTTTAATTGCATTTAAACCCTTGTTCGCCTCTTAAAAAAATATTCTGAATTTAACAAGTAAGACCAACATCTAAATAGAGTTATATTTTTTTTTAGTCTTTGTACCTACCCAATATTTTATTTATTTTTTCTGAAAAGAAAAACTAAAAGCAAACCCTTCTCTTCTTTCCTTTCTCGGACCAAAGGAAACACGGTATTCCCTTGTGAGTATGCGTTTTCTTTATACATTTTTCTTTTATTTTTATCAATTCTCCTTTGAGAGTTTTCCTACTTATACCGGAAGCCTATAACTAGATTTTCTTGAATAAATAATACCGGGAATAAAACAAAACAAAGTTCAATATTCTGTGAAAGAAAATAATGATACTGCGATTATATTCAGTATATAGTACTTACGTACAATTATAAAAGTTTTGGCTTTTGGTTCTAAGGTACGTGAAGACACGAAGACTCACCAAAAAACTAATGTTAATTTCAAATAAATGCAAGAAACAATAAAAACCAAAGATTAAATTGACTGGAACTTTTGTGAATCAAACTAAAAGTAGGCCGAGGCAAAACTCGTTAACGTCATTCTATTGACCGTTATGCAAAACTACCAAATTAAATTTTTGTTTAAAAAAGAAGAAGAAGAAGAAATTTCCATCCTATTGGATAAATGCCCAGTGTTCCGAAAACTCAATTCAAACGTGTTGGTAACAAAGTAAAGTAATTAAAAAATGCATGCAACAGACAATGGCGATGCCGGGAATCGAACCCGGATCGATCACATGGCAAGCGGCGACTTGACCCGCTATACCACGGAGACCCATAATTTGTTTACAATATTGCGATAATATTAAAATTTTTTTGAAAACACAATTTTCAGTTATTGCTTGATATTTTAAAAGTCCCTGTATATATTTTTATTTTGATGCAGAACCTGGTTGGGCTTGGAACAGCGCCACTTTTTTCTTATTTAACCAAACTCGTATTTTTTACTGTTTTCGAAATCCCCATCTCGTTAAATTTATCTGGGACGTCCTGTAATTAATCTTCCAAAAATAATTTAAAAAAATATGGGCTCATGTAGGATTCGAACCTACGACCTCCGAGAATTGATATTCCGATCGGCGGTCTTACCACTAAGCTAACGAGCCGCATGATAATGAAATTTGAAATTTAAAAAAATCAATTAAATTGGTTGAGAGGGTAACTAGAAATACTTCATCAGGAAAAACTCAAAACTAAAAGCTATAATTTGGTCAACGTTCAGCACTAGACCTCAACAAATGGAAGGTCGTGGTTCGTGGCCAAGGTCTTTATACTTTTAGTCAGGTTGCCTACAGTATTTGAAAGGTCATTGAACCTGCCTGGCCAACCGCAATCAGATTCAAAAATCTACGTCACCGAGTTGCTTTAAACCATTTGTTTTATCGAAACACGATGACAGAGCTACAGTCGTCCAGTTTAGTCATGTGGGAAAAAGGGCAATTTATGGTAAATCAAACTGTACTTATGTTCGATTTTTTAACGTATTATTATTGGTTCTAATATTTTGGTTGATATAACCTGCTCAAAAACAAAAAACTAGGTTTTGTAATATATATTTTTTTTTTTAAAGAAAGAGCGTTTTTATAAATGACAGGTTTAGTTTTTTCGTTCAAAACTTTGAAAATGTAAAATGGGTTTTATTTTCTTTTAAATAAAACCATTTTATTTATTTATATTTTATTTATATTGGGACTTTCCATCCCATCAGGATCAATTACAAATTTTTAGCAAGGATAAAGCATTTTAAAACAAATACAAACAACCAAGTACCTAGCCAGGATTCGAACCCGGACCGCCGGTGTGGGAAACAAACATTGCTACCACTACACCACGACGAAGATAAAAAATAAAACAAGCAGCATTGTGTTAATTTAAAAAAAAATTATTCTTGTGGCGCTTATTGCTCATTTGGATACTTTTTGTTTTTATACAGTTTAAAAGAAAAATAAAATCTTCGAAAATTTGTTATTTGGGTGTATATGTATTGAACCTATCCAATGATTACACAGTAACTGTAAAAGTTTGGTAGATTGTAAGGTGCTGATTCGAATGGACCAGTGACAAAGTCACAAAGATCCCAAATATAAAAATGTCGGCGTGCAGTTGAGTCCACTCACCTGTTTTTCTCTTCAATTCTCTTTCAAGGGCCCTTGTAGGTCGTTGCTGGAACACATCAATGTCTCTAATCTAAGCCTATAACTAAATGTTCACTATTTACAGCGGTAAAATGATTTAATTAATGGTTAGTTGCCGTAATGGCGCGGATTTTGCGGGTTTTACACGGCTTCGTGCAATGGCGGTTGCGAAGTCTTGCGGAGTGCTGAGTTTCGAGCAATGCGCGGCTTTTTGCTACTACGCGCATGCGTGAGCTTGCTCAACTGTTTACGCGGGATATTTAAATCCATAACGCGTTTATTTAAAGAAAAATGTATTCAAAATAAATGAAAACTTCCTCATTTACCTTGAACGAGAAAAATGCGGAAAAAGTAAACTAAAAGATAGAAAATAAGTAATTCTAAATTAACCTAAAACTAAACTAACGGTGAGCCGTTAACAGTAACCATTGACCTATCTTAGTAATATCGGCGTGGCGTCTCTCTGTGTCTGTGCGTGTATGGCTGTGCGTAACACAATAGCTCCTAAAAGGCTGAATCGATTTTCATAAAATTTTTAGATAAAATAGTGTTGGCCACTGTTACGAGCTGATTAGATTTGCGTCAAATTCCATTAATGCTAATGGCAGTTTTTTGGCAGTTAATTGGCTAGGAAGCTCTTAGATTTGTCATGAATCTCTTAATGTTTTCTAAGGAAAAGGAGCTTCTATTGTTGCGTATTTTTTGTGTTTTCTCTCCGTAAAGTGAAGACGCGACGACGACGTCGACACGACGGATAGACGTGATGTGTAAATATCTAGCCAGCAAATGCTAAACATGACACTAGCATTAAAGCTAAGCGATATCATGTCAACATGTTTAACGTCTTTATCTATTTTTATGTGTGCGGTGTTGGAATTCATGTGTAAGACAGACATTTTAATAGAAATGTCTTGTTTACGCTTCACTTAACTCTTTGCCATTGTAAAAAGAACTTAAGAAGTTGAAAATGATACAAGTAAACCCTACTCAAATTTCAACCATTTGTTTTAGAATATATAAAAACGGAATGGGACAACTGGGCGCCGCCAACACGGCGCCGCCAACTGGGCGCCGGGCCAACTCGGCGGACTAAAAATTTTTTTTTTGGTAAAATGTGTAGATGAAAAACAAAATAATTATTTACTAACCGACTCGTCTCAAACTTAAAAGATTGCCATGCTTAGGGATCGATTTATATTGAATTTAGAACTTTGTGGTGTTTAACGTCGCTAAATATGATTTTTGACTCTTTTTAAAAAATGTTTTAATGTTAAAAATTTTTTTTTGTTAATTTTGTATTCTTTTTACTAATCATATATTTCATATAAAAAACGTTTTTCAACCTGCCCGAGAAATTGATGATGATGATTTTTTTAAGTTTGAGTAAAAAATTTTGTTGAATGACTTCAAGCAATGTAATATTTCAAGTTTGAGGCAAATCGGTTAGTAAATTAGAAAATCCGCCATTTTGGATTCGCCATTTTGATTTTTTTAAGTTTGAGTAAAATTTTTTGTTAAATGACCTCAAGCAATGTAATATTTCAAGTTTGAGACAAATCGGTTAGTAAATAAGAAAATCCGCCATTTTGATTTTTTTAAGTTTGAGTAAAAAATTTTGTTAAATGACCTCAAGCAATGTAATATTTTAAGTTTGAGACAAATCGGTTAGTAAATAAAAAAATCCGCCATTTTGATTTTTTTTTAGTTTGAATAAAAGAATTTGTTAAATGACCTCACGCAATGTAATATTTCAAGTTTGAGACAAATCTGTTAGTAAATAAGAAAATCCGCCATTTTGGATTCGCCATTTTGAATTTTTTAAGTTTGAGGATAAAACTGTATTTAGTGATCTCAGGCACTGCAAACTTTCCAGTTTCAGACAAATCGGTTTAAAAATAAAGAAATCCGCCATTTTGTAATAAAAAACGTAAATAGTAGTGTTACCAAACACTACAACTACCAAGATTCAACAGTCGACTTAATGGATTTAACTTTTCTTAACAAAAACAAATTTCAAAAAAATTGCGTAAAGGATTTTTTAAAGATGTTTTTATATAAATAATATATTTTGTTTTTCATCTACACATTTTATCAAAAAAAAATTTTTAGTCTGGCGCCGAGTTGGCGGCGCCTAGTTGGCCCGGCTCCAAGTTGGCCCGGCGCCCAGTTGGCGGCGCCCAGTTGTCCTAGACCCTATAAAAAAACATGTGCTTTTTTGCTATTTAGGTATATGGGTGTTTTTTTTTAACGGCTAAAATTAAAGATGTTATTAGTTTTGTTAAAGCTTCAACTTTACTAATTAACCAAAGCTGTTTGCTGTTTTTAGTGGTGAAACAGTTTTTTGAGAGGCCTCTATTTTCTGCCGTAGAAACATGAATGAATGAGAATTTAGTGTTTAAAATACAGTGCAGATATTTTTTAAGAAACGCAAAAGCATTAGCCAAAAAATAACTAGGAGGAGGAAATTAATAATATTTGGTTTCAGTTGTGAACTTTTCGACCTATTTGAACCAGACTTTTGAATCGAAATTAAGAAATGTGTGTATTTCACTTCTTCTTCTTCTTCAGATTTTTCGGAAAATTACTTGTGTAAGCAGATAACTAAGAATACAGGTAGGATGTAATAGACTACAAAAGTTTAGTTCCAACAAATAGAGAACAAAATTTGAATATTTTGTAATTACATATACTCCCATAACATAAGGGCCATAGTGCGGCAGGTGATAGAGTAGGTTATTTCCGAGAAAAAAGTTTATATAACATGGGGGTCAACACACATCTGTTTTTAAGATATAGGATTTTTAAAGTAAGAGGAGTGGGGGGAAAAAGGGTTTGACAAAAAAAAGAAAATCTGTCACAGCCAGCTGAATACTCAGCTAATTGTGATTCAAAAATGTCGTATTCTTTTTTTGATAAAGTTACAAGTTGAGGAGATACAGGCTGTCACACTAACCTCCAAAAATGTATAAAAAATAATAATTTTTTTTTAAATTAATTTTTGCTTACTTATTCTTTTAAAAAATATCAACAATATTTTATTATTATGTCTCGCTAGAGACATGTTGTTATTCACAAAAAATATTAAAAAACCATTGCGTTTATATGGCATTTATAAAAGTTTATACCAAAATAGTTTTTTTTTAAATTGACCGACTAATTTTTTTCAAAATAATTTTTATTTTAGTGTATTGCTCTTGTTCTAGTACACGACTTTACCCAATTTCATATTTTTACTGCGTTTTTTTAGTTATTACCAAAAAAGTTTCAAAAATTGCCAACTTTGATGCTCTGTATCTCGACAGAGAAGGAGTAAAACCCATGCTATATAGGAACTTTTTTATCAGACATGACCTCTTCTATCGCCTGTTGGCCTATGGCCCCTAAGTTATGAAACACCCTGTATAAGAACCAATATTGTTTTTCATTAAATGATTTTTTTTTCATCTCTTAGGTATATTAAAGCAGATTTCGATTTGAAAACGCTTTTGACTTTTTTGTTTTTGCGCTGTATTTTTGTTGTGCGGATATTGTATTTGCGTGATTAATACCTTACGCGGTATTTTTTTGCTTCGTAATGGGCTACGCGAATTATTATCACACGCGATGACAACGTTGCGCAGTAATTTTTTCGCGGTTAGGGGTTGAGCAATTTTTTATTTTGCGCTGTAGAAAACTTGAGCGGCACTTTTTTGCGCTGTATTTCTATTGCGCGATTTTTGTCGTAGCGCAGTGAACACCTTGAGCGGTATTTGCCAGGTAATAGGATTCAGGGTTTTTGATCAGGTGTGGTATTTGGTAAACTAGTGTTCTGTTCGCCGCTCCGCTCGTTGCGTTGCTCAATGTTCGTCGAAATGTTCAGGTGTGAATTCGGCATAAGGTTTCAAACTTTTAGATCAAAAGCTACAACAGTTTAGATTGACAATAATTAGTGCGTTTGATCTTAAATGATAAAAACAAACAATAATTAGTGTGCTCCATCTTACAAATTTTAAAAACAAAGGTAGTGTTCATTCATTAACATCTTTAAAATAACGAAAAATAGGATAAAATATTGTTAGTGTAATCGTCTTACTTACACCAGCAACCGTCCCAAACACCTAAAAACTGATGTTACATTATATTTCGGATAACTAGATTTCTTAATATTTTAGTTTGCTACAACTTTGCTAATTGTAATTTAAGAAACTTTTTGAAGTTTTTTAATCTTTTTGGCAAGACCTTTTGCCAGAATAGCGAATTTTTCGTTTATTTGGAAAGTCTTTTATTATCAGTCCTACGACGTTCAAACCAAAAGCGTCAAAATAAGGTTACTTAGGCCACGTTTGACAGCACTTGTATCAAAAATGACATTAACAGTTTAAGTAGAACGAACAAGCATATCGATGGTTGAAAGGCAAAAGGGTATAAGCGACATATTATGTGAAATAGAGTTTTAAACACCATTATATTTTTTTTCTGCGTCGAATGAGCTATTATTCAGGCTTCTACGATGATTTTTTTGTGGCTTAAGTTAAATGAAAAAATAATGGATCCTGGTTTTTTTTTTAACTAAGCGACAAATAATACTTTAAGTGGCCATGCTGTAAAGTTTGAAAATTGTTGCTTATGACCTTTTACCGTTCAACCATCGATATATTTTTTTTTTAATCCACCTTATATTTTCCTTATTATTATGAGTTGTAAGAAAAAATGATTCTAAAGATACAATATGTTATTACTTTGAGAGATATCTTCAACAAAAGATGATAAAATGGGTAACAGAAGTTGTAACATCACAACCCGATAGGGTTATTTTCTCATAATTCTTAAAAATAAAAATATATAGGGTTTTCCATTTAAAACGTTATATGGCTTGTTCGTTTTTCTTAACCAGCTAACATCATTTTTGATAAAAGTGCTGTCAATTGTGTCAAAACTAGCCTAATTTTGAACGCTTTTAATTTGAACTTCATAGGACTAGGAAGATTATTTCCCACCTGTCAATTTGAACCAATCAAAAAGACGGCTTTCAACGTCAAAAATTATTTTCAAGTGGATAAATTGCTTGACAGTTCAGAAGTTTATCCGATAAAAAGCTCCTGTCAAAATAAAAAATTGTTGAAATTTAGTCAAGTTATCGGTGAATGACTTTGGAAAAACAATGCCTAGCAACCTAACAACGCTTTCATTTTGAGGTAATTTTTTTAAAAAGTGTTTCTGTGCAGCAAGATTGAGCGTTTTGGGCATGTTCAAGACAAAAACATAAGCGAAGAAGTAGAAATAGCATCCTCAGCAACACAGTCAAGACATATAGCAGCATTTGGAAACAGTTCATGAACTTTTGTTTAATGAAAAAGTATGTAATTGATAGAAATACGACAGCAGTAGCTTTGAATTTAATTCTTAAGGACTGGGCATGGAATATGCAAAAAGTCAATGGCAAAGAGTACAAACAGCATTGCGTAAAAATAATATGGAACATCGTGGCCAAAAAGCTACAAGAAACCTGTTTTGTCAACTACAACATTGTTTTTGATCCGTTTAAAAATATTAAATTCAAGACCTCTCGTGACGCTAAAAATGCGAAAAGAAGAACTCTTCAGAAGCCGGAAGATAAAGGGAAAACAAGTTCCACCTCGTGGGTCGAAAATACACCCAGTGGGCTACAGCACAAGTTTTACCTTATAGCAGCAGTGGAGCTGGCGTGGAGAGGTGGCAAAGCCTCAAAGTGTTTGGTGCACTATTTTAAAGCAGAGACAGACAATGATGAAATAAGAACAGGTATGTTTGATTTTCTTACTTTAAAATTCTTTTTTTGATACCTATATTTTTTCTTAATATAAAAAATGCTGGAAAAAGTTTCATTTTGACAAATGATAGTAATGAGATGTATCTTCTCTTGTTGCAGGAAGAATAGAATACAACCCAGTGTTCAGCAAAACTGCTCAAGGAGGTGCCAAAAAAATGTGAGACAGCAAATGGTTGGTTCCGAACATTAAACGCCTTGAACTTTGCCCGGTACGCCTGTATTATGTCCTCATGTCCAAACGTTTAAAAAATATCAAGACCGATAGACTGTTTTTGACACCTAATCCAGCATGGAACACTCCCCAAAGCATAGGATGGTTTAAAAATGTACCTGTGGGAAGAAACATAATAAATCAGAAAATTACAAACGACTCACTAATAGCCACAGCTCTCAGCAATTTAGCAAAAGCGGGGATCGAGGAACAACAGCTGATAAAAATAACTAGACACAATCGAGCGGGCTTCATAAAACCCTATTTACAAATTGACAGTAACCATCATTCAAGAATTATTGATGCGTGCAGAAATGGAAGCAGTAAGCGGCCTCAAGCATCTTCTTCGCAGGGGCACCATAACCAAAAGGCCACTGCAACTGTAACTGGCGCAATCTGTTTTGAAAATGATGTAACAAGCATTATAAAAAATCACAACAATATATCAAACAACATTCCCGTAGTGTACAACAATTGCAACTTTTACGTAAATTGTAACCTAAGTAATAGTACCCAATAAGTTACATTGTTCGTTGCTATATTTAATTAAATAAATTGTCATATTTTTGTTAAATGTTTTTGTTCATTCAGGAAATAATCTTACCAAATATCATTCGTGCATCTAATTTATCCTTTGAAAGAATTCAAAAAACTCGTTTTTAGGTAATTTGTTTAAAACAAAACACTCGCGTATAAAATGCCTCGATTGCGACTCGGCTTTTTAATAACGCTCGTCTTTTGTTCCAATCAAATTACTTGTCAACTCGTTTTTCCAAATTTTTTCGGATAAATTAGATGCACTTGTGATATTACGCCCGAATAAACTTTTCTTCAGGTCACGTTTATAAAATTTCAGCAGATTTTTCTATAAAATATGAATCTGATATAACTTGTGTATATTAGCTCTACTAGTAAAAAGACGTCTTTATTCTAGTCGGTAGATGTGAATAATGGCGGTGAGCCACAAAAACAAAAATATTCGAATTAAATTTGCATGAATAGACTCTGTTATAAAAGTTTTTTCCAAAGTCAAGTAGTTTTTGAGATAAATCCAGACACCCTGTATAGTGTATATACATTCCTAGCCATAAATTTGCCAGCTACAAAGTTAAAAGCTTAAACATTTTTAAGCTCATATCTCAATAGGTTTGTATCTCTAAGTACTTAATAAAAACTATTTTTTTTTTATTTAAACTGCATTCTTTAAAAAAAAGTGCATTCTCTTTGAAAAAACTCTCTTTCATATAGAAATGGTAATAAAGAGTGAAACTTTCCTTTGCTTGGATTTCTTTAGACTCTATTTGAGCAGGAATCTGCTGTAGCTTTGGAGTAAGAAAATTGTTAAATGCATATTAGAAAATCGTTTTTTTTTTGCCTTATTTATACAGGCATCTTAATAAAATGAAATAATACAACATTTTTGGAAAATTGCAGTGAATACCGCAAATTAAATAACTGTATGTTTTTTCACTGCTTTTTTGTTCTCAAGTTTTCAGTTTGAAATTTAATTTTGCTTTTTGTTTTTCTTATGCAAATTTTAAAAGTTTTTTTGGCCTTTCATGATATTTTTCCTTTTTTTGTGTAAAAAATAATTAAAATTTGGAAAAAATTAATTTTCATCTTATGGATAGCAGCCAACCCATTATCTTAAAGAAACGCATACAAATAAAAATTCAGCTAAAAATTGATTTGTATAAACGCTTTTTATTTAATTTTATTTTAAAGCCCTATAAACTCGGGATTAGATTCGCGATTTTTTGTTAATATTGATGGAGAGTATTGGTTAAAAGTTAAATTGCTCTACTTTTAATTAATTAAATTAAAATGATAGTATTTTTAAATCTATTCAAAACTAAATTTCACACTGCTACTTATAATTTTACGATACTGATTTCTCTTAGTTTATCCCAAAGAAATAGGTTTTCGTCCTAATTTCCTTATTGTGACTTTTCACCCTTAATTGAATACCTAGTATTGGTTAAAAGTTAAATTGCTCTACTTTTAATTAATTAAATTAAAATGATAGTATTTTTAAATCTATCCAAAACTAAATTTCACACTGAAAAGAAGTCACTCCCGACTACTACTTCTACTATTGCTACTTATAATTTCACGCTACTGATTTCTCTTAGTTTATCCCTGAACGTGCAAGACAAATAATACTTAGTTAATTTTCCTAAATATTAATTATTCCGTTGCACTGAACCATACAGGTTGTCACGTGACACCGCAAAGTGCGCGGATAGAAAGTGCGCAACCCACCGGCGCGATGACAAGAGAGAGATCATCGTAGCCTCCATATTGAAACCGGCGTGTTTTACTCGGTTTACAAAACTACAATTCAATCAATTGCAATTAGTGCCAATCAATTCTAAAATCATTCCAATCCGTTATCTCAACTCCTCACAGTGATTTCGATCAACTCAAGAACTCTGGTAGAAGCCTGGGCGCCCAGTGAATGGAATTTGTACTGCCGAGAAATAGCAAGGTAGGTGTCAATCGACATTTTGTATGGTTCTCGCGTTATTTTCCATTTTTATCCTTAATGCGTTAAAAGTTTAACCAGCGCCTAAAGCTATCGAAAGGGTGTATGTCTTGTGCATACAATCCCAAAGAAATAGGTTTTCGTTCTAATTTCCTTATTTTGACTTTTCACCCTTAATTGAATACCTTCTTCTATTTCAATCATTCAATCTGGAATAAAACTGAGCACTTCTTTTCAATCGGGCAAAGTGTGACGCGACGTCATGGTGTAAAATTTTGGCGATATGTAGTAAACTAGAATCGCTGGCAACCAAAACTTAAAGGAATTGCTTGCTGATTGTAATTGGATGGAAAAAGGCCTAAAAATTTGATTTGTCATAGTTAAAAAAAGTTGTGTAACGGGTCAAAAACGCTAACGTATATTTTTAAAAATTTTTTAAAGTATTTCTAGCCAGTTTGGGCAGTTTTTTTAAATTTTTAATTAATAGTCGAATCGATCACAGATAAACAGATTTAATAGCCAATATATATAGCGAAGCAACAATATCAATCAAAATCCACGAAGGAACCAAGCCAATCCACACAAGAAGGGGTAGAGGTGTCAGACTGAGTGATACAACTATTTAACCAGGCCCTAGAAGATGTTTTTAAAAACTTAGATTGGGAAAAAATAGGCATCAAAGTAAACGGACAATACTTAAACCACCTAAGATATGCTGATGATATCGCCTTAATAACAGATAAGAAAGAAGAACTGATAAAAATGCTGGAAGAACTGGATACAGCAGCTAAAAATATAGGCTTGAGTATGAACTACACTAAAACTAAAATCATAACAAACACAGATGAAAATATCACGATCAGAATAAACAAGGAGAAAATAGAACAAGTAGAGGAATACCTGGAACAAATTATTAAACTAAAAAAAGAAAACCAAACAGCTGAAATCAAGAGACGTGTAGGATTGGCCTGGGCAGCATTCGGTAAATTAAGCTACATATTAAAAAATAAAAAATATCCTCAGTAACTCAAAACGAAAGTGTATAACCAACGTATCCTTCCTGTCCTTACCTATGGATCCCAGACCTGGACAGAAACAAAATCAAACATGGATAAGGTAACGAAAACCCAAAGATGAATGGAAAGACAAATGTTACATGTGAAGCTAACAGATAGAAAAAGGAATGAATGGATGAGAAATGAAACAAAAGTAAGATGTGTCAGAGGAGAAGTAGCAAAATTAAAATGGAAATTTGCCAGTCATAATATCCACAGAAAGACGATCGATGGAACAAATGTATTGTAAACTTGAGACCTTGGGAAAATAAAAGAAGTAGGGGAAGGCCACAAATGAGATGGCCGGACAATTTGAAGAAACATGCGGGAGCTAGATGGATGAACACGGCGACAGACAGGGAAGAGTGGAAGATATTGGGGCCTATATCCAAAGATGGATCGAAGAAGGCTAAATAGATAGATAGATAGATAGAAGAGTATGCAGGGCAGGGAAGAAGGGAGGAGCTGGGGGTGGGACTCGATATACAGTCAGTGGCGTATATAGAAAAAATTTCGGGGGGGCCGAGACAGTTTCGGGGGGACCTGAAACCTCATGACGCCGTATTTTATGCTATTTTATGATTGTATTCATGAAATATGTGGAAAATATCTAAAAAAATGTTAGCTTCGGGGGGGCCCGGGCCCTCCAGCCCCTCCCCCCATATACACGCTACTGTATACAGTTACCTCCACTCGGTTAGTTCTGGGTTGAAAAAGCGATGAATAAATTTTTTATATCCATTAATAATGATTATATTATATCATCTCTTTTCCAAGCGAAAAACTGTATACGTATTTAGGGGAAAGTGCTCAGGGGCGCGGTCAAATATTATAATAATTGTGATTTTTTTTAGTGTTCGTGTTCCATAAGATACATTTTATAACTATTACAGCCCCTTACTTTGGGGGTTGGGGGGCGCGGCCAAATTTATTATTTTTTAGGAAAACAAAAAATCATTTATTTTCTTGGCGGATTTTACATATTTTTAAAACCATGACAAAATCAATTTCAAAAAACTTTTTTTCGACCCAACTTAGTGAAAGGTCAAACTTGATTTTTTACCAAAAAAAAAACTCTGGTCTTCACATACGTAATTTTCGTCTAAAATTTAAATACACTTTCTTTAAAAAAACAAAAGAGTGACGTTACTCTTGGCATCGTAGGAACTATGTTTGAGTATCCTCAGTAAACGAAGTGTTTACTTTAACAGTTTGATTCGCAATTTTGTTTTTAGTTGCCTTTTGCCCGCTTGCTTTTCCTTGTGTTAGCTCAGGTCTTTTCTTGTTAGTTAGTCTTTTATTGAGTTTGGATTTTCTTATAGTTTTCAATACATTTACTTAAATAGTAGCCAAGGGTAAGGATAAGAATAAATTAGTATCTAAATTTAGGTATATAGTAGTCTACAAGAAATCTTTAAATTGGCTTGTATTTTTTATTGCTTCACGTGTTCTAGCTTTTTGTAAGTTCTAATCTGTCATGCTTTTAATATCTTTAACTAAATTGAAATCAAGGCAAAAATTGTAATATTTATATATATTTGCTTATATGGTTTTAATTATCCCGGCTTCCCTAAGGTAAAATATAAACCACTTCTAAACTGGTCCCAAATAACCTTGCTGAAATGCAAGTATGATTTATAGACTTATAAGAGTTCTAATATTACTAAATCCCGGTTAAAATGAAATTTAAGGTCTGTCTTCCCTCTTCTGTCGCTTCCGAGAGCGGGCACGGATTACCGGACTTATGCAACTTTCTCAAAACCTAAAGTAAAGTAATTTATTTGGTATTATATGCAGAGTACCTAACCTGCACCCTCCGTTGTTTAGGAAATGCTGCCGCGATTTGAATAAAAGGTATGGTTTAACAAAAATTTTGACATATCTACAAGAAAGTTGATATGAATGGAGTTATTTTAAAAAATATATACAGCTTGGTCGCTAACTATTAATTAATTAATCTTATTACAAGTACGTTTCGATAGCGTATAATCATCATATCGTAAGTCAAATAATTTACGGATGGCTTTGGCATTATAAATATAACCCTAACCTTGAAAAGGTATACACTATTGGAAAGAAAATTTTCTTATCAACAGAATAGCTTTTTTGCCACAAAGCTTAGTTTTTTAAAGAAATTAAATAAAACGATTAAAAAAGTTTTTTTTTTAATTTTTGAAAAAATATTCTCGTGTTCAGACTTCCCTGAAGTGTTAGTTTTAGGTATAATAGGATATCCTAATAGGCTTTTTAAAAGAAAATTTTATTTTCAACCAAAAACTAAAAGCTGGCCATACACACAGAGGTTGATCCGCCGGTTTGGACCGGCGCGGTTCAAACTGGCGGATATGCTTAAAATACCGTGCCGCATAAAACTTTCGACTTGACGGAATTCCACAGTTTTGGTTTAACCGGCAGATAAATCTTGAGTTTTCGCCCACTAACGCGCGGTTATGTCTGCCACAGACCGATATGAAGGATCGATTTGAAAGATTTTTTTTTGTGTTAGTGGACTGCAGCAGTTTTAAACCGTTGCGGACAAAACGGTCAGACTTATCTGTGCCGTTCCAAACCGATGGATCAACCTCTGTGTGTATGGCCAGCTAAAGAATACTGACAAAAACACGTATTCCTTTTTGTGATCTTTAAAAATAACTCCAACATTGGGATGCCATTGAAGAGCTAACCAATAAATTGACACAGCTAAAGGATACATCGTTTAAAAGGTAATTTAATTTCTTCTAATAAAGTTTAATATAGTTCCCCCTTCTTATTCAAAAAATTAAATTTGTCACTGATCTTAAGGAATTGGGCCCACATAAACGATTTGAGAATTACCTTAAAAACTAATCAAAATGTTATCATTAAACATTCTTTTTATTTCAAGTTGATTTCTAATTCTATTCAAAAGTTATCAGGGGGAGGACATTTTAACGGTAGGACTACTTATAATATGCCAAAAGATAAAAGTGGCACTGTTTCCCCTGACTCAAAAAATTTGTAGCTCTAGCGTAGCAAGGACTTCAATTCATCGAGAGATACAAAATTTTTATCACGAGGTCAATAATCTAATCTCAGCACTTCTGAGGACAAAAAACGACACTTTTATCCCCATAGTGAGAGTAAAACAGCAATTGGGACACCGATCTATGAAGACATACCTTAAACGGTAGGGCGAGTTAGGATGAGGTATAATTAATTAATTAATGATTAATTAATTAATTTTAAAGTTGAACTCTAAAGATTTTGTATCATAACAAAAACAATTCATGTAAAAAAAGCCAAGTACGCGAAAATGGTATTCCGTAAAAATAATTCAAAACAAGTATCAAAATGAAAGGTTCTGGGTTGAAAATGTATTTTTTAAACTTTGCTATTACAGCCAAACTTCTTTATCTTCAGTTTAGCACTATGCCTAAGAGTCATTTGTAGCCGTAATAGCCAAGTTTAGATAAATATTTCCAAACCAGTCAGAACCTGTCATTTTGAAATTTGTATTGGAAAACTTGGCTTTAGTTTTATCTCAAGTCTTTTTACGGAATACCATTTTAGGGTACTTGGCTTTTTTTACATAAAATGTTTTTGTTATGATTTCACTCCTTTTTTAAAGGATTTGGATAATATTTAGGTTTTAATGTAGTAAAGCATGCGGAATATTGTTCAATACTTTTGCAATGACTTATTAAAGATTCTGAGGTTTTTTAATTTTTTCCTATGTTAAAATTTTTTTTTCTATAGTTTTATCATAGTGCCAATCAGTCTGCCAAAGCTCAGCTTTCTAGCGCTTCTGGAAGTAGGCACTGTTACGTTTACTTAACTTTCCATGTATAAGGGAGGCAGTAAATTAGAATTTTGGGTTTTTTGATTTTTTCTAAGGGTTTGTTCATAATTTCTATCAGTCTTCCAAATTTCAGCTTTATAGAATGTCTAGAAGTACAGTAGAATTTTGATAATCTATACATGAGTGAGTGAGTCAGTGGCAATTTCGTCGTTTTTCGAGAATTCGTAACTACTTTACTACATTATGGAAGTCTATGAAACTTGGAGGGGGTCTTTAACTCTATGAAGATCTACGACTGTGCAAAGTTTGAGTTTCGTAGCTTATTCCGAGGTAGGGTTTTAGATAGGTCATATATGAGCTGAAATGTTTCAAGAAAAGATGATACAGCAGTTTACACGAATTCGGCGGGGCCCTGACGTGCCATCAGGTTTATTTTGAATCTTTCTTTCTTCTAAATTCTTATTAAAATTGACACTTATTTAAAGAGTTACAGTTTTATGTTATTAATTTTCTATAATAGTAATTATATATTATTCTAGAAGTACGCACCACTAGCTAATTTATCCATATCAAACAATTTAGAAAAACTGTCTTTAATAAAAACAACGAACTAAATAGGTAAATAATTTACTCCATCCAATACTGGAAACAAACACACCAAATAAAGTAACACTTTAGCGTATCGGCGATAAGCAATTGGACGAAAGTAAGAAGTTGGGCAATGAAAAACAGTTAGTATAAGTCATGATCTAAGTATAATAATTGTAGCTAATTATTGATTTGCTCCAAGTCATATAGGTGCCCCAATGCGTCAGTTTTAGAAGGTTTTGAACCATTATGCGCCAATGTAGGTTACGCTACTAAACCAAGTAGTTCATAATGATTGAATTAATAAATTAGGAGACAGCGAAAAAGTTGTGTATTTTTTTAAGGAATGCCCGAATTGATGTAAACCGTAACATTTTTTTTGCAAGAGCCTCTACTTTTTTATTATTGTAAAATTTAATTTTAATTGATTATTCTTGTCTATTTACGCGAGTAAAAATAATTCATCCACGTCCGAAGCGCAACGTTGTTCTTTTGTCGGTTTTATTTATTGTTTCTCCTCAATCATTAGGAAAAGTTTTGTGATCTTTTTGGAAAAGAGCCGAGTAGGGCTTGAAAAAGCAACCGCACATACTGTTGTTTGTTTCTTTGTTTAGACAATAACTCGATTTGAAAAGTTTTTGATTTCCACAAGAAATAAACCAAAAGTTATTGTTGTTTAAAAGTTGTTTCGGGTAATTTATAATAAATGTGAAGTGTTTTTTTACTCTTTATTTTTAGTGCAGGTGTTAAAACCGAAGTTTTAAAAGAAAACTGGTTAAAGGCTGGTAGATTTATTTTGTTTTAAAATGGCGGTTTATAAAATGTGCTTTAAACATTATTGGAATTTACGTTGGACAAGTCAGTCATTTAACAATTTTTATACATCACACTTCGGTCTACTTTTTCAGTGATGAGTAACAAGCTGAACCAAACTTTTTCCTTTGCGAAAATTCAGGAAAATTATTTCAGACAGAACAGAGTGCGCAGCATCTTCTATTGTTACTATTTACTATCCAGCACATTTCTTATGCCACAGGAAAAAAATAACTAATTATTACAGGGGCGGCTCGTCCATAGGAGCGCTGGTGCGCGCGCACCCCTAGCAAAAATAAGAAAAAAAATAAATACAAATTATTATTAAATAATTACTGTTGTTTTTTATTTATTTTTTAATGATCCCGATCCCGCTAGTGGCATCTATCGGCCATCAACGGAAGTAATTAATATCTTTTCGAGTTGACGCTTGCTGCCGCATACGGTGGCCTTCGATCGCCTCGCTTCAATCTAGAGATATGAAAGGGCGGGCTTGAATCTGGAGGTGCGCGTGGATTCGGCGTTCCTCTTTAATCCAATTTTTGCCACGCAATTGGATCGGAAATGCTCGGGATATCAGCCGAGAAAAGGGCGGGCTGGTGCGCTAAATCAATACACACTTGCATCGTTTTTTTATAGTTCTCAGCTGATTACTGTTTATATTATCGTTAGTATGGGTGTATTGGGCGTAATTAAAATTTATTTACGCAGTTTTTAAGTGAATTTTATGCTGTTTTCGGCTTCTTCTTTGTAATTTTTGGGTTAATTATTATCTACAATTGTCGAATATGTCTAAGGCAGTTATAAGTTCGGGTTCGGGTAATCCTGGAAGTAATTCAAGACTTAATTCTGTACAAAACATTATAGCAAGCTTTTCCTCCTTTAATTTAAATCAGAAAATTGAAATTAAAAGATTAGGAAGGCCGACTCCAGAACTAGAATTATCGCAAACTTGCTCCAAAAGAAGAGAAGGTAGAAACTTTAAAAGATATTTACGAAAAAAACAACTGGATTTGTGGATGTGATGTTACAAACTCGTTATTATTATTATTTAAGGACTAGGAAACTAAACAAAAAGCAGGACTGACAAAAAGGTGCGTAATATCAATTTAACATTAATTTTCAGCTGATGACCCGATAACAATAAATCAACGTATACGAACATTACAACATGGGCGCACCCAGGGGGGGGGCCCCGGGCCCCCCCCCCCAAGCCTAAGATTTTTGTATATTTTTTCCACATATTTCATGAATAAACTTAAAAAATAGCATGAAATACGACATCATAAGGCCTTGGGCCCCCCCAAGACATATTCCTGGGTGCACTACTGATTACAATATGAAATGGTATTTGAATCAAAAGCTAAGATAAAACGGTTTTGTACATTGAATTAATGTTATCCGTCGTTGGCTAAAAACTAATATGTATGTATACTGTAGGTAATTTTTTTTGTGTAGGCATATTTTTATTTATTGGAGACCTGTTTTTTTTTACTTTGACAATCTTATTACCTAGTGGGCACCATAAATTCTTTTATTTGGCTACAAATAAATATGCAAATTTTTTTAACTTTATTTATTTTAAATTTATTTCGACTCACTTATTATAGCGCACACCCATTCTTATACTTCACGAGCCGCCACTGAATTATTACTATACGGCTGTCCAAGCATCTAGATTGTAGGACAAATGTTTTTTCCTCTGTGACTTCATAAAATCTTTAGATTGAACAAAAAACCAATTGATACTATTTAATAAAAATTTTACAGTCATTAACTTGATACTTAGTTAGGAACCAGTTTCAGGTTTTTTCGCAGAGAAAAAAGTTGAGCGGCTCAGCAAAATGAAGCTATTTGCGAAAATTTAGCTTGCTACTCATCACTGAAAAAATAGGCCGCTGCGGTGTGTAGTACTATGAACTATTATAAGAAAAATATTTAAATGCTACACTTAAGGTAGAGTCCCTGTATGTTAACATATTTGAATGTTATATCTAAATAGGTCAACATACAGGCAGTGGCGGCTGCTACAGGGAGGGCATAGGGGCAGTGCCCTCCCAAAACTAGACAACAAATAGTATTTTTAATTGATTTATTTAAAAAAAGTTAAATCTTTCCGTATGACATGTCTAGTTCTCTTTTTTAGTCTGTGGATAACAAAAGGCGATTAATTGAGTAAACTTTTTTAGCGCAAATAATTACAAACCGGCAGCACTGCGCAAGACAAGATTTTAATTTTACTTGTTTTTTAGCGGTGTATGGGTGGCTGTTCTCGCGCGCGGGCGGAAAGAATGATTGTTTTAGTTGACGTCGGCCATATTCATCGTGCGGAAATGTTCGTTGCCCTTCCTACGTGTTGCCGGCTCTATCCTTAGTGAAGACGTTGAGTTTGTTTTGATTTGGAGTAGATCAGTAGTTAAAATCTTTGCCGGTCGCGTGTCCATTGTTTGTTTTTCATTGTTTTCAAATTGGAAGTAAATACCGTCGATTATTTAATTAACTGTGCAAATTTAAATACGTTGACATAGGAACTTCGATTACAAATAACATTTTTAGGGTCACATAGATCCTAAAAATTAACCAAAATTTTAGTGCAAGTAATAAAAAATTCTACGATGCTGAAAACTGATTGTGCGGTTGTAAAAAATGAAATGCTTTTTTTTGCTTTATTTGTCTTATTATGAACAATCCACGAAGTGATCATGCGTAAGTGGCAAAGGGAATGTGTGATATTAAGTACTTTAGTGAAAAGTTAAAGACACAAAGTAAGTGCTACTTATTTAAATAACCACAGAATTTTCTGTGCTAGGCAAGACTGATATTAGGTGCCAATTAAATAGTGCCTATAGACAAAACATTGCCGAACATAATGAAAATGTGGCAAAAAATAGACATATACTTAGTAGGTTAATAGACTGTAACATTTTTTGGGGTTTTTGAGGTTGCTCTACGGCGCCATGATGAGTCTGAAACTGGTGCTAATCCGAGCACTTTGCGCATGTAGAAGAAGGGAGAATAAACGCGAATAAAAACTACACCAAGTAGCTGCTTGTTTGTAAAATGCTAAAATAAAATTGTTTAGGTAAGCTTTTATCTTCGTTTCCATGCAATATAAATTTCTGCCCCCCAATTTATAACGTCCCTGTATGCAGCTGCCACTGCATACAGGGACATTAGTCCAGGATAAATTCCGATGACGGTCAAAGTGTTCAAACACGTTCTTAGTCTCTCCCAGATAAATCTAACTACATAAGGATTTCGGAAACGGTGAGAGATACAATTTTGGTTAAATGAAAGAAAGTTGCGCTATTCTACGCCAAATCAAATGTTACACTAGGTACTATAGTTATAGTGTACGTGTGAGCTAATACAGTCGAACCTCTATAACTCGAACTCAAAGGGACAACCAAAACAGTTCGAGTTATGGAGAGTTCGAGTTATAGAAATTCGAATTAAACTGGTTAAAATACATATAAAAAGAGCAGGGACCACTTAAAAGGTTCGAGTTATAGAGAGGTTCGAGTTATAGAGGTTCGAGTTAGAGAGGTTCGACTGTATAACTAAAAACTGAAATATATTTTATTGCACTCCAGACTCAATTACCTTTCGTTTGATATCACACACGCCATATTTCCACATAAACACTAATTTTTTTAATTTACCCCCACCCTTTTTTTAAAAGTAAAATGTATTTTATTTAACTCCAGACGCAATTACCGTTCGTCTGATATCACACACGCCATATATTTACGTAAACTCTAATTTTGGAAATATACCCCCACATTTTTATTTGGTTTGTGTTTGGTGGATTTTGTTCATTTTTAAATGGGACCATCTCGACCCAAAACCCAGCGTTGGTACCAAATTTCATTAAAATCGGCCAAGCGTTTTTGAGTTATGCGCGTTGGTCGTTACAGACAGACAGACATACAGACAGACAGACAGACAGACAGATGGCGCAACAAAAAAGTTTCAAAATCATCTGAAACGCAAAGATATATAAAAATTTTTGAAATCGGAGCAACTTTTTTTTTCTCGAAAAAATTAGGATTACCATAGCTCACACTACTATAGTATAGTATATGTGTGAGCTAATATTCTGTAGGGGTTTTCAAAATATCGAGCAAAAACCAAAAGTTGTGTTTTTGCAAAGATTTCATTTAACAGTGGGGTTAAAAATAAGCGAAGGCCTTTTTAAAAGTATGGTGGTATCCGCGTTAGTTATTTAAAAGTTGTTGCATTATTAAGGCTAGTCTTATTTTGGAATTTCCAATAAGTCTCTAAGAACTTCTTACAAAGTTTACCTTGTTTTATATGTCATATTTTGGCTTAATATTCCCATTAACCTATGCTTTATGATTTACGATAAGCAGTAATAACGACATTGTATTACTCAAAAGAGATGCATGTAGAGCTCTTAAATTGAGCAAAATTCGGACATTTCGATTATCGTAAAAGCTGCATCATGGGGACCGTTTCAAACATTAAATGCTCCGAGAAATATGGCGTGGCGTGTGCATGAGAACGCGAGAATCGCATAAACATAAAATTCGACAAATGGCATCATAAAGTAGCACCAATACGCTAATTACGGGCGCAATCTTCGTATATAACGTAAACGTATGTTTATTACATATCGTAGATATTTAAATTACCTGCGACTACAAGCGTAAAGTTAGTAAGGATATTAGAACCATTAAATGTAGTGCATTTACTAAAATGGTTTAAATCTATTTTTATAAAATTGGGTATTAGTTATAAAACTGCTAAAAAATCTCGAAACTTTCAATAATCTTCAAAATTGTTGAAACTTTGTGTCTAAAATAGGAGCTTAGTATTGTTGCTAGGACAACAAGCGACTACATTTTTTCTGAAAAATTGTTGTTTTTATCAGGATTGGATGCGACAGGCGAGCAACCGAGCAAATGCCCGGTGGGCCGGTACAATTTAGGGCCGGTTGGGCCGCAGGCCCCATGTACCTATTCCAAATTATTAATATTTATTTTTGTATATTTGACAAACGAACAAATTAAAACATTAAACATTTAAATTAAAAAAATCTGTATGTGGTAACTCCAGGCCTGCGTTACTCGTTTGATTGTTACAGTTTCTTTTATACTAAAATAAGTATAATGTATCAAGGAGATAATATGATAATTGCACAAACTTATTAATACGTTTTTACAATACCAATATCCAGAAGAAAAAATCGGGAGATTAAAAAAATTGTGTGTGCTTAAGACAAAATTAATAATACTGGCCCATAACATATTCTGCAAAGCGGACCGAACCGAACTCTTCTGTGTACTGGCCTTCATCTGCATCATTCATCATATGGCTCGCTGAATGTTTGTCACAGTTAGTCGACTCGAGTCGATTTCACCCGAATAAGCGTTACATAGCCGAGCCTGACGGCTCAGTTCAATTCACTACCCACAAAAACCGCTAAACGCGCCTAAAGAAGTTTACACTTCAAAAATGTAATAAAATATTGTCCATTTTTTTTTCTTATTTGTGTTGCTGTTCTGAAATGAACACTTTACTATTTTGGTGAGGATTGATCCCCCTGATCTCCCCCTTCGGTACGGCCTTGACAATATCTCATATCTTAGTTGAGAAAAATAATTTTTGGTGCTAAAATACATAAAAATTCTAAGAAATCAATTAACCGATTGAAATCGGTATTGGGTCCAATTCAAATTAAGGAGATCATAGATAAAATTGCAGCATCAAGTTTATTAAAAAACTTGTTACCATATGAAAAATTCCCAGCAAACATGGATTACAAAAAAAGTACTTTTTAAGTACTGGCTTTTACTGCAGCCCATAATGGCAAGGTACTAAGTAGGAAGTACTTAAATCGTATTGATTTGGAACAACTGCCTGAATCAGGCCAGCAAGTTAATACATTTTAATACAAAAAACACTGTATTGTTAAAGCAATGCATTTTTTAGAACTTTTTTGTACATTAAAGCATGTACTTTTGAAGCAATGTATTTTCGTCGCATTTTTAGTAAGTACAACAAAAACTGAATTGTTATACATTTTTTAAACTTAAAACAAACTGTACTTTTAAAGCAGTGTATGTTATTAATTTTTTTAGTACAAAAAAACTATTTTTATTGTAAATATTGTAAGGACATTACGTCACCTACGTCTCATATTTACGGAAAGATATATTTGATCATTATATAAGGATCTTTAATATTCCTTTTCATATCAGATGAGGATATTTCGAAAGATTATGGAACCCAGCAAACATCGACCTGCTGGTAATTTGCATATTATTTAAAAGTGCAAAAAATGCATCATTTTAGTAGGTACTTTATTTTTAATACAACGAAAAGTTATACTTTATTTTTAAAGAATGCCAAGTGTAGCCAGCGTTAATGACAAAAAACATTTTAAAAATATATTTAAACAGCATGTACTTTAAGAATGCCTTCTTCAAAATGTTATTATAACCTTTTTTTGTAAATATTTTATTTTCACAGTAAAATATTTAATTTTTTCATACTAAAATAAAGTGCTTTAAAAGGAGCTGTTTAAATATACTTTTAAAATGCTTTTTTGCCATTAACCCCGGCTGCACCTGGCATTTTTTAAAAATAAAGTAGAACTTTACGTTGTATTAAAAATAACGTACTAAAATGTTGCGTTTTTTGCAAATTAGACAATACAAAAATAATAAAAATAATGCACATCATTACCGATGCCAGCAGTTAAAGTACAATATTAGTACAGTATCAGCAGGTCGATGTTTCCTGGGTTAGCATACCTGCTCTGCCCCCGGTAGTTAAAAGGGCGCAAGTAACGAAAGTGTGGTTCGGAAAAAAAACGAGTTCAAAGTTTTAATTGTTTATAAGGCAGTACTACAGTTTTATTTGTTTTTTAGCTCACACTACACTATAGTAGTGTGAGCTATTGTGATCCTAATTTTTTCGAGAAAAAAAAAGTTGCTCCGATTTCAAAAATTTTTATATATCTTTGCGTTTCAGATGATTTTGAAACTTTTTTGTTACGCCGTCTGTCTGTCTGTCTGTCTGTCTGTCTGTATGTCTGTCTGTAACGACCAACGCGCATAACTCAAAAACCACTTGCCCGATTTTAATGAAATTTGTTACCTACGCTTGGTTTTGGGTCGAGATGGTTCCGTTTAAAAATGAACAAAATCCACCGAACACAAGCCAAATAAAAGGGTGGGATTATATATCAAAAATTAGAGTTTATGTAAAAATATGGCGTGTGTGATATCAAACGAAAGGTAATTGCGTCTGGAGTTAAATAAAATACATTTTATTTAAAAAAAAAGGGTGGGGGTAAATTTTAAAAAATAGTGTTTATGTGGAAATATGGCGTGTGTGATATCAAACGAAAGGTAATTGAGTCTGGAGTTAAACAAAATACATTTTAGTTTTAAAAAAAAGTGGGGGTAGATTTGAAAAATTAAAGTTTAAGTCAAAACATGACTTGTGTGGTATCAAACGAAAGGTAATTGAGTCTGGAGTTCAATAAAATATATTTCAGTTTTTAGTTATATATTAACTCACACGTACACTATAATTATAGTACCTAGTGTGAGCTTAGGTGCCCATAGATTGGCAGAGTATTTTTTTAAGTTTCTTTTTAATTTTATTCCATAGGAAATCATGGAAAATCCGTCGAGACCAGTTATTATTATTTGAAGCCTTTTTAACTAACGTTGGCAGTGCTGTTGTATGTCGAAATTGTACGTTTTTATTTTTTTTTAAGTTTTCATTTTGTGAAAAAATTAGATATTATTTATGTAAATAGGTACTTGGTGTTATAGGCATACAGTATATAAAACTTTACAAAAATATCTAGAGCTGTATCACAGATATTAATAAAAAAGGAGATTTTCTGAAAGTCTTTAAACACCTTGTATCTTACAAGTTAGGATGTTTAGAACATATGTTTCAATGAGGTTTTTTTTCTCAAAATGCAAATTACATCCTTTAAAATTAGCATTTTATTTAATAACAAAACTTCCATAATATCAAAAATAAAATTAACACAATATGGCTTCGTTTTCTTTGCCGTAAAATTTTTGTGCCGAAGCGAGGGCCGAATAAAAAAAAATTGCCAGGGCCGGTTTGTTTGAGCCCACCCAACCCTTGTTTTTATATTGTAACAAAACGGGATTTGAATATAAATGGTATTTTTGCCATTTATAAGTTTTTAAATATTTTTAATTAAATATTTTTTACGACGTCAACAAGCATTAGGTACATGCAAGACTTAAGTTAAGAACAAACAAAATTTATGGCAACGCAGCGACTTGTTTTTTGGCATATTTTCAGGTTCGTTGTAATCAATATTAACTGGAAACAAATTTAACAAACTATTTTCAATTTTTAAAAAACACAATGTGTAATTTTGATCTGTAACGGTTTTCTAAGTTTGGCTTGCGTGGGTGGAGAGCATTATTTAGTTGGTTTTTGTACGGTTTACATCGTTTCATTTAAGAGGAGGTTTTTTCAATTGGGGAAATAATTTATCAATTATTTAACTTTGTATAAAGCTATTACCTTTGTTATTCGTAACTGTTTTGATCTTTGCTTTTAGTGTTTATTTTTATTTTAAAACCTTTTTTATTATTGCTGTTGCCAGTGTCTTAGCTATTTTTTTTATATTTTTTCGGCATTTTTAATCAATATAATATCCCATATACCTAAACAGTAATATTAAGTAAATTAAACAGTTGATTAAATAATATTATTTAATGAACGTTTAAAAAGTTGCTAAATAAATATGTTTACAAGAAACATATAAAAGGTTCCTTAAACCTAAAAGTTTAAAGATTTTGAATACTTGCAAAATAGCAAAATAGTTTATTAACAACAAAATCAAATATATATTAAGAAGTGAAAATGTGAAGTTTAAAGAAGGAAATTCAACAGGAATGTGTGATTTTTCTACATTGTTTACATATTCAAAAAAACGCTTATGGTATAAACTTCCTCCACGAACCAACAAATTCCCTTTTAAGATCCTAATAAATAATAAATTGAATAACTTTTAATAATCTTATCAGTCATTTAAAGTGTTTCACAAGTTGGTAGCTTGCAACATATAAGCTTTGGCCACTTGATTTGACAATACCACTGTCAACGAGGCCATATGTTACAATATATAAAATTGTTTATTTTAGTCTTTTAATTGCTGTTAAAAATAAAAAACGTCTACATTTTAAAACAGCTTTAAAATTGTTACGAGTACAATCTGACAATTTTACGCCAGTGTGAGGCGCCATTCACTTGTCTAATATTAAAGTTTGCGACGCGCCTCTAGAAGGCTACAAGGAAACGTCTCTGACATTTCTCAACATAAATCTCTACAAAATAATCTCTGGCTTGGCCTTTTAGTGGCAATCTCCCGAAGGGCCCAAAGCCGGAAGGTCAAAATGAATTAGACGTATCCGCGATGCCTCGCCTGCCTAGGCGTCTTGTTTTTGGTTTTATATTTAATAAAGCTCTGGAAAACTAATTCTTATTTTATTAACTAAAATTTTTTTTATTCTTGGTGGCATGACGGCTTAAACATCAATTTCCCACCAGTTTTTTGAAATAATAACACATAAACTGGGTTTTTTTAAAAGTTATCTTCTGATGCTAAAATAAATGGTTGAAATCAAACTTTTCCTCCGGAAACACGTCTACTTTCATACTATATTTCAGATGCGATGATCCTACTTGTGGTATTTACCTAACCTCACACTAGGTACCATAGTTATAGTGTAAATGTAAAGCTAATATAACTAAAAACTGAAATGTATTTATTTTATTCAACTCCACACTTAATTACCTGTCGTTTGATATTACACAAGTCATGTTTTCTCCTAAACTCTAGTTTTTGAAATCTACCCCCACCCTTTTTTTGTATTTCGTTTAACTCCATACTCCATTACCTTTTCGTTGATATCACATACGCCATATTTTCACATAAACTCTAATTTTTTTAATCTACCTCCACCCTTTTATTTGGCTTGTGTTCGGTCTATTTTGTTGATTTTTCAATGGGACCATTTTGACGCCCAGCTTAGGTACGGAATTTTATTCAAATCGACAAGCGGTTTTTAAGTTTTGCGCGTTGGTCGTTACAGACAGACAGACATACATACATACAGACAGCCAGACAGACAGACGGCGTGACAAAAAAGTTTCAAAATATGAATTGTTTTAGAAATCGGAGCTTCAGCTTTTTTTTTCTCGAAAAAATTAGGATCAGCATAGCTCGCACTACTACAGCAGGCGCTAAAACAAAAACAACGCCGCCCATTATCGCGCAAAAAATATAATTCTATATCCTATAGGGACAATAAAAAGCGTTTCCAAATCAAGATCTAATTTATGCACCTAAAAGGTGAAGAAAAAATAAATAATTTAATGAAAAACGATATTCGTTGGTTCTAATATAATTGTAATAATTTTATATTATGTTCACTATTTGTTGAAATTAAACTATTGTAGTCCTTTATATCCTCTCTGTATTATTAGTTATTTGCCTAAATAATTATCCAAAACAGATGTATAATTGTCTTTTATAATGCTTTTATTAGTATAATATATATAAATATATTTATATTTTATCGGATTTAGTAGATATCAAGAAGTCAGATACACATATTGTTTAACCAGATTTTAAAGTCTGGTTTAAGTAGGCAGAAAAATTCACAAATTACCCAAATATTATTAATTTCCGTTAATGTTTTTAGGCTAACGCTTATATGTTTCATTAAAAAAATCAGCACACTTTATATTTTATGTGAAATTACAAGAATTGAACTGTATTTTCAACAATAGGGTGTTTGACAAATTTTAGAAAAGTGTTTAGAATGATGCATAGGTCCCTATCAAGTTTTCTAATTTCCGATTTGAATTTGCCGCTAAAACGCTCATTTCTAGCATGGCGTTGCAATGACGTCACAGCGCAGTAAACTCGCGGACAGATACACGGCATTCAAGTGTTTATTTGTTTTTGGTCTGTGTTTTTACTGTTTTTTATGTAAAAAAATATCCTATAAGTGGTGTATAGTGACTCAGTTTTCGAATACTAGCATAACAACGCCTAAAAAACTATTTATTACAGCCGTAAAAGAATGGAAAAAGTGAACTTGCTCGAAGAGACCCAAGGGCCTTATCTAATACATCTTCACTTTACATTTGTGAAGATCACTTTGATGTGAGTATAACTAAATTGTTTCTATTAATTTTTCTCACGTCGTCTATAATATATATATAACTACTTCGTAAATGACGATGAAATTTTTGAGGTTATGTTTGTTACAAGGGGTGAACAACTATAATAGGCAGAAAGGTATACAAATTTTTACACGGTGCTAGGCAGTTATTAGGCAGGACTAGGGAGTACCTCTAAATGCAGGATTAGGCAGTGCACATGCAGGCTAAATGTAGGACTGATCAGTGCCTATGCAAGACTAGGCAGTGCATAGGCAGGACAAACAGTACCTACGCAGGACTATGCAGTGTAACCTATGCAGTACTTCAAGTATTGCTGGTCGTTGTATACTTTTTGCCTAATAATAATGATTGGGTATTTAATTAAATCTATTGTGAGTGGCATATTAAACAAAAAAGCAAAACATATAACCTAACATCAAAGTCTAAATGAGTAAAAGTAGGCATAAAAGAAATTTCAGTTATATACAAAACAACTCATCGAATACTTACATCAACATTTTAACGTTTCTAAATTCCGCAGAACAAAAATCACTGTTGCTGGCAAAGAAGCCTGCCACCATAAAGGAATGCAGCATTGGCAAGTTGGAGCTATCGGCTTTGGAGAATCCGTTTTCCATTGAAAATATTTTTTATAAGCAAAACACAAAATAAAATCTAATTTAGGATGATAATTCGCACTTTAAACCAAAGCAAACATTACCATCCATAAGAAAATAACACAGAAAATAGGTTCGTTCGATGCGTTTACTGTTTTGTGATCACTCGCAGCTGATTGGTAGACCGCCTGTTTTGAATCACGTGGCTAATTGTTTTAATTCAATGAATTTCTTTAATTAAAAGAACTATGAATTTGAGAAAAAATTTAAAAAAAAAGTTTGTTTTTAGCATTACCAAGACCTAAAGAGATATCTAAAAATAAATATATATTTATTTTTTACTACTGTCAAACACCCTATTGCGGAAGACTCTCTTCTCATGTATTATTTTGCTACGGGAGAAAATAGAGTTGTTACGGACGATTAAAAAAAAGGACATATTTTCAAAAAACTAGTTCTGCTTTAAAAACACAAATTTGCTATTAGGAGCAATTGGTCAATTAGTAAAGTTAAAGCTTTAACAACATTGATAACATCTTTAATTTTGCTTGATTTTTGAATTTTTTATGTTTTGATGACAAATTTTGGAGTTTTGCCGTTAAAAAAACACATCTCCATTATGGGTGGAAAGCTCTCAAAAAATGTTACAAAGTCCATTTTTATTGGGAGGTAGACAGGTGAAAACTGCAAGATTTTCCATTTGTAGGATAAAGAAAGATTTTGATTATTAATAATACATTTTTATTACAGTTATGGTTATGGTTCTGATTTTAAAAGTTTTAAATATCTAATAAGAGTTTAAACAGGCTTTTTTTAAAAAACTTTTTGTCGTAATTTATTTAAGGTTGGCATAAAATTGCGCGTGAACGCGAAAAACTACCCAACATTATTTAAATCAAAATCCAGAATAAATCGCCCCCGAAAACGCTGATAACTTCCTTCTTTCTGGCAATTCTGGCAATTCTCAACGTCATCATTTAAATCAAGCTTTAATACCAATCTTTGTAAAAAAGAGTATTAAATTTTATCCCTAGGATAGTATAAGTATAAGCTAACCCTGCGCACTTTTTATTTTTAATTCATGTTTGTAAAAACTAGGCCAAATTTTTCTAAAAATCGCTAAATACATATTTCTATTTTTTTGCTTTTTATTTATATTTTTGAAACCTAGTAAAAGCCACGTTTACTAAATAGATGCCAAAATACATTAATTTTTCTTTTTCTGTCCATAACTTTTAAAATGCTTTGAAAAATATAATAATAATAATCAGTGGCGTACGCAAGGGGAAGGGCCAAGCCCCCCCCTAGAGGCACTGAATATTCACCCCTAAAACATGAATTTTCCCCAAAGATCAAGATATATCGATCAGCGCTAAAGCTCCCCCAGGATCCATTCTGCGTATCGATCCGCGCTCAAGCTCCCCCCCATAATTCATTTCTGCGTACGCCACTGGATTAATCTCTGAGGAGGGATCAAACAAATTTGGGGATAGTTTGGCTTTACCGGGGTCCCGTTCTTATTTTTTATATCACAAAATGTAGTTTTTGGCTTTTTTACCTACCTTACTCTTTTCTTAAAATAACCTCTGACCTTTGTGTATAATACCAAAATAAGGGGGTAGCACAACTTTGACCCCTCTAAATTTTACCCGATGGTCGAAAATGGGTATAGAGTTTACTTGTCTTATAGTCTTTACATTGATTTCAACATAAAATAATAAAAACAGAATTTTACAAAATTATTTTTTAATCTCACAACCTTCAGGCTTCCAACAACTTTTCGGAAAAGATTTTGTTTTAAATTGAGCCCTTAAACGAGACTACCTACCGTATGATCTCTCTTGTGTCTCTCTCTTTAACAAAATAAAACTTTGTTGCGATTTACAAATTGTAATAAGACTTTTCTTATGACCTATGAAACAAGCAAGACCGAAAATATTAACAAAAACTTTAACTTGGTAAAATACCAAACTGCACAATGTTCTTCAAATAGACAAATCTTATTTTCTTTACTGACAATTAATTTATAGATTTTAGTTTAAGGTCAACAAAACATGGAATGTGATTATCGACTTGTCTCCTCAATGTTTGAGTTTTTAGTGAAGAAAGGTTAGACCATAGACGAATGACAGAGATAGACCAGACACTTACACGGTGGGAGTTGTATTAATAAATTGGCGCAGTATACCGGGGTGTCGTGCTCGAATCAGCGCCTCTCCAACTTTGTGCTCCGTACTAAACATTTACAGAGCAATTTGAAACAATATTACGCTTGCGCAGTTTGTTTCTAAGCTACAGGATGGCTTTTTAAATTATTGTATACCGGATGCTCATAGCCATCAATGAAATCGTTCTCCAATCAAGCTACATCTTATAATATAGTGTTTTGAACAGTTTTTATCAAATTAAATTTTAACACCAAAAAACTCATTCTACTCGTCAATTACATAGTTTTAAATTTAAACGATGCGCGCTGCTAAGAATGACTTATTTTGTGTCAAAGCTCAATTTGCTTAAAAAGGCTCTATAAACACCAATCAATAAGGAAGCTTAATCAAAGAATGTTTAAATTAATGACTACTAGCAATAAAAAAAAGTAAAGTTAAATTTTTATTTATTTAATTATTATTTAGGTACATAAATTTCCTTGAGAGGCTAATTTTCTAGCTAAAAAAAGACTTGGCTCTTTGACGAATGTTATGCAGTAAATTCCTTTTTATTAGTGCATAGAAAATATTTACATATTCTGCATTAACTTAAATTAATAATGTATACCTTTACAATGCTTTATACATAATAATGTTGCAAATATAGGTTATGTTTCTATAAACGGAAACTTTTTAATTGTTTTTTCATGAAAAATAAGAACTAATGGATTTGAAAAGTTTTGTTGGTATTAGCTAGGTGATGTAAAAATGTATTTAAATTAAACATTATATAAATTTACACTCTTAAACTATATTATCCAGGTATTAATGGATGTTTAATAAAATGTAAAAAATGTAACGTAAGTCTTTTAAAGTAAAGTGAATATTGCCGGTTATTCATTTAATTAAACAGGGTCCGACATAATGATCTCCCACATTTTGCACTGCCACTGTGCCTGAATCACTGAAGAGAGGGGAAGCTTAGCGTAGTCAGTTGATAGCTCGCGGCTTGGCATTTCCTTGCATCGTGCCTTCGTTGTCGAGACATTAATCAAAAGTAGGTAACGAATCTGTGATTACGACACAAAGAACTTTTCGTACTAACTTCACACTTGGTAGACATGCTTTAGTTCCAGATACTTTGGGAATATCTGAACACTATTCCCGAACCACTGACGAATTAAAGGCAGCAATACACCAAGAAATTACAGGAATATCGCTTCAGAGTTACTGCACGAGTGAAACTTTCAGAAATCAGCTTCGACTGTGTACCGAAAAAAATGGCACATGGACGTTGTAATTTTCAAAACTTAATAAAAACAAATGGTATAATACGATTTCAGTTAAAAAAAATTAAATATAAATAGCATTTATAATGGCGTTTTTAATGTGGGAGTCATCATTCTGCCAGACCCTGTATATAAGTATAGTGAAATAGTTTTTCTATTTTTTTCCAAATATTAAAATTTTAAACTAAACATTTAAAACTCCGTCCAGGTTTAACGTGTCCATCACACACTATATATTTAACGTGAATTTCGTCTTTCGTCAAAGTTAGTTTTTTTGCCGAAGTAGTTTTTTTGCCGAAGTATTTTTAGCCAGTCATCAAATAGCTTTAGGTTCCGTTTGACGCTTGCTAACATAGTCTTCGCACCCACGAACACAAAATTCTTTTCTTTTAAATTTCTTAAATACCGATAGGCCACAATTTAGCAAAAAACACTTTAAAAAATAACGAAAAACTGCAACCACAAATGAAAAATGCCGAATTACATTACCGTCATATTTTTATCTATTTTGCCAATGTACGTCATAATCAAAAACATATACCGAGAGTAGTGGTTAATGTCCATGGCGACAGCACAGGAGTCTGTACATAATATTTTTATACCAGATGTGTTGGTCTGTTATAAGCGCCTCTCGAACTTTGTATTCCGAACTAATGTATACAGGGGGTATGTATAACAGTATTATGTCAAGACCGGGGTGCTTTCCTTACTATAAATAATTAGTATAATGTGGGCTAGACCTAATTAATCCATTATCCCCTCTTTAAAGAGCTTGGAGGAACCAAGTCAATGGCGTTCCTGATAATCCTAAAGTTTACTTTACATTCTAGCTGATGAGCTAAACAAGAAAACAGAGATAACTGACAACACTTTGAAGGGAAAACCCTCTATCTACTTGAGGTTTTCTCTCGCTTATCTATTACAACTCGTACTCTTAACTTATCAGTAGTATTTCAACCATCTGCTTTGTAGGTAGGCGGTAAACAAATGTTTATCATTGTGGAGGGAGGCGGAAACACTTTCTTATCTCTGCAAAACCATGTTTTGCGCTATTGCATTTCTATATTAACAATATGTCCAATTGTTATATTTTATGTACCTAATCTTACTTGTCTCCGAGTATTTATCCCATTAATAAAGATTGTTATCAGTTTGTTTTTTGTTGTTTTTATATCCCCTCACCCAGAGTTTAATTTGGGATCTTATAGTACTTTTTGATACTCTACTGGCTTTACTGGTTTAATTTATATTTCTGATAAAACTAGTCTTTTTAATCCAGTAGCGTTTTCATTGACTTTTATACCTACTTTTGGATCTAGACACCCAAAATTACGAGCATTTTTGCATGAAAAACTGTGCAGTATTAAAGAAAAAATGCTGTCGCGTTTACTATTTTTTCTTCACTTTAACACACGTCTTGCGTGAGAAGAAAAACCTAGTAAAGTTACCTAAGGTAAAATGGGTTATTACCGGATCATGCGTAAGGGAATGAGGGCCAAAATTGAAATTTTATTCACTCATCGAATAAATGCAAAAGGCACTTATCACAGTAGGAGTCAGTCTAGAACTGTCAAGAGACAGAAACAGCAATTTTATCAGAATTTGCTCTTGTTTTGGTAAGGTATTTGACTTTATCCCTTACGGGATTTTTAACAATAACTCATAGAATTTAGCCTGGATCCACATGCATCCGTGATACGCGTCCGTTGTGGACCACGTCATCAATATCGACCAATGATATTTAAGGGGAAAAAATCCGCCTAAAATGTCATTGGTTAATATTGATCACGTGGCACACAACGGATGCGTATCACGGATGCATGTGGATCCAGCCTTAGGCTTCTCTAAAATATTTTTGATTTAGGTTAGTTCATAAATGTCTCTTTAATATAAATTTCACATTTATAAAACATTTTTTCCAGGAAAATGGGTAAAAATTGCAAAAATAAAATATGCCGGAATTACATTAGTATTTGGAATTTGGATCTGATTACGGCTTATTGAGCCGGAAATGCAAGAAATCGTAATAACTTTTAATCACTTATTTCTTTAATTTTTGAGAAAAAACAAAAAACTTTTATTTTATTAGTTATCGGATACACTTACAAAAATATGTTTAACTATTTCCAGCCCACAAATTTCTTGACAGATATAGGAAAAATACGCTTTTTATTGTACCCGATAAGAAAGTTTTTTACAAAAAATAAGCTTATCGATTTAGATTTAGATTCGATCCTGACAATCATCCTCAGTCAGATTTTTTTTGACTCATTGATCTTTGGATTGACTGTTGCCATTCTAGTTTAGGACGCCCTCTTTTTCTGCGCCCTATTGGTTGCCATTCTAGGACCTGCTTTGGTAATCTTTCGTCGTTCATCCGTTGTACATGGCCGTACCATATCAGTTGCCTTCTAGTGATGTCATCCGTTATGCTTCCCTCGATTCCCATTCTTTCTTTTATGATCTCATTTCTTATGTGATCTATTCTAGATATTCTCATTGATCTTCTTATTGCATCCATTTCGACACATTCCATTTTTGTTTTGTACTTTTCTGTTACGCGACAAGTCTCTATTCCATACAACAGCGTGCTTTTGACCATTGTTTCATATATGTTAAATTTTACATTCTTTTTTATCTCTCTGCTCCATAAAATACTGTTAAGACATCCAATAACTTTTTTTGCTTTTACTATTCTTTTTTCCAATTCTTTACAGTCTGTTCCTGTCTTATCAAATGTGACACCCAAGTATACATACTCATTGCATGGAGATATTACTTGTCTATTGTCTAGTTCTAACTCACTGGATTCGTTTCCAATACATAAGTACTGTGTCTTGTCCACGTTCACTCTCAATCCCCACTTTTGGTATTCTTCTGTTTACTTTCTCATCATATACTCCATGTCTTCTTTATCATTAGCCACAATTACTTGGTCGTCAGCAAACTGTAGTGTGTATATGGTAAATCGGTCGTTAAGTTGTATTCCCATGCCCTGCACTTTACGTTTACAGTTTTTTAGAGCTACTGCGATATATATTTTAAAAAGAGTTGGAGAGATACAACATCCCTGTCTTAAGCCTTTTGTTACCAGGAATTCTTTTGAAAGTCGATTTCCAATTTTAATTTTAGATTTTGACCCTTTGTCTAGTTCTTTTATCGCTTTTATGTTATGTATGATTGATATTAGTTTGCTCTAACACTGTCCATAATTTTTCTACTGGAACGGTATCATATGCTTTTTGTAGGTCTACAAAGGTAACATGAGTCTCTATATTTCAGGCGCTTCTTTTCTCAATTACTTGTTTAAGACAAAAAAACTTTATCACTACAAGATCTGCCTGCGCGAAACCCACTTTGGCTGATGCGCAGCCTTCGTAAACTAACGAGCCACGAACCAGAAAAGGCAACATCGCAAATTGGCGGGCTGGTGGGCCGATATATACATGGGAGATATAAACATCTGCTATTTGTTTTGATTGTAGTTTGGCAATTTTGTATTTTTTTTTTTGTAAAAACTAATAAACTGTGTTTAGGCGTGTTACATTTAATTTTTAAAACAAACAGAACATTTGGAAATAAATATCAGTGGCCATTAATCATGTTAAAAAATATGTAAAAAAACCTAGAATAAACAGAAGAGAAATTACTTTTAAACAATTTGTGAGAACAACCCTAAAGTTCGATTCATAGTACCGTGAAGTAAGCTGTATGAAGTGAGCAGTAAGAAATAAAAATGGTTCCTTTCTTACTGCTAAGTTATTACTGTCAAGTTTGAACAACAGGATGTTTGTGGGATAGTTTCTTATGTATGACTGCTTACTTTACAGAACTATGAATCTAGTTTAAGTGGTAACATGTTAATTTAAAATTTAAATGAACTTACCTTTTTTTCTATCTATTCTACTTAGCCTTCGTCAATCCATCTTTGGCCAAGTTCTCCAGTTTACAATACATTTGTTCCATCAATCGTCTTTCTGTCTGATATGACCGGCAAATTTCCATTTTAATTTTGCTACTTCTGCTCTGACATCCCTTACTTTTGTTTTATTTCTTATCAATTCATTCTTTTTTCTACCTGTTAGCTTTACATGTAACATTTGTCTTTCCATTGATCTTTGGGCTTTTCTTGCCTTATCCATGTTTGATTTTGTAAGTGTCCAGGTCTGGGATTCATAGGTAAGTACAGGAAGGATACATTGGTTATACACTTCCGTTTTGAGGTACTGAGGATATTTTTTATTTCTTAATATGTTGCTTAATTTACCGAATGCTGCCCAGGCCAATCTTACTCGTCTCTTGATTTCAGCTGTTTGGTTTTCTTTTTTCAGTTTAATAATTTGTCCCAGGTCCTATATATTCCTCTTCTTGTTCTATTTTCTTTTAGATTGATTGATATTATCAGCATATCTTGGTGGTTCAGAATTGTCCGTTTACTTTGATGCCTATTTCTTCCCAATCTAAGCTTTTAAAAACATCTTCTAGGGCCTGGTTAAATAATTTAGGGAATATTGTGTCACGCTGACACCTCTTCTTATGCGGATTGGCTTGGTTCCTCTGTGGATTTTGATTAATGTTGTTGCTTCACTATATATATTGTCTATTAAGTCTGTATATCTGTGATCTATTCGGCTATTAATTAAATATCTTTTACTGCCCAGTGCTCAATGCTATCGAAAGCTTTTTCGAAGTCTATAAACGCAATATATATTTATATATATTTCCATACCCTCCCTTTCTTCAATTTTTTTTCGCCTGTCGTCAGGATTTTCTCTTACTGGAGGTTTGGGGTTTGACATATACTCGGGTTGAGATTCAAATAGCCGAGGTATTGGCCCATTGTTTAACTTAGGGAATGTTAGTGGCACCTCCTTTTGTACTCCCTCTTTATCCCTAATTATCTCGGTTCTAACAACATCACTTATGTCAAAATGTTTCCAACAAACCACTGAAGATGCAGTCACAACATAATCTTCTCTGTGTATGGCCTGCATTTTATTTTTTAGGTCATTTTCTTTGCGAAAGGTTGTTTTGTGACCCTCTTCATTAATCATAGATGCATCGTTACTTTTGCAACCGGGTGCCCAACACTTTCGCGGCATGTTTAAAATTTAAAAAGAAAAAACAGACCAAAAATTCCAAACAAAAACAAACATCTAACCTCACTTATTACCGGTGTACAAAAGGTCTTTTTTACACAGCTTTTATTAAGTAGGTAATATAATTTTAAGTTCACCACACATCTCACTAAAACCAGAACAGTTGTTTTATTTGGTAACGCGATTTGAAATATACTAAAAGTTAAAAAAAAAACATTATCGGAAACGGCCAGTAACTAGCGTGGTGGGCGACGCACGTGGACGAAAATGACTGGCCTCCACGCTGTGTTGCCGTTTCTTCTGGTTCGTGGCTCGTTAGTTTACGAAGGCTGTGGCTGATGGCATTGGCGTCATCAAGGGGGACTGTCTGAAAGAAATGTGAATAAACATTATTTTTAGCACTTTTCAAGGGCTTTCCAATATATTACAACATGTACTTAGTGATAGAGTAATAGAGATATTTCCATTTTCCTTAAAACATCTCTGCTAATGGTGGCTGCTAATGGTGACGTCATTAGGGTGGGGGGTCGGTTCGGTTGTCGGTGAAAGAAACTTTGATAAAGTGTCTTTCGACTTTTGTTTGTGTCTTAGTATATGGACAAGCATTGTGCAAAATTTCAAACATGGTAAACAGTAAAAAAAAAAATTATAGCCTTTGTCAGTAAATCCAAGTACTATAAAGAGTTCCCTATTTCGTCCTTTTATAATTAAACTACGGAAACAAAACCGTTACTGTAGGAGACTCAAACATAATCGGTGAAATTGGTACTAAGTCTTATAATTTAGGTAGGCATTGATATTTATTTAAATCTAATACCTTTTTTAAATAGTTTCATTACAGTGATTTTCAACCCCCTGCCATGCCGTAGTGGTGTAAAAAGTGCGAAATCAAATCCGCCCGCGGTAGCTGCTGCTGTTAGCTATGCCCTATAAAAAGAGTATAGTAGCTATATATAGCTCTAGCTACCTTCCTTTGCATTTTCCATTACCCCAAAAAGTCGATTCTGAGATTTTCGGCAATTCTGATTTCTAAGTAAAGTCGTAGGGTATTTTTTTTTAAAAACAGACAAAGCTTAATCAAAATTAAGTAATTTTTTAGGAAATATAATGCTAGTTTGAATTAATGTATTTGTGGATACTTACTTAGTTCAGCAGTAAATTAGGACCCGAACATGCCAAAGAAATAACCGTGGGTCAGTAGGTGATGTAGTGAATGTAGGTTTGGTTCATTTATTCTGCTGGCTAACAGATTTATTTTATTTTATTTAAGCAAATAGGTTACTACCCTAAGGGGTTAAAGTGGGATATATTCTAATACTGACATTTGCCAAGGGTTGAGGTCACCTTCCTCAAAATTTTTAAATATTTTTTCTTTGAATAACTTAATTTTTCTTTTATAATTTTTCAATTACATATTTTTCAAACTTTACTTTTAATATTTTTCCAATGCTTTGCATTGGTAGCGCCCTCCATTTTCTGGTTATTAAAAAGAGAATTACTAGTACTCTATGCTCTCCTACAAACTAAAAGAGTTAATGGACGTGAAGTAGAAAAAAAAAGGGGACGATACGAGAAAGTAGAAAAGTTGTTTCTCACTCTCAATTCACCTTAACCTTTTCTTACTACAAATTTGAAACCCAATTTGGGAACCCAAAACGGCTCAATATGTCGTATTTTGTAAAATTTTATCTTTTTATTTATGAAATATGTGAAGAATATCAAAAAGAATCTTAGGATCGGGAACCGCCACCTCCCCTGATTGTAGATTGTAGATAACGTTTAAGTGATGGTTTTCCTATTTCCCATGCGCAAGAGGGCAACAAGAAATTATTTATAAAGGTGGAATTTCGTACCCGTGAATTTAAAAATCAAACAAGTTTCGTGGCTAATCGGGCAAAAAGTTTTTTGTTTCCCTTATATTTTTCCGTGGGTAGCCTGAAAGCTTAACCTCACGGGGGTCCAAGATCTAATGGACACCTAATAAGTGTTGACAGTTAACCGTTTCGTCCTTATGGGACTCCTCAGAACACTGCTGGTCAATGTGACAAATCTTGCGAAGTTAATCAGACGGTTTTGTCTCTAATTAAATGTAATTAGTGAGAGAACTATAGCAAGAAGCGCCATCTACCGAGATACGAGAGAAACAAAAAACCAAAAGCAGGCGAAAACACTGAAAAGATCGAATGCAAATAAAAGAAAACAACTATAGTCCGTGACCTACGACAGCTCTTTGCCTTTCAGGCCGGATCAACACAGAATGCATTTTTACCCGTCTTCAAGACAGTGAGCGTCAATCAACGGAATTTTTAAGCCAAATAATACTAATAAACGTGGAATTTCATACCCGTGAATTTAAAAATCAAACAAGTTTCGTGGCTAATCGGGCAAAAAGGAGTTTTTTGTTTCCCTTATATTTTTCCGTGGGTAGCCTGAAAGCTTAACCTCACGGGGGTCCAAGATCTAATGGACACCTAATAAGTGTTGACAGTTAACCGTTTCGTCCTTATGGGACTCGTCAGAACACTGCTGGTCAATGTGACAAATCTTGCGAAGTTAATCAGACGGTTTTGTCTCTAATTAAATGTAATTAGTGAGAGAACTATAGCAAGAAGCGCCATCTACCGAGATACGAGAGAAACAATTTGTTTACGCCAACTCAAAACTTTTACGAATGGTAACAAGCCATCTTATAGTTTTAAAATTTTCTGCAGGTTGTTAATTTAAGCTTTCAGTTACGGCCTCATATGCTAAGTATATTGCAAGGCACGTCGTTATTTAGTCAGCCAAGAAATATTGGGGTTCCGTCAGAGGCTTCTTAGCCCTTTCTAGAGGTCTATATAAGAAGCCATCGCAAAATCCCCAATGATTATAGTAGGCCAGTCGGTGCATCGTTTAAAATAGGCCTATGTGGAAATAAATAGGGGCAAGCTGACTTAATTTTTATTCTTTTTGTTTTGATGTGCTGAATGATATATTCAATTTGCACAATCTGTCGATCCCGGATTTGGCCGCCATTTTGAAAAATCTGATATAAAAATTACATTTTTATGGTCTTTTAAAAATAAATCGCTCCCGGTGCATTGTAGAAAAAAAAATCAAGTAAGCGAAAATAAAGCTAATTAAACTATAGGTAAATTTAGTGGGAATAAGGACACTGTTGTTCTGGTAAATATACGTTTTAATCCATCGGTAACGTTTCAACAATGGTTTTTGTCTTCATCAGACTAAAAAGGTTACAACTCATCAGTAAGATAATACAAAATACGGCACATTAATACATCACCAATTAAAAATTATTATTATTTTGCCAATAAATAACATTTAAAATGACCCTATTAACAATATATAATTTTTTTTCCCTAAATATTTTTTTCTCTTTTAATGTATATGTAACTGATTTTTTTATTTATATAAAGAAATAATTATGGTTTGTTTTTCTTCTTCTTTTTTTTTTATAATATATATAAAATTTTTTATACAAAGGTTCAAAAAATTTTGTCACTATAGTAACTGATGGGTGGCTCAATAAAATACGCACAAAGAGATCAATCAGCTATTCATATAAAAACAATAATAATAAATAAAACCTGTAGCATGCCATAATCCCATGTAGAAAATAACAACAATGTACACATTATAAACCTATGTTAAAATTTAAAACAAAATTAAAAAGGACTGTTGAAATATTTAAAATTCCGTACTCACCCTTCAGACTAGATCGTACATTGGAACAACAAAAAACAAGAATTCAAGCCCATCAGGAAAACAAACGGCACAAAATTAAAAACGAAACCCAACATTAATCTGCTAATTATTTATATTTTCTTTTGTTTTGTTTATCAGACAGGTTATATTATCGGCGGCAAAATTAGTCCGCATTGTTGTCACTATTCTGGATTTTCATTGTTCCGAAATATTAAAACAAATTAAAATTCTTTAAGTTTAAAGCAAAAGGACACTTTGAATAGAGTGGAACTAGTAGTGTACGGTACTGATTTAATTTAGAGTGGGACAAGTGTATATAGTATGATACAATTAAGACAGTGATGGAACTTATTTTCTAGTTTGGAGTTGTTGTATATTAAAATGCATTGATAACATGCATTGTTGTCAGAACACAAAACTTTTCCTGTTTAAACCTTGGTATATACAATTAATTTTTAAAAAAGCAAAAAATATTTTTTGGTTGAACGCTAATTTTCAACTAATTTACGTATTCATGACTACTTAGAAAGACACTTCGTATTTTGTTGTCGTGGAAGAAGAAGAAAAACAAACCATAATTATTTCTTTATATAAATAAAAAAATCAGTTACATATACATTAAAAGAGAAAAAAAATATTTAGGGAAAAAAAATAATATATTGTTAGTAGGGTCATTTTAAATGTTATTTATTGGGAAAAGAATAATAATTTTTAATTGGTGATGTATTAATGTGCCGTATTTTGTATTATCTTACTGATGAGTTGTAACCTTTTTAGTCTGATGAAGACAAAAACCATTGTCGAAACGTTACCGATGGATTAAAACGTATATTTACCAGAACAACAGTGTCCTTATTCCCACTAAATTTACCTATAGTTGCATTGCAAGGACGTGATAAGTTTACCAAAGCTAATTAAATTCTCTACAAAGGGGGGTTTATTAATTATTGTGGTTAACTTATCGATTCTGAAGTTATAGCAATAAACATCTAAGGCATATATTTAAATACATGTTAATATACGCTAGTGTTAAATAAATATAAAATTTGATACCGTGACCTATCCGGCAACAGCGCCAGACGGCAGCTGGAGGGCGGTCAATTAAGTACTTAAACCACGGATCACCTTATAAATAAATGGACCACTAGAAAATATATTACTTGTATTTAACCACCTGTATCTCGTTAACCTGTGCATGCACCAAACCAGTGAATAGGACCTTTTTTGTAGAAAATTTAATTTGCCTTATTTTCGGTTAGTTAAACATTTTCTGTACAGTGCACTCAAATTAAGTTATTAAAAAAAAATCATAAAAATGTCAAAATTTTATAGGATTTTCCAATATGGCGGCCAAATCCGGGATCGACAGACCGTGCAAATTTAGTATAGTCTTCAACAGGGCAAAACAAAAAGAATAAAAGTTATTCCAGCTTGCTTCCTAATTATTTCCATCTAAAACTACTTGTCGACTGGCCTATAGGTGAACGTATATCTAGTTTATTCATGTGTTTTCTATCTTACGTACTTTTTCCTGTTCAAATTTATAGCCTGCAGGTCGCCTCCGTCTCCTGCCAACATTATGCAAAGTTCCTGTGATCTTTCTTCCACTGCTGTAGCTGCGTTTCTGCTTTTCCTGACTTTCGCTTTTTCTGGTGACTTTAAAACTGCAATGTGAAGGTGGTTTATTTAATATTTATTATGTTGTTTGTAGTGGTAATATTGTATATTTTTAGGAGGCTTAGATGTAACAAGAACATTACCACTTGACTTATAAATATTATTTTAAATTCTAAACTAGTGGAAAGTGGGACAGGTTGAAACAAGGCCAACACAAAAATAGAGGCCACGACCCTGGAAAAATCAGCTGTTCTCCCGGGGCTGAATTTTACATTGGGTCTTATGGGAGGTCAGACGTTTTTTTATGATATTTTCAAAATGGCACCACAGATTTCCGCGAAATTTCAGTGAAATTGTCTCAGACACCATCCCGATATTCCACCAAAGTTTTGTAAGAAATCAACATGATTAAAAGGTTAAAATCTTCAAGATTTAGCATTCTTTATTTTGAATTCAAATTACCCGCCATGTACTACATGCCAACTGTTATATTTGACATGTATTTGACTTTGTCATATGTGATTGTCACATTCGCTTCTGCTTTAAACTTAATTTTTGTGTGAGCTATTGAAGCGGCTATGAAAAATTAGGGCTTACTATACATTTAAAAAAAATTGTTCTGCCAGAATAAAGTAAAAACAATCTCAAAAACGGCTTTATTAAAAAAAAATCAAATATCCATGAACCGTCATTTCAACTTTAATATTTTAAAGACAATCAGCTGTGTCGTAACGTGACTATCAAAAAAAAATCAGCCCCGGATGTGACGTCAACAAAGTGGAGGATCGTGACCCGTCCATTTTGATAGCCCTGGTTGAAACACAAAATACATTTTTACTGATCAAAGTCGACCAAAGTACAGCGCTCAAAATTTTTCGTGTTACACAGACATCTCATGCATACGCTAAACACCATGCGAATAAAATTAAATTGCAGGTATTTACCCCGAGTTTTTACGCATATTGCAAAAAACATACAATCTAACTTAGACTAAAATTTTATTACTCTATATCTAATTATCTGTTGTCATGCTTGAAACAACACAAATTTCAAAAATTTTTGAGATCAACTATCTAATATTATCAAATTTACTTTTATTACAAAGAAAAGGCCAATCAGGTTAAAGTTTATAAACAGGACAGATTTAAAAATTTATAAGCTAATAAATAGCGCGCATTAATTTCTACAAAATTGCCAGCATTTCATCTCATGGTGCCTTTGTTATTGCGTGGTAGTATTAAACCAGGGCAGTCGTAATGGGTGGAGCAGAGGTGCAGCCGCTCGAGGTGGCTGATTTTGGGGGGCGGCCGAAGGCCGAAGTACTTTCAATTCAATTCAAAGATGTAATATGTATTTTAACAAAGATGACAAAGAGCTGTCGTAGGTCACGGACTATAGTTGTTTTCTTTTATTTGCATTCGATCTTTTCATTGATCGATATTGTATAGCAGTGTTTTCCCTGCTTTTGCTTTTTTGTTTCTCTCGTATCTCGGTACATGGCGTCTCTTGCTATAGTTCGCTCACTAATTACATTTAAATAGAGACAAAACCGTCTGATTAACTTTGCAACATTTGTCAATTGACCAGCAGTGTTCTGAGGAGTCCCATAAGGACGAAACGGTTAACTGTCAACACTTATTAGGTGTCCATTAGATCTTGGACCCTCGTGAGGTTAAGCTTTCAAGCTACCCACGGAAAAATATAAGGGAAACAAAAAACTCCTTTTAGCCCGATTAGCCATGAAACTTGTTTGATTTTTAAATTCACGGGTACGAAATTTCACGTTTGTAACTAAATCACTTTATTTTAAGGCGCAACATTTCAAAAACTAATAAAAGGAATTTTGTGATTTCTTTCATATTATTTAATGAATTTGTAGAAACTGAATGTATTGGTCGTCAATAATTTTTTGAAAAATAACCCAGCACAAAGTTTAATATATATTTCATCAATGTGCAAGTTAACTACCAACTCATGTTCTTTTAAAAGCTGTATCTTACTTTTTAAATATTGCACACTACCGGAGAGATTACTATCTGTTAGCGATATTTTACAAATCAGTTTTTTAATATTGCGAGGGTGCAGAAGACATATTACCTTAGTTTGGCAAATTGACATGTATGCATTGGATGACTGGATAAACAAAGATGAAGCCAACATTAAAGTGTATCCACAATATCTTCGATTCTCAGGTGACCTTTTCAAGAGACCTAATTGTTCAATAAGAAATGACAATTGAACACATTTTTCACTCTCACTATCGACAATGTCACTAAGTATGTCTATTACTTGATCAATCTTTGCAACTTTCATTTCAATAAACTGCATTAGCTCTTTAAGTGTATCGGTGCTGTCCAAAAATAAAACTCTTTTTTGGTATCGACACATTTTTAACATTTACAAAAAATGACAGATTTCCCTCAACAACTAAAGATGCTAACAGTGATGGATTGTTGTTCAAAAATGTTATCAGGCACAGGCAGATTGTGTCATGTTCATGGTTAAAAATCCAATTTTTGTTTATTTTAGTATTAGAACAATAAAATTTTGAAAAGTCCTCAATATTTGATAAAACTTTTGATTTTGTATGAGCTCAAAGTGTTTCAAGACTTTCTTGTATTGCAGTTTCCAGTTGTTGCCTCTCGACGTCAGCTAATCGAACGGTAGATACAGGTGGTCTACTTAGGTATTTCGGCACATTTTCAACACTCTCCATTTACAACACACTTATCAAACCAAATAACCTGCTCGTTAGGAAAATGTTTGATGCAAACTTATGGACGTTTTAAGATACTTAAATCATTAGGAATTTTTTGCAACCAAATTTTATGCATTTGTTTATCCAATGGCAAATTAAAAGTTGACACATATTCGGTTTTATAATTATAGTTGGACCGACAACCAGCAACACTACACGTTCGTGGCATTGTTGTCTTTTTCATGCCTGAATTAAAAAAAATCGACGTGAACAAACATACCAAAACTGAAAACACACATGTTTTATAAGGACAGCTGGCCGGGAGGCGTTCTTTTGTGACCCTCCTACGGTCACGTGATATTTCCGCGCCCTGACCGGTTTTTCTCGTGGGCTGCGCTTTAACCTCATCAGAAACAGATCATGGAGTGTTTTAGCCTAACCCATTTATTTTGTTTCCCCCATCACCGTTTTTTTGCCTTATTTGATCAAATTATCTACCAACGACAAGAACTATTTTTATATTATAACGTGCTCCGTGTATCAACGTGCCCCCCTTAGCATATATAAGGGGGTCTGGGGGACCCGCCCCCCCTTGGAACGAAGATTTTTTTGATATTTTTCACATATTTCATAAATACAAACATAAAACAGCATAAAATACGGCCTCTTGGTGTCTCGAGCCTCCCCCCAAAACAATATACATAACTGACTTCTCGTAGGAGTTCCTTAGATTTTTTGACAAATTACTGCTCTTTTGAATACGGTGGCAATGTAGTGGCCTTGATTTATTTAACCAACTTTTTATATGTTATAATTTTAAGTTGTAACAACAACAACATTGCGCGCCTGAATGTCGTAAAACAAAATTTAATTTACGCAGGAAACCATCGTAAATTTCTACTTTTATAATAATAAATATAAGTAAGCGAAAATTCCATTTCTGAAGTAAATAAATTGAAGAAATGCACGAAATGAATATCTACCTCATTGTTTGGTCCCTGCTGAGATTAACAAAAAATATTTTCAAAGGCAAATGGTTAGGTACTTTATGCCAAAAACGGCCTTCAGATAGGAAGCAGATAAAATATGGATACCTAATCAACAATTTATGAAACGCGTGGCGCCGCCGCGCCGGCGACGATTATCCCTACTTTCTCAAAGACAGACGGCAATCTTCTGCTTCCACATGGGTTCTTGTAGGCTAGGTGTTTTTACACACCAACCATGATTAGGGCCGTCGTCGTAATCGGTGGAGCGGAGGAGCAGCCGCCAATTAGGGGGCGGCCGAAAGCCGCATTTTATTACAAAATTAAAATAACTTTTAGGTGGCCACCGCCACCTATCGATTTAAAGATACGTTATATTATTTTAAAGTTCGATTCGGTTCGGTTCGGTCACCTTATTTTAAGACGTAATATCTCGAAAACTAATGAAAGGAATTTTGTGATTTCTTTCGTATTATTTAAAGAATTTGTAGCAGAATAAAAAGTTAATAAAAACAGGTCGACAAATTGTTGAAAATGAAGAACATGAAAAATAATTGGTTAATTTTTTACATGGCGAGTCTTGTGCTCATAGAGATTCAAACCTAACGCAGGGTCATAAAATTTGGATATAGATATTGCCAAAATAAATTAAAATGTACTCTTGCCATAAATTTGTTAAAGCGTTGCATTTGACATGCCGTAGGATTTTGACAATTTAATGGTGCGATTTACAAACTACCTAAAGAATTTCAGTACCACTTCGTGAAATGTAAAGGTCCAGGCATAATTTTATTAAAAATACAGGCAAATAAATAGAGTAGTTAGACTAGAAACTATCAACATATATTGAGGGCCTTTTATCATCGTCAAATTTCTGTATTTGTTGCTTGGTTACTTATATTTTTATTGTGCCTACAACATAACTTTATAAGTGCTGCACTTTTTGCCCAATTGAGAAGGTTTTTTTCCGAATTTTTTTTTTTTAATTATGAACCGATTTTAATTTTTTCTTTTGAATTTGATAGCTTCAAGTATGTCTATTTAAAGATGTACAGAAAAACTGAAAAGTTTAAGAATGCCGTTTTTTGAAATTACATGGTCGGTTTGGTCGACTTTGCAGTATCTGGGTGAGAACCGACTTGGTCAAATAACAACACGCCAAGGGGTGGGTGAGAGGTTCCAGAAACTTTCGCAAAGTATAACGAAGAGAGGAGGGTTTTACGACTTTGACAATACATAACAGCGGGGTAGATGTAAGTTTCGCCGAAAGTAATGGGCACCCTCCAGTCGGGCACTAAAAAATCCTTCTTGTTTTCATGCAGAGTGCTACAAGAATTCCATTTGTTATCCACCGTTGACACTTCACGAATATTTTTACGTCCTGGAACCGTAGAGTTGTAAAACAAAGAAGTATCTTTTTAAAATCTTGCAAAGTTGTCGGTTATGCTGGTAGTTAACTAACGAACTTGTTCACTTAGGGTCCTACAGGCTAGTGAAATGGTATTAGGGTACACATTAAAAGGATAAAGGTATTTGGCTCTAGTAAGGGAGCATCAAGGTGTCAAATCAAATCTTTTGATTCTGCCCCCCCCCCAAAAAAAAATGCCAGTATTTATAGAATTTACTTCTTGAATTAGTTTATTCCTGTGTACAACATTTGTTATTTAACTTACTAAAAGCTTTGTTGTGTCACTTAATCAATAAATACCATTTGTAAACTTGCAAAGTACTACAAACATTCCTTCTTCTAATCTATAAATCCGTGTTGGCATTTTGCGTTTATTTAAAATGTATGTTTTAGGATTGTTTGCTTAAATCTATTTAATACAACGTGCCGTTAGTGAGATACTATTGCTCCTCACAAATGGCAACAGTGCATTTTCGCGACGAGCCAAAAATTTGAAGCATAATTTTATTAAGCAAAACTAGAGTAAGTTTTTTTTTATGTTTTTGATAAGGATTGTTTTGGTTCTTGTTTAATAAGGTATCCTAACTAACTTATTTTTTCTTAAATCATAACTTCCCTTTACATTGGTAAACAGTTGGTTGCCGCTTACCTACAGCAGGTGGTTGATGCGTGAAAAGCTACTAAAAAGTGAAGAGTGGGAGTTGTAATGGTTAAGCGTGGGGAGTAGAGAGAGGGTTTTCCTTTTAAGGTAATTGGCTATGGAAAAACTGTGGGATAAGAAAAATTGTCTATAAAACGTCATTTTATATCTGTTTTTGTTTAGTTTTTTTTGTTTAGCTCATTTGATAGAATGTAAAGTAGTTTAGGATTATCAGCAACGCCACTGACTTGGTTCCCCCAAGCTCTATAAGGAGGGGATAATGGATTACTTAGGTCCAACCTACAGTTAATAAAAGCCCAAACTTTAAAGAGACAAGTGGGTAGTCACATTCTAAGTTTTGTTGAACTTAAACTAAGACATCTAAACTAATTGTCAGTAAAGTTTGTTATTTTGGTAAGTTAAAGTTTTTATTTTAATATTATGTTTGTTTTATAGGTCATAGGAAAAGTCTTGTAACAATTTCTCAATTGCAACAGAGTTTTATTTTGTATTCATTAAAGTTTGTAACGTTTTTAAAACACACAAGAGCTCCACTACGATACCCTCGTTTAAGCGGTCGATTTAAAACAAAATCGTACACTTCGACACTATAATTTAGGATTTTGTTTTGAAAACACCAACACGTTTTGCGAAAAAAATGCGTTTTTGAAAATAGTGTGTATTCAAAACTTGTACAACGTTGCAGTATCGTGTGTTTTATAAAAACTTTGATTATTTATTTATAGAAGCCGTCGCGCGCCGGCGTTCATATCAACATGTTTACTTAGATCACAGCTATAATTAGAAGCTATAATTTATTACTAATACGTAAAACTGGCAACATAGCGGAATAATAGTCTCTCTCTCTAACGCCTTGTTTAATAAACACTTCTGTTGATATGAGTATAAGTGGCGGTTTTCTTCATAAAGAAACGGAAAAGTATAATAAGCAAAAAATGTCCCTAAGGAACATAAATCATATTGGATTAAGAAACATTTAAGTAAATAATAATACCTGCTAGCATTAAACACGAATAAATCATGTTTTTTAAACTATCTTTTTGTATCTAGTGCGTGCAAAGTAGCAGTTAATTGTTTTATACTCACCTAGTGGGTTAAATTAAGGTGCAGTTCAATTTATGTAGTATACGTGTACACACAAGAATTATTTAAAATTGTATCAAAGGAAACGCTGATTTTTAAAAAAATATGTAATATAAAGTTGATTGAATAAATTTTCATTACATTTTTTTGTTTAATTAAATTTTTATTTTACAAAAATATCTTAAATAATAAAAAAAGTTTGACAAAGTTTTTCTATATTACAAAGTTAATAAAACAAAAAATTATGTGACTTAATAATAGTACAGTCGAACGTCGATAACTCGAATTTCGACTTATCCAATAATAAATAAAAAAATTTGCGTCGTTCTCGTATTTTCTGTGAATTAAAATTTATGTTTTTTTTAAGGAAAAATAGGTAAACTTGCAATAATTCTGATACAACCAAGTCTATATTAAAAACGTTCACCTCTAACACATGTGAATACATAATTTTTGTTCTTATACATGTATGAATGTACATATTTATTTTATCGAAAAAAAGTCGTTTTTTGTGACATAGTAACGTACACACAACCCCTAAACGTATAGCAAATCGAATATAAGTTACACTGAACTGCGTTCAGTGGCGGATCCAGGGAGGAGGGCACTAGGGGCACTTAACCCCCCCCCTCCGAGAATTTTTTGGATATACAAATAATAAAAATTTAAAATTTTTGCTTGCGGCACATGAAAGTGTCTATTGTTATTATCATCGAAATTACAACCACTGACTAATTCAATAAAATGCTGCTTAAAAAAATATATACCGTTTTTTTACCAACAGAGAATGTCACCTAAAGTGCCCCCCCGAGAAGCACCTCTGGATCTGCCCTTGACTGCGTCTTTAAAACATCCCAATGCAAACAAACAAGTTACACAACGGTTCGTAATTAGGGGATTTCCCCAGAAAACTCGAGTAATCAAGATATTCGACTAATTGAAGTTTGAGTTATCAAGACCAAATTACATATATTTCTTACCTTTAACGCCATTGCCAAGAGTTTGGTTCTACTTATCAAAGATTTTGAGTTATCGAAGTTCGAGTTATCGAAGTTCGACTGTATTTTAATATATCTTGTAGTTAAAAAATGTAATTAAGTATCTTAATTTTTCAATCTATAAATAAGTAATCATATTTTTGACCGATTTTATATAAATTCTTTTTAGGCATACCTTAAACGTGCCAAACTTTTAAATAAATATATATATCCATATCTTTCAAGATGGCTGGCGCCGTTTATTTACTCCAGACCATCGTCGTAACGTTGTTGAAGCTTAGATCACACTACGCGGAACTGCACGGCATCGGAGCGACCGACGCAAAAAAAAAAACGATTTTAGTCTAGGAGTACGTATACACCAATCTGCTCTGTATGTTTTCAAGGCTGATATATCATAGCTTCACTTGAAGTGTGCTTATAGGCTTGCTAGGAAGGTATCAGTTTTGTGGCAGAATTGACTTGCATAATTTAAATAAATAAACAAAAACAGTTTTCAAATAATATTGAGTAGCTGCTGAAAAATTGTTTAACTTGTTTTTGAACTTCATTTTTGCCCAGTCAGTGATAATTTTTGCTTGACAAATATAAATTTGACTGACAAATTATGCTTGTTTGGCTTATTTTCTAACCATCCATAAGTATGAAGGCTATTGGGATCGTCAAAAAAAAGTTTTTTTATTTGTACCTAGAAATAAGTTTTGATCAAAAAACACCTAACCACCACTTACTTAAATTAAAACCGGCTTGTTTTATATGCAAAATTTTCATGTTCAATAAAAATAAGCTTTCTTAACATGCAGAAGAAATAGGTCTTATGAGTGGCTCTACGTGCCTACTGGCGCCATTTTTCTTTATTTAGCAAACTACTAATCATAAAAATATAAATCTTTTTTTGGGGAGATTAGAGACACCAGTGTGGCTCCAGCAGAGTTCAAAGTTAAAAAGACAAATGGGCCCAGGACGCGCTATTAAACTCCTGGGAAACAGGAACGGGTTGCAGACAGACCAGAGAATTCGTAGACCGTCCAAAAGCGACCAGAATTAGATGGATGCTGGGACGGACACGAAAAGACCTCGGACTGCTGATAGGTATTCTAACCGGACATAACCGGTTGAGGAAGCACATGACATGTATAGGAGTCGAGAATGACCCTACCTGCCCAGCCTGTGGACAGGAAGAAGAGACATCAAGACACCTCGTGGCAGAATGCGAGGCCTACGCAAGGATGAGACAACAGGCACCCGGAGCGCCAACTCTGAGCGAGAAAGAACTGCACATGCTCAAATGGGCAGACTTACTGGACTTTGTAAAGAGAACAGGAAGGCCCAATGAGTTACCCGACCATCAAAGGGAAGTGCAGAGAGTGGGTTAAGGGACAGACTTGGGGCATGGCAAAAAGGGCCTACTCTGGCCTACTTGTCAGACCTGCGGTTCAACCCCCCCACTACTACTACTACTACTACTACTACTAAAAAGTTTTTAAACCAGAAAATAATATTGAAATTCGAAGTAGAATAAAGTAGGGTGAACATACCAGTTATTGGACAGTTAAGTGTTTTTAAATTCAAGTGGCTGTCACTGCATTATTTTTCAACGTATATTGCTCTGCCTATTTCACATAGTAGTAAATATATCCTATTTTATGCAAATGACTATCAAATATTCCTAATATTAGATACACTGCTTTTAAAAATTTAGAAAAAAATTGGAAAGGTTTCAAAAAGTTGGTTATTGGACGAAAAATTCAATTATGAACACAAAATTTTTAGTTATTGGACACTGAAAAAAAAATTATTAAAAGCGAATAAAAAGTCAAACCAGTTATTAAAAACCTTTATTTAGTTAAATCGAAAATCAATTATATTACTTAAATTTTTTATTTCATTTTTGTACATATTAAATAGTTCGTCAACGTCCATGTCGTCCTTGGCATTATCATCTTCGTCCCTCTTTATCTCATCAAGTTCCTCCACATTTTGCTGTTGATTTCTATCTGTTCCTTCTCTTCTACTTTGCATTTCTCCTGTGTTTTCACAAAAGTTGCTGTTGGTTTTATCTTTAACATTCATATTTCCACCTTCGTTACTTTCTACTTTTTTCGATTCAACGTACAAATTGCTGCCAGTAATTTTTTCAGCGTTTATTCCATAATTTTTCTTATTGTCAGTTTCTTCTGGCTCTTCACTCAGTTTTCTCTCCGCCATCTGTCGATCAGCGTTATCCTCATTGCTTTCTATTTCTTTTAGTTTGTTATATATTTTGAGATTGTATTCCTCTTGACAATCTCTTTCTTTCTGCAACCAGCGATCAAGCTCTTCGTGATTATACATCTCCCCGTTTTTTACACTTTCTATTTCTAAAATATCATTATTATCACTTTCCTCTGTGTAACACATGTAGCACAAGAACAAATCCTTATCACCTTCTTCAGGAACATGTTCGTTATATTTTTTTGGAACACATTGTCGGTGTATTCCACATTATTCCATATTATATTCATTTTTCTTTGGCATGATTAAAAACTAAAAACATGAACAATCTCATGATTCAGTTATTGGACAGGTTGTAATCAGTTATTGGACAGGCGTCTAATAACTGTTTACACTATGAATTTTACCACCAAAATCAAATTGCCGAAAATAGTGAAAACGCACTAAAAATTTCCACATAAAACTGTACACACTTTGCAAAATGCAGTTATTGGACAGGTGTCCAACAATTTTAGCTTCAGTTATTGGACACGCCCTTAAAACATAATCTAACTTAAGCATATTGTAATAAACCTTAAAAATACTTAGCTTTATTTATGCGGAGCACTTTGGTAATATTTGACCACCAACTATGACACTTGAATTCACCTAAGATTTCTTAAGATAGTCTTAAGAAAATCGTCTTTTTCATACACGACCATAGAAATGCACATTTTGCGGCAAAACAATAGCGTAAATCATATGTTCTTTGTATCAATATAGATACTAATATAACGAAGGCGACATCTCGACAAAACTTAGCGAATGTCCAATAACTAGCGAGTATCCAACAACTGGTAGGTTCACTCTAGCTTGCATCCATTTTTGTAATAACTAAACATGCTGTGAGAATTTTGGTTTTCGAGAGGTTGAAAAGAAATGGAAAAACCAATTTTAAAGCAATGTGTTTTACCATATTACCATAAAAGAGCATAAAATAGGGCACCATGAGGTCTCATAATTTTTTTTCTATAAACGCCACTACAACATAGACTATTTTTTCAATATCAAGATATCTTAGTTTAGAAAGTCTAAAATCCGTTAGACTCGGTTCATGTATTTTAATCCAGGATTAACATTAACATGGATACAGGGTCACAAGTGACATGGTGCAAAATTGACAATTTTTTTTACTGACCTTTTTGGTTGTTATCGTTTTTGAAAGGTTGTAGATGTGCAAAAATTAACGAAAAACATGCTAGAAATTAACATTTTGAGCAATTTACATTACAAAACGCAAATTCTCCAAAATTCTATTTCAAACGTCTTATCCCCAACCCCGAATTATTTTCCTGGGTACGAACCTGCGGCCAATGGAATGAATGTTAAGGATTTTTTCCAGTTGTATTACTTACCAATTTGAAATTCCCCATGCAGTTAGTTTTACCTGTATTATTATGTAAAAAAATAATATCAAAAACTTAAAATTCAAATAAAAAATTTATATAAGAAAAGAAGTTTAGACTTTGCCAAGTTTGGTCTGCAAGAAAAATTGCTTGGTAAACATAATGTCGTTTACGCTCTAAAAAATTGCTGGAGTATAAAGGAAATAAAAGGTCTTGGCAGACACATGCAGCGATCCATCAATTTGGGGTGAAGTTATCAGCACCTGGATCTCTCGTAGGGCACGCGTTTGGGCTGAAACTATGCTTAAGCTTAGGAGACATTTTTGTGGATACATTTCAAAAGGTTAACGAACTTTTTTACCTTGTTATACATATTAGCCTTAACAAGTAACAGATATTCTAATAAAATTTAGAGTTACGTACATTGGTTTTAATATAAAAACTAACAGGTACAATGCCAGTAAAGGTAATCAGAAATTTATTTATTAATTCAATAATATCTACAGCAAAAAGCTAGTTGATACTTCCTTCCATTACAATGAAATCTACTGTATAAAATGCATCACTTGCACTACACATGATAAATACCAAACAAATAAAATTATATAATTACTTATAATAACTTATTCTTGAATCGGAGGACACTAATTAACTATTGCGCACTTTTAGATCTATAATTATTTTTTAACTCTTATAGCTCTAACATTGTTAATATCAATATCTGAAGCATATTTGCTAAATTAGTTGCATTAATTGTAGATAGGAAAACTTTTAAACGAGTTAGTTTGGGGATCGGCTAAGTAAAACATATTTTTAGACCTTGAATTCATTCGATTTATGACAAAAGGAAGTTGCTCAATTATATTAGAACAATCAACATTCCCCTTAAGAATTCTATACATTGTTGTTAAAAAAAAATAGTGACAATCTATTAAATATTTCTAATAAGATGTCGTTATCACAGCCTCTTTATGGATAAAACCCTCAATCATACAAATCTAATGTTAAAACTTTCAGTATGTCTGCAAATAAGCCCAGCAACTTTTTGAGAACTCTCAATTTTAGAAATAATATGTGATGGAAATGAAAAATGAGCATCAAAGGTTATACTCAGATCTTTTTGTTCAGATACACATTTTGTGTTTTCATTATTTATTGTATAAAGTTCTGAAATGACAAACAAGAGCATTTACACAAATTTAAGTAAAAACAATTTTCCTGAGATTATAGGACTCTGTCCTTCACAAAAAATTTAAAATTATCGGCCAATGCCAATTATTTCACATTTTTTGCCTTAACAATAATTTTGTTAAAGGCAATAATGGAAAGAAGTGGTCCGCGATTTGACCCTTGGGGTACACCAGAAGAACTTACATAAATAGGAGTCCTACTGCCTTTTAATTTTACAAACCGATATATTTTATTTTTGCTAGTTCCGAAATAAGATTTACCCTAGGTGTAACCTTTGATGCTAATCTTTCATTTTCATCACATATTATTTCTAAAATTAGGAATGCCCAGAAAGTTGCTGGGTTTATTTGTAGAAATACCAAAAGTTTTAACATTGACGTAAGCATATACTTATTTGACAGTCTGGTATTGCCCTTACTGGAATATGGAAGTGTTATCTGGGCTCCCAATATGACATTTGGATTGGTTTGATTGAGGGAGTTCAACGAAAATTTTTAAAAGCCATGCACTTTAGAAAGTTTGGGATTTATCCACAAAGACTTTGTGACAACAAGATCTTATTAAAGATATTTGATAGATTATCACTAAACCAAAGAAGAACTAAAATTTTTTTAACAACAATGTATAGACTTCTCAAAGGGATGTTGATTCTCCTAATATAGTTAAACAACTTCCTTTTGCCATAAATCGAATCAATTCAAGGTCGAAAAATAGGTTTTATTTAGCTTATCCACGAAAAATCTATTTAAAAGCTCTCCTATCTACAATTTATGCAACTTATTTAACAAGTATGCTTCAGATGTTGATATTGACAATGTTAGCTATAAGAAATTTTAAAAAATTATAGATCTAAAAGTGCGCAGTAGTTAATCAATAAGTAATTATGTAATTTGATTTGTTTGTAATTTATCATGTGTAGTGTAAGTGACGTATTGTGTAAAAAAAAAATTTCATGTAAGAAAGTGTCTGTAATTGGGTTTTTGCTGTAGATACTGTTGAAATAAATAAATAAATAAACAACAAATAAATAAATAAATAAAGATTGAATTAAATTAGTTAAATATGGAGAAACATCCATTCCAGTTAGTCCATCCAAAATAGTGCTGTGACTTACTCTATCACTATAACTATGACTTACTTTATCTTTTGAAAATCTGTGTAAACAATATCTACTTGACTCTTTTTGTTTAAAGGCTCATGTAGGTATTGCGAGAAAATTGTTAGATTTGTAAAGGTAGATCTTTTGGGTAAGAAGCCATGCTGTTTGGGAGATATCTTATTTGACACTTCTGCAAAAGTCTATCAAATATGATTGCAAATATTTTTGAAACTGCGTATACTAATATTATTGGCCGATGGTTCTTAACTTCTTGTCTAGTTCCACTTTTATGGATGGGTATAACTTTGCTAAGTTTCCATTATTCTTGAAAAGTTGACGTTTTAAGCATAATATTAAATAAATTTGCAAAGGACCAAGCAAAAACTCTCTACACCCATAAGCAGGATGGAATACCATCATGTTCAATGGATTTATCGGGTGTTAGTTTCTTAAAAGCTTTTTCTATCTCTGAAATTGAATTAATTTCATTTGTAAGGGTGAAATTAATATTGTAATTTTCAATAAAACCGGACTTAAATTATGTTGCAAAGCCATCGGCAATTTTACTCCTTCCCGTGTATGTTTCATTTTCAAACATCATTTTATCTGACAAGCCAGGACTCCCTTTAAAACTTTTAAGAATTTACCAGAAGAGTTTAGGGTTAAACTTAAGATTCGTTTCTATATCTATTGAGTATTTGACATAAGCGCCTTTTATTTTATTTTTTATCAATGCTTTTAGGTACTGTATTTGGATTTCCAAAAGATTTGTATTTCTGTATGTTTTTGTTTAAGTAGTTTCATTATTTTATAGTTAAACCAAATTGGGTAGTTTCTACCTTTTAAAGTCGATCTAGATACAAACTTCTCAAGTAAATTGTAAATAATTTTATGTCATCCAAAAATTGACTAAACAGGTCTGGACAGCCCAGAATTTTAACGAGCTTTAAAAATTGCTAAAAAACCATGCGTAGTTGCCAAATAAGGTACTGTTTCTTTGTATTCAATGAATGTAGGAAAAATAAGAGGACAATAAATAATAGGTGAGTGTACAAAGTAATAAGTGTTGGCATACTTCAGACCCCAGTATAGATAAATTAGACTATTACAAAAAAGCAGTACTTATGATGAAGCCCTGACTAATATATGCGAATTAGGACAAAAATATTAGAAATTTTTGTGTAGGGAACGCTTAAAATGCAACCTGTCTCTTACTAACCCTTTTATTAGATTCTGTAAATTTGATACTTTGCCGATACTTGACTATCGGAGATAAAGATTGTTATATCTTTAACGCTATAAACACACTGTGGAAAAACCGCTGACAAAAAATTTATGACCAACCAACAATTAAAATGCAGCAGTCCGTAGGCACAGGATAAATTTAACGGATGTGTCTCCCCAGAGGTTGATGAGTATATTGCCTTGCCTGTTGCCCTCTCTTTCTAGCTTAATCCAGTTTCACATGACAAACCAATTTTGGGAATTGTATAGGCATATCTTTCTTTGTCTTTGTTATTTCCCTGAACATTTTTTGACGTTTTTAATATTTTCGGTTAGGAAATATTTTACATTTTAAACTTAACGATGGTCAGTTAATCGCAAACATATCCTAACGGATATGTGAAGATTTTGCAAAAATGTCAGAAAAAAAAATGGATCCATGACGGATCTGATACTTTCCTAGCTAGCCTATTAGAACACTTCAAGTGAAGCTATGATAATCAACCCTAAAAACAGTTTTTTAGATACCTCGGAAACTAAAGCTCCTACGAAGTTTTTTGTTATAACAAAAATTGTTGGACAAAATGTGTTCATCTATACTCTAAAAACGGCATATTGATTCGATGCTCCGTTAAAAAGTTTAATTAATTAATTTTCAAAAAACCGTCATTAGTATTAATGGATTTCAACCAAAATCTAATCAGCTCGTTAGATTGTCGAACACTATTTTACCTGCAAATTTTATGAACATCGGTTTAGCGGTTTAGGAGCTATTGTGTTATGGACAGAAAAAAAATACACGGATAGGTTAAATACACCCTAATAACACATTTTCGGCGTTATTTAAAAAAAAAATCGTCGAAAAAAATACCTTCTCTAGCCATTGCTGCGCGGGCTAGGAAGGTAAAAAATGAGTTTTCGAAAAAAGAATTGCTTTTTCAAAAAGATTTATAAAAAAATTAACGAACAATTATTTTTGAAAATCATGCTTTTTCATAAAGCAGTTTTCCAAAAATTAATTTATAAAAAAATCTAAAAACATTTTTTTAGAAAAAAATTATGTTTTATTTAAAGCAAAATTTCTGGTTACTCGATAAAAATTAGAAAAATTTTTTAATTTTCTACAATTTTTGAGAGTAATAAAACAAGAAACAAATATTGTCTAAAAAAATTACTTAGGAAACAAAACATCAATATCATCTATTTTTTTAAATTTAATGGAAAAATCACTTTTTCAACTACCCATAGTTTAGTGCCTGCCTATCGTTCCAACAGAAGTATCAAGTGGTAAACTTCTACATTTTCTTTTTAAAAGTTTTACCGTGGAAACTTAAAACTTTAGAAATAAATACTCTAACATTCTGTTAAAACTTCCCAGATGTTTAACTTGGTCGATAATAAAATAAAGAGCCGGATAAAAGGTGCTATTGCTTAAAACTTTTATATTTAACAAATTTTCTACGTTGTTTCTTACTCTCTCTCCATCTTTCTTCTCTCTCTATCTTTTTCTAAGTGCTCTCTTTAACAGCAGTTTCACTAAACAATTCTAGATCAATCCAATAAACAGGGACGTGGTTCATGTAAGCAAGGCATTGCTTCCCTTAAGAAACCAGGCATAATAAAAATAAGTTGTTGATAGAGAATTATTGAAATACAGCCAGGCTATAATAGTGCCAGGCACTATATTGACAGTTAGTCTTTCAAAATTGACATACCAAAGTCGAATTGAAAACTTTCGTCGTTTATTTTCCAATTATAAAGGAAGGCACTACTTATTCCGGTTCAAACAGTAAACAAAGGCCGTAAGTTGAAAGATAACAGCTGATATTCCAATGTGAATGTGTCAAAATAGTGCCTGGCACTATTATAGCCTGGCCTTATTTCAATAATTTTCTAATAGTACACCATTAAAATGTAATTGGCGCCAGTCCTGTAGGAGTGGTAGACTGTATCAGAAGCAATATATTTTGCGCTTATATATACTAGAAAAGCGGCATCTTATGTTATATACCTATTTGTGCATAATAGAAGGGCGTATAAGAAACCACAACTATGTAAGCAGTTGTTTACGTACGCGTAGGAAACGAATAAGATTTCATTGACTGTCGGTCTTGATTGACCCGAAAGCAGCGTCGCTTTCGCGACAACTGCTGGTTCCTCGCTCTCTACTCGGCAGATGCAATTTTTTCTGTCGTTATGTAAAATATAGTAGTCACTGCATGCAGGCCCAATGCGAGAATTCAGTTCGCGTCCTTAAGCCTTGACATCAACTGTCTGTTCGGTTATGTACATACGATTCACAATGGCATGCCAGCAAGAGGATTCGGTTCATTTAATCAACAAGCCGGGATTCGTAAGATGTACACGAAATAAAACTGAAAATCAAAACTGAAACATTTACCAAAACACCAACATGCACAACACATCAACGACTGCAAAGCAAAACAAACAAACCAACCTCACTTTTAACGATATCAGCAATTTATCTGCCCGTACGTACCTAACCAAAGTATTAGTAAACTCCGGTTAGGTGTGGTCTGACTAGCCACAGACACATGTGTTTCGCTCTTATTAGAGCACATCAGTGTGACACAAGTCTTTAAGCTTACCTGGACAAAGCCTGGCCGGCAATCTAAAAATAAGAACAAGTCCACCACGGAGCCTTACAAATCGCAACCCTACAAGGAAAAAACTCTCAGCCGTTCTCCGTTAGATTAAAAACAGTGCACTTGCAGCCGCGATTCGTAAAATGTAAACGAAATAAAACTGAAAATCAAAACTTAAACACTTAACACAACACCAACATGTAACCGGAGTTACTAATACTGTGGTTAGGTACATGCGGGCAGATAAACAGCTGATCTCGTTAAAAGTGAGGTTGGTTTGTTTGTTTTGCTTTGCAGTCGTTGATGTGTTGTGCATGTTGGTGTTGTGGGAAGTGTTTAAGTTTTGATTTTGTATTTCGTGTACATCTTACGAATCGCGGCTTGCTTATGAAATTAATTTTTTCGATGCTGAGAGTTTTTTCCTTGTCGGGTTGCGATTTTAATAAAAAGATAAATAGGTATCATAAATAACGGTAGGCTAAAGCAAGAGATTAAAGTTTATCGAAAACTAAAAAGGATAGAAAAATACAAATAAGCAAGTTTAAAAAAAAATCTTTCCCTTGCCTCAAATTTCACCGCCCTGCCAATAAATAACGTAATTTTTTTAGTTCAAAATAGGCTTTATTAGCTACGTGTCTTCATCACGTATTTTCTGTGGGTTAAAATTTTAAATTAAATAATTAGATATTTGTGATTACAACTCTCCTAAGTGGAGCATTTCTAAATTTAAAAATGAATCTTAAGGAAAATCGTCCTCGCTCCACAAATTACTGATAGTTTAAGAAATAAAAAGCGTAGTTTGAATTAAATTATGCTTAGTTTATTTCTAAAATCCATCAACTTAATTTTGGTTTTAGAAACTTCCATAACCCTTGAAAATGACTTGTAAAGCTGAAACGCGTCGGGTTGATCGATTTTAGAAACAAACAGAGCTTAATTTAATCCAAACTATGCTTTTTATTTCTCAACCCATCAGTAATTTGTGGAATGAGGACGTTTTTCCTTAAGATTCAGTTCAAATTTAAATAATTAGAGTTAGAGTGCATAAAATTTAAATAATATTTAAAAACTACGTATGTAATTGGTTTATATTTAAAGCGATCTAGACGTAGATTTATTTTTTTAAATCTTATTTGTGTCTGTGTAAAACTAACTGTAGACAGTAGTAATAAAAATAAAACTAGATATAGCTGTAAAAAAATGTAAACACGTTCGATTTCTCCAATCTGGAAAGCAAACATATCTATATAAAAGTACATCCATAATACCTCCTTTTCACCACATGTCGCACACACGGAGTAAAACAGATTTCATTTTCGGTTCAAAAGGGTGAAAGGATTTCAGAAAAATATCTTTTAGGGAATCGTGTAACACTTGGTTCGAGTTCAAAAGAAACTTCAACCTCCATATAGAAGGAAAACTTATTATATTAATCCATTTAGTTTTTTTATAAAAAGGGCAGTACATTGGCAAACTGCAAAATTTAAGAGCAAAAGTTATAATTTTTTTCTTTCCTTTAAAATGCTTGTTCACTATGATTTTTATTGGTTAATGTGTATTAACAGAGATAGTTATTCTGTAAAATATGCATCGATTAATTTGGGAGTAGAGAGTATATTATGAAAGCCAAAGTAGAAAAAAACCAGAACTTATCTATCAGATAAGCGACAAAGCAAAAAAAAACTATTGTGACTTGTGGCACAAAAATTAAAAGTTCATATTTTTAAGGTATGTTTTGTCAGTGTCAAACGTCCAATTCGTTATAATTGTGGTTAACTAATGGGGTTAATAACGACTCATAAAAATAATTCAAAATGTTTAAACAGTACAAACTGTTTGTACCAAAAGATTAACACTCTATTTTTGACAACGTTTTATTATGTGCCAAAAATTTGTAAATTAAAAATAAGAAAAAGTGTATATGTATAAAAGTTGTACACAATAATTTTTGTTGTAATATCTTGGTTTATTTTTAGAAACATAGACACCACCCAAGGTCTTTATATTGTTACACAGGTTGCCTACAGAATTTGCTGCGTCATCGGGTTTCCGTAAAACATATGGGTTAAGGCAACCCCGTGACGTAGCTTTTTAATCTGATTACAGTTAGCCAGTCAGGTTCAATGACCTTTCAAATTCTGTAGGTAGCCTATGTGAAAGTATAAAAACCATGGACATCAAGATTGTCATGTATTTATTTCTGAAAAATAAATAAAAATGTGCCAGAATATAATCCGGTATTGAAAGAGATAATTTAAAAAAATACTTATGTTTATCACGTAGTACTTTTAATATGCCGACAGTGTACTAATTGACCTGTCAATTTAAAATTTTAAAACAAACCTAAAAGTATTAGCTTAACTTGCGAGCTACGCGATAGATGACACTGCCTAAGTATCACTGATAGTGTCACTGCATCCTGAAATCCTGTTCAAAGTAGACGCAGTTTTTTGTGATCCAGTGATCCTAGTCATTGACTTGGATATCTCCCATCTAATATTTGTGTGGTTACTAATCTGTTTGGTTTTAATGATCAAAATATAGTATTTCCTAACCTAACATATTAAAATCAAAAATATTTAGGAATAGCTACACAGACAAAGAAAGATATGCATATACTCTCCGGCCAAGGTCACTCATCGTCAAGCAAGCTTTACAGGTAGCGAATCTAACGTCAGGCTTTCTATTTTTTGGTTATTATTTTTGATATGTTTTCCTCGGTTTCGCATTGGCGGTTCTGTTTTATTTTGAAGATGTTGTTTTACACAGTATGAAGGTACCTAAACTATATATATTTATGTAATTAGAATTAAAAAGTTATGCTGCGAACTATCTTGAAACTGTATCATTAATAAATAGATCTTTAGACTGTGTTAAAACCACATTTTTAAAATAACAACGAGCCGCCAATGCGAAAACGAGGAAAACATGTCAAAAATTATAGCTTGCTTGACGATGAGTGACCTTAGTCCGGCCAGAAGAAAATGAGGGGCAAAAGAGACGATTCAACTCAATCTATATCCCTTCGTTTACAGCACTTTGGTCTTACTGGGTGGTCTTCATTTTTAATATTAGAAAAAAAACGGTACTCTTCGGCTCCAGCCCGTTCATAATTTACACATTTTTATTGGGTTTCTATTGTTATTGTTGGCTCAACTTGAATCCGGCCCGTTAACAATGCACACCCTTTTATTGGGCTTCTGTTGTTATCGCGGGGCTCAAGCAGGATAGCTAGGCACGTTTCATATACATTCTAGACCAACAAAAAGAAACAGCGGCGTATCATTTACTCTTTTTTAATAAAACTGTATGGAATCCAATTTTAAAAATATAACGAATGGTTTTGGATTTTTGCCATTTTTAGAAAGTTAATTGTTATTTTTTTCGGTTTCTAGATTCGTATGCACCTACCTAATGAAACAGGTAGGTACCTATATATTATAATAAGTATAAAAGTTTTAAGAAAATTAAGGTATGGAGTTTTGCAGCAAAAAAAGGCTTATCGAGAGTAAAATATAATATTAGTACCTAGTAATGATAAATTAAAAAATTATAGCCACGACTGCCCAACAAACATTTATAGTAGGGGCTAAAGGCTTAGCTACTTTCTTATAACAGAAATGTGGTGATCCCAACGTAAATTTGTTACTTTTTAGTTCTGACTACTATTTAGTATCAGGAAATAGTAGATGTTTCGTAAAGACGACCCTCTAAACTACTTCTTAGGATTGTTTCTTGATAGTCGATTTTGATAGTCTTCTCTACCACAATAGGACGTTACTAAAGTTTTACTTTCTTTTTAGTCGTTATTTCGTAGTCGGCCTGACTTTTATATCCTACTTAATTACCACTAGAAAGTTAAGCTTCATTGGAGTCCTAAACAAGTATATCCGACAACTACATTATAACTTTAATTTTTACCACAAAAGTTTGTGTCATCATAGTAACATCTCATGTAACAATGTAGACAAAATAACTTTTTGCATCAGCTTTAAAGCCGCAACTACTTTGACTTTTTTTTAAAGTCGATCTTTTATAGTAAACTCTACTTCCTGTTTCTACTTTGAAAACGTAGAATTTTTGAAGTCGCATCTTGGTCGCGTCCATTCTTAACCCTACTTTTTGTGGCTCCTTCTATAATATGGGAATATTAGAAATAAATTTGCAAATATTAGCTCACACATATACTATACTATAGTAGTGTGAGCTATGGTGATCCTAATTTTTTCGAGAAAAAAAAAGTTGCTCCGATTTCAAAATTTTTTATATATCTTTGCGTTTCAGATGATTTTGAAACTTTTTTGTTGCGCCGTCTGTCTGTCTGTCTGTCTGTCTGTCTGTCTGTCTGTCTGTCTGTATGTCTGTCTGTCTGTCTGTCTGTCTGTCTGTCTGTCTGTCTGTCTGTCTGTCTGTGTGTCTGTATGTCTGTCTGTAACGACCAACGCGCATAACTCAAAAACCGCTTGGCCGATTTTAATGAAATTTGGTACCTAGGCTGGGTCTTGGGTCGAGATGGTCCCATTTAAAAATGAACAAAATCCACCGAACACAAACCAAATAAAAGGGTGGGGGTAGATTTCAAAAATTAGAGTTTATGTGAAAATATGGCGTGTGTGACATTAAACGAAAGGTAATTGAGTCTGCAGTTAAACAAAATACATTTTAATTTATTTAAAAAAAAGGGTGGGGGTATATTTTAAAAATTAGAGTTTAAGTGAAAATATGGCGTGTGTGATATCAAATGAAAGGTAATTGAGTCCGGACTTTAACAAAATACATTTTAGTTTTTGTTTTTTTGTAAGGGTGGGGGTAGATTTCAAAAATTTGAGTTTAAGTCAAAACATGGCTTGTGTGGTATCAAACAAAAGGTAATTTAGTCTGGAGTTGAATAAAATATATTTCAGTTTTTAGTTATATTAGCTCACACGTACACTATAACTATAGTACCTAGTGTGAGCTTAGGGGCCCATATATTGGCAGAGTATTTTTTTAACTACCTTGAGCAGTCCATGTTTTCGAACTTATTGTTGGTCTGCTTGACCATTGTGCAAAACAATCAAAATGCAAAACAGTGATCCAAAGTATATCGAGTACGCACACGGATTTTAAGAAATCCCTGGTCCAAGCTTAATCTCCATCTTTAATCTTTTACGCTACTTGTTGTTGGTATTCTATTCTTGTACTGTCTTTACGATCGTTCGTGGCTTGTACTGTGGCACCGCCCTCTTGTGCCGCCACCCTCTTGTGCAGACGTGTCGTGTTTCACTGTGATTTATTTTATGTGTTGAGCTGGACTTTAACTTTATATATCCCTCTTCCAAAACAAAATATTTTATTTTTAGTTTATTGCTATAATGATAATGATAAATTAGAACACAAACAAATAGGAACAAAATAGTAACAAAATGAGGAACATTAAAAAGAAACCTTAAAACTAATCGGTAAAGAAATTTACGTAACGATGTAGCATCATCACCTTCTCCACTATATGTAACGCTTCAGCTATCATCTACCCCCTTATGAAGGGTATCTAATTTATACACGGCCCCTAAAATAAACCTCTTTGCGCTTCATCTAGGAACTTTTGCAATTTGCGGTAACCTTGCGGCGAATAAAAAAGCAAGTTACATGCGGATTTCTAAGCGATCTAACAAGTCTCAAAGATTGTTTTTTTTTACTTATAGGGCTTATAGTAATAAAAATTACTGAATATTGAGAATGCGAAAATATTTAAAAACAATAAAAAATACTACATACGAATTGTGAGAGCAATGTGTAAATAAAAAAAGTAACAATAAGTTCATTTCATTGATGTGACTACGTTCTTTTAGTTCCTCGACCAACACTTCCTAGAAATTCTAGAAAAGGGATAATGCTCTCGACTGCAACATACATTTTTGAAAAACACTTTTTATTGGCACTTCATTTATTGTTATAATGGAATTTAATTTATCTTGTTTTTGTTTTAAAACCTACCACAAAATCACGCTCGTACATAACCTATAAGCAAAGGTGCTGTTGGCAGAAACGGCAAATGACAAGTGGCGACACCCCAATAACTTGAGGGTAGTAGTTGTACTTATCGCGTGGTTCCTATCACTCTGTAGACGCTTTCTAGTGGCAAAAGCTAGTTAATAATACGTTGCCGCAAGGAAGGAGTAGAAATTCAAGTGTGTTATCTAGAACTACAAGGGAATGCCGACATAAAAGTCGTACGTGACATGTTGCCGTAACTTAGGCTCACTTTCAAGTAACCCTTTCGACTATCAGGGAATGTAGTTTGGGACGCCATGTTTTTTTATAAGAAAGAAAATGTGATATTTTTATTGCCGTTTTATGAACTCATATTAAAGAGCTATACTATTTAATAAACAAATTAGTTGAAGCTTACCAAAAATGCTATTCTTAAGCCCCATTTGTTAGAGTTAAGTGTCGATTATGAAAATATAACCTCCAAAATCACACAACACAAAAATTCCATCAGCTACCAGAAAACGGCTCAATTTTACGGGCGCACCGGTTTTTTTTAGTATATATAATGCATGTTATACAAAAAACTTTGCGTCGCACTCGAATTTTGATCCTCTGCTCGTAAATTCTCATACCTTTGGATAACATAGTACATATTATCCATAACCATACAAAAAAACTTAGCGAGTCTGTTTACTGTTGTGTCCACCATATTGTGTAAAAATTCTACCAAAACGAAACGATTATATTATTTGCAACTACATCGCTACTTTTATGCCATTACGGAAAAAAAACAGCCTTTACGACGTAGTAGATACCTGGCTACGACGTAGTAGTGTAGTTGTTACTACAGTGACTTTAAACACTTGGCCAAGTAGTTATAACCAGAAATTGGTTCCTCACTTAGGGAATTAACACGTCGCTGTATGGTATACTGAGACGTAGCGGTTACTTTTGAGAAATTCTTTCTAGTTGGGGTTTCGTCGCTACAACTTTAAATGTTTGTTGGGCTGGACACAGAAAGATAGCGCTAATTGAAGCAATCTCTTTTGAGTCTCATTTTATTCTGGCCGGACAATACATATATGGATATCTTTCTGTGTATGTGTAATTATTCCTGGATTTTTTTTTTATTCTTTATACCTACTTCTACTCAATTCGTGGATACACTGTATATTTCTCAAAATCGGTTATATATGTTAAAAATAATTAAAAGAAAAAAAGGGCAATATGACTTGCCTACCTCTGTGTCCAGGGCCTCTAGTTATCACCAAGGCGTGATATGAAAAAGATTCGCATAAGGAGCGGGTTGGTGAAAACCGGGTTTACGAATATCGGTAACCTCGATCGCAGTGAAAATGTGCGCCACAATCCAAAATGATACATTGATCAATTTTTTTGCTTGTGGGGTATTTATTTAAAATGTTAGTTTTGTAGTTTTACAAAAAACTGACGTGTTACAAGGGAAACTGCTTATTTCATCTGAATCGTGTCTCAAAAATTGAAAGATATTATGAAGTTAAAATTTAGACGTTAGCCTGAGACATGGGTAAATTTACGCGTCTTATTTTATTTTTCGTATTTTTGACATGCAGTGCCTGCCCGCCCTGAATATAAAATCAAAAATCAATATGTCGAGACAAGTGTACTTTCCCTACGATCATTGTAAAATAGACATCGTAATAAAATACAGTTTAGCCATGAGTTGTCTAATATCCACGTATCTATTTTTTTACCTTTATTAAAAAACACAAAAAATCTGGCAGTTTTTGGCACTTATTTTTGTTTTATGAATCCCAAAGTATAAAATCAGACAGTTTTTGGCAGTTTTATGAAATACTGTCCAAGGGAGCCAATCAGTTATTAGTTTTAAATACTATATATATATATGGTTAATAGTGTAAAATGTGTTATTTGAGTGTATTTGGACCTACCTAGCAATCTTGTCGTGATATCTGTTCGTGTGTTTGTGTACCGGTAAGATTATCCGCATCATGATTTTTTTGGTCAAAATCCATTAATGGTATAGTTTTTGCAAAGTCAGTTGAACAAAGATAAAAGCCGACCATCAGCGTATCCTTTATAGAAAGTGACATGGGCGGCGGTAGATATACTCATGAAAATTATTTCATTTAATTATGGCGTAAAATAAAGGAATAAAAATAGATAATAAAACTTTCTATTCCTACTACAGGAACGACACTGATTTATTTTCGAACTCTGCATACTGCCGACTAAAGGGGTCTCGAAAAGCACACCCGAAAGCAATTAAAAGCGCATCTCAAAAAAAATCTGTTAATCCGGTGCCGTCTATCCACCTGTGCTCGGTCGGTCGAAAACAAATATTTTGCGGCCGGACCGCAAAGAGTCGCGCCTCTTCTCTGTCGGTAAGGTTGAAATTATATCAGGAAGATTTTATATGAATTTGGATAACTTTTGAAGGCCAGAATGAAGCAAAATTTCATGAAATAGATAGAACCCCGTATTGGGAGTTATTCAAGTGACTTGGCAAAAACTATAATGACAGTTTTTGCACAGTAGGAAAATCTTTTTAACGGTATATGGTATAATATGCTGTTTTCGAAATACAGTATTTAATTTCTGAGATATTTCCAAAAACTCTGTTCAACCATGGGCGCACCAAGGGGGGGCACCGAGGCCCGGCCCCCCCCCCAAGCCTTAGATTTTCTACATATTTCATGATAAAACACAAACAATAGCTTAAAATTTGACATCCTGAGGCTTCGGGCGCCCCCAAGCAGCGGCGTAGTTCGTCGCGTCCCCGCTAAAGACATGATGACCTTTTTTTTTTTTGGTCGCACGATTTTTGAGGGGCGCCTTTTTTAGCTGTCGGGCCCCCCACACATGATGACCTTTTTTTTTTTTGGTCGCACGATTTTTGAGAGGCGACCTTTTTAGCTGTCGGCCCCCCCCCCCAAGACACATTCCTGGGTGCGCCACTGGTTCAACGCTAATACATCGTTCGCTTGGAGTGTGCTCATGGGCTAGGGAGGTATCAGATCCGTCATGCGGGCGGGCCCATTTTTTACTTATATATTTCAAAATCTTGTTTTTGTTTTATTTAGGAAATCCTTGTTTACAGATAAACTATTACGTGATTGTTAGCATAGTTTAACACTCTAACGTGTAACGTGAAAGTTGTTGTTGAATGTTTTCTTTAATTTCTTAAAAATTATATTGTTTAAACAACAACATACGCCTTTTGAGTGCAAAGTATGAGTTAGATAAGAGTACAGATTTTTAATCCAAACGCGAGTCCTTTTTTAAAACCATGGTGTTCTCAGAGTAAAATCAGTATACAGTGTGTCCACGTAAGTTGGCGGCATATGGGAAACTTTTTTATTATTAGCTTTACGAAAAAAAGTTATTCTTCATAAAAAGTTCTGCATGGTCCAAAACCTAAAATGCAAATATCAGATGTTAAATTTTTTCAGTTATATGACGAGGTTTTTTAAAAAATGTGATTTTTGCTCTATAGTGAAGTACCTTTCTTTTTGACAATATCGAAAATTGTTATAAAGAAAAGATGTTTAGAATTAAAAATAGCTTTCAAATATTCAACATTGTTTATTTACAATAAAAAAATTTATAATTAATAAATGCAATGCATTAATGTGCAAACTTAAATTTCCAACATAATCGCAGAGAAAATGTAGAAAAAAATATTTTTTTCATGTAAATAAACAATGTTGAATATTTGAAAGCTATTTTTAATTCTAAACATCTTTTCTTTATAACAATTTTCAATATTGTCAAAAAGAAAGGTACTTTACTCTAGAGCAAAAATCACATTTTTTGACAAACCTCGTAATATGACTGAAAAAATTTAACATCTGATGGTTGCATTTTAGGTTTGGGACCATGCAGAACTTTTTATGAAGAATAACTTTTTTTCGTAAAGCTAATAATAAAAAAGTTTCCCATATGCCGCCAACTTACGTGGACACACTGTATATGATAGCTTTACCTTTTAGGCACTCGGAACCCGACTAAGGTGAAACGTTTTAGTTTAGAATCCAGACCTCTTAGAAATCCTGAAATGTGACACATGAGCCTTATTTCAAGTAATGAACCGAAATCAATGAATCTTTTATATTTACCTCATATCGGGGTACTCAAACCCGATTGTAAAAATGCACGTTTAAGAATTGTGTTTAATGCGTCTTCTATTGGAAGTAACCATTATAGTTTAAATGAGAACCATTTACCAGGCCCTAAACTTCATGCAGACATTACAACTATTTTATTAAGATTTCTTTTTTATTCTATTATTCTAATTGAAGTAAAAAAACTCGTGCACGTTTAAAAAATAATTCTCTTCATCGAAGACTAATTTTTTTTCAAACATTAATAATTAAACTTAAAACCATTAGTGATTAAATGCTAGTCGAACTTGAGAACACATCCAGAACGGTCCCCCAATCCGAGAATAATACAGCAAAAGGTAGGTGCCATTTTTCTCTTGTTTCTATATAGTTACGCGATAAAGAAATAATTAATTAAAAAATTCCATCTAAAGAAAAATACAGTCCGCGATAATAAAAGAAGAACAATCAGTCCATCCTGTGTCCAGTAGATTTTTTGGTTTGATAAAACAAATATTGGTTACATTTACATTGAAGTTAACTTTAGAACAATTTTTTGAACATTTGTTGCTGTTCTACAGGACTCTAAACTTTGATTTTTAATAATAGTTTTTGTTATTTAAAGAAAATTATGCATTTTCGCAACTTATTTGCCCCTGAAGGTCTTCAACAAACTCCTGCATATACTCCTGTATATAGTTAAATTTATCTCACTGGTGTAGATATTTGCGAGCCTTGGTGTCAAACATAGACTTTTTGCCAATACTTTTGAGATTTTGCCCTTTCAACTGATGTGCCGTGTTTTAGGACGCCACACTGTTTAAAAGAAAATATACTCGTGCATACAAATAATAGTTCAATTCACTAGCCGCTGATCGTTTTGCGTTGACTTCGAAAATTCACTATAAATTTATCAGCATTTAAATAAGAATAAATAATTTTTTGCGTAAAATGCTGTTCGCATAAATTACCTTTAATCTATTAAAAACAGAACAGGTCAGATTTGCTTACATGCAGTCAGGTTAGTAGTTAATTTATTTTATTTTTTCGAAACATTTCCTTGGTGAGGCCACAAAAGAGTATTATAAATTAGCCAAAATTTAAATGTAATCATTAGAATGCAAAAAAGTTTTTAAAGAACTGTGCGGAAAAGTAGGAAAGAAGTAAAAGCTTTTTTCAGATTGTCCAATTTCACACTCCGTGCCTTTGTCGAGAGGCCTCCTTGGAGAAAACGAGGTAGGCCACGTGACTGGGACTATGTTCCTTAACTTAAAGTTGGAAACTTTACTGTTAAAGTCAATACAATAAAATTTCGTTTTAAATTGGACTGGACAAACCGGATATAGTAATCACCGGCGTAAACAAGGGGGGGGGGGGGGTACTGGGGGTAATTACCCCTCCCCAAGATTGGTAAAACGTATGGATTATTCCACAAAAATTCGAAGTTTAAACTTTCTTTATTATTGCCGAATGTGGACCACCCTTAGTGATATTTGTTTAAAATTAACTAAATGGCTAAATTTGTAGAGTACCACATAATATGTGCTCCTATTTAGCAAGCATGTGTTGTTTAACTAAATTACCCCTCCGAAGATCAGGGTCTGGATACGCCACTGGTAGTAAGGATAGGTAACTATTGTCTCAGCAAGATATGTTTAAATCATATAGATAAGTGTTTGGTTAGGTCAGATTAGGTTTAGTTAGATTCGGCTAGGATAGGATTGGTTAAGCTATGTCAGGGTCAGGTTAGGTTAAGGTTTCGAAATTTCGATATTTTGCAGTTTCGATATTTAATAGTTTCGATATTTTGTAATTCGATAAAATGTACTTTCGATATTTTGCTGTTTCGATATTTTGTAATTTCGATATTTTCTATGTTCTATGTTTCGATATTTTTTCGTCCTTCCGTTTCATGTATGTATGTATTCTAAAGGTGGCTGGCCGTAATGGACCTTCATGCACCGCGACCACATGAATCAGTTAAAAGTAGAAATTTTTTTGCGGGATTGCCGGCTAGTTTTTTGATATGGCAAATGTCATTTTCAGCAATTTCTAAAGAAAATTAAAAAAATTAACTGATTGATTTTTATGATTCAAAAAATAAAAAGGTATTTTAGTTTGCATACCTACATTTTTTTATTTTTTTAAAATTAAATTATTGAAAACAATAATATTAGTAGAAATAAAATTTCGGACTTCCATTGTCTTTATTTATTTTAAAACACGACGTTTCGGTTAGTAAGTATCTCTAACCGTTATCAAGTGTAAACTAAACAATCTAGTCTTTAGGCTACTACTTATACTACTTGGTGTGCAGTCAGGTGTGACGGCCCGCCCCCTTTTTTTAAATCCTAAGACCCCTGTTTTCCTTAAGGAGTGGTTTCCATATGTTTGGTATGTCCGTACTTGGTTGACTGAAAACTTCTTTATTCTGCATTATAAACGCAGGTTCAATAAACTTTCGTTTTCGCCAATGCGACTCCTTATGTAAAACTTTAGCTTCTGACCACTGAATCCTGTGATGATTTGACCATGCATGATCTGCTAAACCGGATTTTTCAATATCCCCTAATTGGGTACTTTTTAGATGTTCATTTACTCTAACCTGAAGAGGGCATTTTGTTTCACCTACATATGATTTACCACACTCACACGGGATTTGGTAGATACATTCCTTATTATTTGAGGGATTTTCTGGTTTTGTTTTAGTTACAAAACTTCTTATCGTATTTCCCGAAGAAAATACTGTTTTTATATTATAGTGTTTAGCTATTCGTCTTATATTTTCTGAAATCCCTTGAACATATGGAATGTTAATAACACCAACGGATTACTATTTTGAGAATTTGGTACATTTAGTTTGTTTTTAATTTTAAATATCGTTGAGTTTATTAATTTCTCGGAATAACCAATCTGTTGTAAGTCCTTTTTAATGTTTTTAATTTCTGTGGTTAATTCTTCATTATTCCTACAAATATTTATGGCTCTTAAATACAAACTTCGTATAACTCCTTGTTTTGTAGCAACAGAATGATTAGACTTAAAATTTAGGTACTGTCCCGTGTGTGTAGGTTTCCTATATACGGTGGTTTGAATGTTTCTGTCTGATCGTTTGACAAGAACATCCAAAAAAGGTAAGGCCGAATCTTTTTCAATTTCCATGGTGCACTTGATTGTTGGTCGAATACCGTTTAAATGGTGTAGAAAATTCTGTAGTTCGTCTACATTTTCTGGCCATATAATAAATAAAATCATCCATGTATCGTAGCCATAGTTTTGGTTTGACTCTTGCTGTGTTGATCGCATGGTCTTCGAACCACTCCATGTGGATGTTTGCTACCACTGGCGAAAGAGGTGAACCCATTGGGAGTCCATCATTTTGCGCGTAAAACTTATCTTTCACTTGAAAGTAAGAGTTACGGAGACAGAGCTCCAAAAGATCAATCACCCCCTCCACCGATAGCGTTGTTCTCTCGTGAAGTGTATCATCAGTTTGTAATTTGTTTTTGATGATACTGAGTGACTCATTTATTGACACGTTGGTGTAGAGACTTTCTACATCAAAAATTACAAATCTATCGCCGGGATCTAATTCGATACCTTTTAAAATCTCGACAAAATGTTCCGAGTTTTTGACAAAAGATTCGGACTTACCCTGTAGTGGTTGAATTATGTCCAACAAAAACCTCGACAAAGTGCTGGTCGGTGAGTCCCTGGAGCTGGTGATTGGTCGCAGTGGTATATCCTTTTTATGGATCTTTGGTAATCCATAAAAATGTGGTGCCTTACTGTGGTGTGGAGTCAGGCGGGATCTAACAGCGTCCGGGATATTTTCAGCATACTTCTTCAAAGTCCTGTAGATGCGTCCTTCTATGGTGGTGGTTGGATCTTTGAGTAGTTGCTTGTAGTCTCCTTTCTCCAGAACTTCTATCATCACTTGCCACTGTGACATATTTCCAACTCATCACCAACCAAGAAACGTCAAAAACTCTTTGACAATTATTTTATTAGTTCTGGACGTTTATTCTTGACTGTCCGTGAGGTCAGGTGAGGTGAGCGCTCACCAAAACTTAAGACGCTATTCTTGACGACCGTGAGGTAAACTTATGTAACCACCAAAAGTAAGGTTAGATAGACTCCCGCGGATTCATTTCCACGTGGAAAAAGATGGTGAACTCAAGATCACCGATGGACTTAAGTTCACCGGTGATCTTAGGTCCACCGGTAAAAGTGAACTTTTCGCTCACGTCACCTCACGATCAGTCAAGAATAAACGTGCTGTACAGAGGACAAACAGGACCGTCTTTCAATAACGATATTTTATTTATTATAGCTTTTTTTCAAATCAGGCGATAGCTTTTTTAACTACCTTTGTATGCGTTAGACACTTTAAATTTGGTAGGTTTATAGCATTCTGGTAATAATGGAATACATGTTGTTCATTAGAAAAAAATCAAAATGACGGATATTTTTATTTATAAACCGATTTGCTTTAATCTTGAAACTTTGCGCTGCTTAAATTGACTTTATCATGTTTACTCAAACGCAAAAAAATCAAAATAGCAAATTCAAAATGGCGGACTTTCCAATTTTTGAATCCATTTGTATCATATTCAAAGTTAAATATGAAAGTAAGTCAATTGCCTTGAATGAATGTATGAATCTGAGGTAGTGGCGGTTAGCATCCTTAGGCCGGTTTCACACATTCACGGTGACCGTAAAAACGGTGCCTTTTACACGGTGCCGTTCAATTGTATTGATCTTACACATTACCGGTTTGCTTTCTAGTGAGTGCATGCTGATCAGTTTTTCGTTCTGTCCTGTCTGTCTGTTCCTCTGTGTGTCAATCTATATTTATGGATCGTAGACGTCTAATAGCAATGCTGATTTTATATAGACGTATGAAAAGAAAAAGAAGAAACAGAATTATGTGGGTTCATCCTATAAATATGGCAAGTTTGGAGCATTTTATACTTTTTTTAACCAGCTTAGAGAAGACGTAAGGAAGTTTTTCAACTACTTTAGGATGTCTACATCCATATTTTCAATTTTTAATGGTATGAGTAGTCTAGCCGCTCAACAAATGACGATTTTAAAACGCATGATGAAGTACACAAATCTAACGGAAATACGGCAAGTGTGAAAGCTTTCGACCTACTCAGGAACTGACTGAATCAAACTGCGCCGTTCAAACGACAACGGTGGCCGTGAAATCCCGTGGGGAGCCACGGCAGCACCACGGACGAACGGCACCGTGTACACGGTAACGGAGCATGTGAAATGCCTCATTTGCTTCCTAATCCCTCGACTGTGTAGTATATGTGTGAAAACCGGCCTTAAAGTATCTAACCTGACACCTAGGCCGCCTGTCTGGGCCCGTTGTGTACCACGTACCTACTGTGTTCGACTCAGATAATAATTTAAATACTATCTAGTATATAGAAACCCAGTAGACTTCAAATTATATTTTAGGCCAGAAACTTAGTCATCATGATATACCACAGAATGCCATGGTTGTAGCCTTAGACCACTGATGGGTCATGAACCTTTTGACATAATCAACAGGGTACAGAGAGCCACAATGTACCCGCAATAGCTGCTAGCTCCAAATAGGCACTCCATATACCCTGTCACATATGGTGATTTCCTGAATGGCCAGGCCACCGAATCCATTCAGAGAAACACCAGATTAACCAATCCCCTTTACCATAGATGTTATCCGGTGTGATTCCAAAGGTTACCAGTTTTATTTTTTTTTTCTGTTAACATACTGGTCAATGCTCGTCCAGACTACCCATTTACCCATGGGTCGAGGCCCCCTTAGTCGCCTCTTACAACAGGCCTAGGGATTACCTTGGTGCTATTCTTATCTCCGGACTAAGGACACTCATCGTAAAGGCTTTCTATTTTTTGGTTATTATTTTTGACATGTTTTCCTCGATTTTGCATTGGCGGTTCTGTTTTATTTTGAAGATGTTGTTTTACACAGTATGAAGGTATCTAAACTATATATATTTATGTAATTAGAATTAAAAAGTTATGCTGCAGACTATCTTGAAACTGTATCATTATTAAATAGATCTTTAGAGTTAAAACCACGTTTTTAAAATAACAACGAGCGGCCAATGCGAGACCGAGGAAAACATGTCAAAAATTATAACCAAAAAATAGATAATCAGAGTTAGGCTTCGCTACCTGTAAAGCTTGCTTGACGATGAGTGACCTTATCCGGACACCATACAGACCAGTCAATTGCCTTAAACTTAAAACTTTCTGGTGTTTATAGTCACGATGTTTATAATACATGTCTGAAACATTCTTATATAATTATGGAAAGTAAATAGTATTTGAAGAGATTGAAAACGATTGTAAAAGTATAATCGAAACGACGCCATAGTGCTAGTTATCAGAAAGATAAGTTTTTCAAATTTGGTTGGGCAAATAATTATTATTATTATTACAAGCTTTTATTTAACTTCACCTGTATGTATGTATGTATGTGGGTATGTGAGTATGTAATCAAATCTTGCAACTCATTTTTAAAGAACTAAATTTGTGATCAGATTACAAAAATTCAATATGGCGGATTCAAAATGAACGATTTAATGTCAAGTTTTTCTGATTACTTTCAACTGACTTCCACGTATCCAATTGACTTCAAATTTCGCATACCGTTACAGTTCCGATGACAATCCAATAATGTGGTATCACTGACTGCCTACCTCATCCCTAACTTGGAGTGCGGAGAGGTGGTAAAATTTTAGTTTGTTGGATTTCCACCAAAATTGGTATCTGGGGGTTTTTAAGGATGAGGATTACGAATTTTTGATCAGGTTACAAAAATTCAATATGGCGGATTCAAAATGGACGATCTAATGTCAAGTTTTTCTGATTACTTTCAACTGACTTCCACGTATCCGATTGACTTCAATTTAGCATAACGTTATAGTTCCGATGACAATCCAATAATGTGGTATCACTGACTGCCTACCTTCCCCCTAACGTGGAGGGCGGAGAGGGGTTAAAATTTTTGATCAGATTACAAAAATTCAATATGGCGGATTCAAAATAGACGATTTAATAACGAGTTTTTCTGATTACTTTCAACTGACTTTCACGTAGGTATCTGATTGATCTCGAAATTCACATACGATGCGCTAGCTGAAATGCATAGACTTAGACAAATCTAAAAATTAAAAAATAAATTTAGAAAAAAAAACTTTTTGTAAACAAGCTTTTATAAAATGAACTAAAAAGCATAAAATAATTTTTTGAGTGTTCAGATATTATGATATGTAAATGCCTTTCCATGCGCATTTGGTGGATCGTCCACAACCGATGATGGGCTGACTATTCTTTTTCAGTGTAAAAAAATAAATCGAAACACTGCGGGTCGCGGATGATATGCCTAATATAAAGCAGGCGTAATAATATCCATCCATATCCGAAAAATGTAAGGGTAGCTTGAGTATGGTTGGGTTGGGTTGGGTTAAATTGTCTACCCTTACATTTCTCTGCTATAATATAATGAATTTGGATTTTCACTAAACTTCGAGTTAACAAAAACGGGTAAAATTCCTTTAATACGCCCATCGCTTTTATTATTATGATATCAGAACACTTAAAAAATTATTTTATGCTTTTTAGTCCATTTCATAAAAGCTTGTTTACAAGAAAAAATATTTTCTAAATTTATTTTTTATTTTAAACTACTGGCAAATTAGTTATTTTTATTTTTCTAGGAAAAGCGCAGTGGTTTTTAATTAAAAATTTTTATAATTATAATAGTGGCGTAATACCAATGCCTTGCCTTGGAACATTGAGGGGCAGATGGCGCTGAAATAAATTCGTCTGGGACGCAATATTTAGGGACACTAGTACGATTTAGATGCATGTGCGAGTTTCGAGGTTCATGCCTATCATACAAATGCCATTAGATAACAGTAGTTGTCTCTGAATATCGCGTACTAGACGAATTTATATCAGCGCCATCTGCCCCTCAATGTTGGAAGGCTTACCGGTTGCCACTCTATATAGGTCATATACTCATTGGTAATACCCAGTTTAAAATAAATAGTGTTTGTAAAATGAACCCGCCACAAACAATTTGATCCTCTATACTTCAAAAATAAAAGAGTTTTGAACCCCAATTTATTGTAACCTTTTTCTTATTTTCACCTCCTCTATCACTAAATATAATATTGTTAGCCATACCATTTACAATCTGTTTACTTGCCCAAAGTCTCATTTTTCCTGGCCAACGTAGAACAATCTAGTTGACTGCGCCTAGTGCGCTATCTAATGTATTTGCGCAAGCGCGAGAGGATTGTAACAATCAATAAAGGCCGCTTGACATGGTGCATGACAATAAAATTTGCAGGCAAATGCATGAAATTTTGCCCAGGTGCATGCACAGTACAAATCCAGCTGATTGTTGCAGGCAATCCATTTTTATCGGTCCGGTGCCATTTTTTTGCAAACTGTACTTGCATGCAAACTGGGGAATTTTTACCTAGATTCTGGGGAATCCATGCATGGCCATGCACAATGTCAAACGAAAAGAAGATTTTTTGCAGGCAACAATTTGACCGAAATTTTTTGCTTGCAAATATTTGCAGCGCGTCATGCACCATGTCAAGCGGCCTTAAGAAAGATTGCCTTTGCGACAGATATGTCTGAAACATAAACAGTTGGGAAAAATTTAATCTATTTGCTTAATTATGCTAAAAATGTATGCAAATAAAGTTTTAATCCACTCTACTTTACTTTACTGCTTGATTTTATTTTCTTGTTGGCCAATTCTCTCAATTAAAAAAACAAAATGCTGTCAAAAGTTTTTGTCTTTAAAGAAGATCAGTTTTTAAGTACTGTATATTTGTGATGGTCTTATTCGAATAAAATAAATTTAAAAATAATTCCGAAATAACATATTTGCTTTTATTTGTTAAGAACTTTTTCAAAAATCCAAAAAATATTTAGGTTTCGGAAGGTAAATCTTAAAAATTGAAAACAAACTTATTCTAAGATTTCAAACAAGCCCCCTTGCCTCCAAAATTCGGCCCAACCCCTATTCGGTCTCCCCACCTCCTCTTTTTTGCCCACGGGATTTACTTCGTGACTTCCATGCATAATCCATTGACTAGATTTGACCTACGAAAGTAAAGGCCTAAAATATTTTATGTAGGCTTTAGGTATAATATTTCCGCTACGAGAGATATATATTGCTAATATAATTAATTTAGAAATAAAATTTCGGACTTCCATTGTCTTTATTTATTTTAAAACACGACGTTTCGGTTAGTAAGTATCTCTAACCGTTATCAAGTGTAAACTGTTTACACTTACAGTTTACACTTGATAACGGTTAGAGATACTTACTAACCGAAACGTCGTGTTTTAAAATAAATAAAGACAATGGAAGTCCGAAATTTTATTTCTACACAATCATTGTCTACGAGTTTCAAACAAAGAATAATTAATTTATATAAATTTACCTTCTTTGTAAACCCGTCACTTGGTAGACAGACGTGGGCATGCTTAGTGTGAACCAAATTTATATGAAAAATTTTTCTTTGTTTTTTCACGTGGGAAAGTTTGATAATTTAACATTAAACATATTCTTTACAAAAAAACTTAAAAATTAAAAAATATCTAATTCATTATTCGCCGTGCCTAAAATTTTCATTATTTCTTTGTTTCAAAAGACACAAAAAATCATAAAAATTTCTTTACTTATTTAGAGTGTTCTATTCTTTTTGCGAACAATATGTTTCGATATAATAAGTGATAAATTTAAAACAAATAAAGTTAAAAAAATTTGCATATTTATTTGTAGCCAAATAAAAGAACTTATGGTAAACACTAGGTAATAAGATTGTCAAAGTAAAAAAAACAGGTCTCCAATAAATAAAAATATGCCTACACAAAAAAATTACCTACAGTATACATACATATTAGTTTATAGCCAACGATGGATAACATTAATTCAACGTACAAAACCGTTTTATCTTAGCTTTTGATTCAAATACCATTTCATATTGTAATGTTCGTATACGTTGATTCAATGTTATCCGGTCATCGGCTGAAAATTAATGTTAAATTGATATTACGCACCTTGTTGTCAGTCCTGCATTTTGTTTTGTTTCCTAGTCCTTAAATAATAATAATAACGAGTTTGTAACATCACATCCAAAAATCCAGTTGTTTTTTTGGTAAATATCTTTTAAAATTCCTACCTTCTTTTCTTTTGGAGCAAGTTTGCGATAATTCTAGTTCTGGAGTCGGCCTTCCTAATTTTTAATTTAAATTTTTTGATTTAAATTAAAGGAGGAAAAGCTTGCTATAATGTTTTGTACAGAATTAAGTCTTGAATTACTTCCAGGATTACCCGAACCTGAACTTATAACTGCCTCAGACATATTCGACACTTGTAGATAATAATTAACTCAAAAATTACAAACAAAAAGCAGAAAACAGCATAAAATTCACTTAAAAACTGCGTAAATAAATTTTAATTACGCCCAATACACGCATACTAACGATAATATAAACAGTAATCAGCTGAGAACTATAAAAAAACGATGCAAGTGTGTATTGATTTAGCGCACCAGCCCGCCCTTTTCTCGGCCGATATCCCGAGCATTTCCGATCCAATTGCGTGGCAAAAATTGGATTAAAGAGGAACGCCCAATCCACGTGCACCTCCAGATTCAAGCCCGCCCTCTCATATCTCCAGATTCAAGCGAGGCGATCGAACGCCACCGTATGCGGCAGCAAGCGTCAACTCGAAAAGATATTAATTACTTCCGTTAATGGCCGATAGATGCCACTAGCGGGAACGGGAAAAAACAACAGTAATTATTTAATAATAGTTTGTATTTATTTTTTTTCTTATGTTTGCTGGGGGTGCGCGCGCACCAGCGCTACTATGGACGAGCCGCCTCTGATAAAAAGTAAAAAAGGAAAGGTCCTATTTTCGTAAAAAACAAATCGGGATGTCTAAGTATTGAAATAAGCAAAGTGCTACGCTTCCTGAGCGAAAAGTGTTTTTGAAAAATTATTCGTAGCTTGAATTATTAGTTTTTTTATGGTGAGAAAAATAACAAAACTTCGAACCTTTAAACAGAGCGTCATATCAATATGGATTTTAAGAATAAATAATAAACGTGCGTTTTCTCACCAGGATACGGGATTACCGGATAGTCAAATAAAAGGTGCTTAGCCTTACTGCAAAAACAAATATTTTTTTTAGGCGGCGGCAGCGATCTGTAAAAATTACTCATCTTATATATATTTGTAGATATCTTTTATGCATAAAAATGAACATACAATCAGCAACGAAAAATTGCATATACCTATAAAGTATAGGGTCTTTTGTTCTTACAGGCCACGGCAGGTCCGAAAACGTGTTTGTGTAGGACACTGTCAAAATATTGCATTTCCCGCTGTCGGCTATAATAATGTGTTATTGTTTGAATGGCACTTAGTTTCTAAAATATTTCGCGTGTAAGAGGCTTTATAAAGGATGCTCTTCCTGACCACTTCACTAAATCCAAAGGAAAACAAATCTTTTCTTCCGCAATTTTTTACCTTCCTAGCCCGCATAGCAATCGCTAGAGACGGCATTATTTTCGCCGAAATATTTTGTCACAATATGGAAACACCGTAGCTCGTTCTGTAAAGAGGTCTACTGTACCTATAATATTTCATATAAATTATCAACAGTCTCAAAAAAGTTGGATAAGCAAACAAAACGTCAGCTATCAGTATAATGCATTCGTCTATGGTATAATGATACTTCTAAATATACAGCTAGTCAGTCTTAGTGACATGACAACTAAAATTCTTCCTTTTTTTCAGGACAGCACAAAAACTTAGCCTCTCAAACACATCTTCCCCCCATCGACGAAAACGGTACAATTCGGACTCAGAAGGTGATGGAGGAGGTTTTTGTGGAGTACTCCAGAGGTCGCCACCGCCAGTGCCGCCAGCTTTACTCAGGAGAATTGGGGTAAAGGAGGTTACAGGTGTTGGAAAGGTAAGATGCCATTTTAGTTGTTTACAAATTATGTTAGTTAACGAGAGATGAGGTTTTTTATAAATTTGTTAAATTCTTAAAAAAATAGTTTACACTGAACGAAAAAGGTACGCAAAATTATGTGAACATTAGTTTTCAGTTGATTCAACGTACATGCACATTAATATTATAAATCTATAAATCAAACAAGTTTCGTGGCTAATCGGGCAAAAAGGAGTTTTTTGTTTCTCTTATATTTTTCCGTGGGTAGCCTGAAAGCTTAACCTCACGGGGGTCCAAGATCTAATGGACACCTAATAAGTGTTGACAGTTAACCGTTTCGTCCTTATGGTACTCCTCAGAACACTGCTGGTCAATGTGACAAATCTTGTGAAGTTAATCAGACGGTTTTGTCTCTAATTAAATGTAATTAGTGAGCGAACTATAGCAAGAGGCGCCATCTACCGAGATACGAGAGAAACAAAAAACTAAAAGCAGGGAAAACACTGCTATACAATATCGATCAATGAAAAGATCGAATGCAAATAAAAGAAAACAACTATAGTCCGTGACCTACGACAGCTCTTTGTCTTTCAGGCCGGATCAAATCTATTTTAGATTAAATTCCTTGATCATTATAATAATGTTCAATAACTTCGAATCAATGTTCTCCGTTAATTTGCTAGATATAAATAAATATTTATATATTAGCATTTCTTTTTACTGTTCTCAAGAATAACTTGTATTGAATTACCAATGCTCGTTGTAAATTAGAAAATACTAAATAAAGCTAAAAGCTCTATGCTACGATTTGTTCGGTATTTATTCTCAACGGGTTTATATGTGGTCAACACGTGCTCCGGCCAATTTGGAAAATTTACCAATAATATGCCAGTTAATTTCACCGCTAATAAAGTTATTTTTTTAAATTGTTATTTTGTAATATTTAATATTGCTAGTAATGATATTTTCGGGTATGGTTTTAAATCGAGCCTCCTTCATGAAGGTACCGTAGGATTCCTTTTGTGTGTATAAAATAAGGATAAAACAGTTCTAAAAACGTTACAGACTTTAATTAACATAAAACAAAACTATATTGTAATTTACAAATTATTACAAGACTTTTCTTATGAGTTTTGAAACCAACAAACCAAGAATAGTAAAATAAAAACGTTAACTTACTATAATAACAAACCGCACAATGTTCTTCAAATAGATGTGCGATACACCAGAATATTCAGAACAAATCGTAGAATACGAATTTTATAGTGGCGATCTGGCATGCGGTGCAAAACTACTCTGCACCGCCTCCAAGGTGGTGGGGGATATCGTTTTTTTTTCAAGAAAAACCTTTTTTAAATCTACTAATTCTCTGCATTTTAGTACAACATTTAACCATCTACCCCCCATGGAGGGTCAACAACCTCCAAATTAGGTCTAAAAACGTAACTTTTTTATTTTTTTTTATTTCTGGCAAAAACACCATTAAGAAATGGATGCTGATAAAATTTGGTAGGTGCATGCAAAACTACGGAATCAGAGCTTTAATCTGATGTATCGTATACATGGTGTCGAATTAGAAGTAGTCTCTTAAAAGTAATGTGATTTTTTTAAATTAAACAATTTTTTTTCAGAAACCATAACTTTTTTCAAAAAACTAATCTTGTAGAGACTGTGTGTGCCTACAAAAAATATATAATTTAGGTTTCTAGTTTGCATTTGTAACTGTCCAGGAGAGGTTCAGGTTTTAACTTTAGAAAAAATCTATGTTTTTGTTATATAAAACACAGATTTCTTATAGCCCATAAAATTTCCAATCCAACTACATAGCTATAATTATCACAACTAAGAGTATTACTTATACTGCACTTTTTTTAGGCCTGACTTTGGCCTAAAAAAATTTTTTTGTTCCAGCGGATTTTTTGGATGACCGAAGCTTCCGAGGCCTAAACTAATAGACGCATCTTATAGCCAGAGCTTATAATTTTGCACACGGCACTGCATTCATATCAAGTGCTGCATAGGTAGACTTTTGAAGGCGACTCTCACAGTTGATCATTTGAAGACTGGTTAGACCCTTACCGTTTGGGCGCTGACGATTTGGACGCGTATCATTTGGGCACCGACTATCTGGGCGCTGAACGTTTGGGCAATTGCCGTAAATCACAAAAAATAATAACACCCACGTTTCTGCGACGATTAATTGGGCATCTGCCGTTTTGGCGCCGAACATATCTAGCAATAGCCGTAGATAACATTTTTTTTAATTATGCCTTTACGCTCACCTTTTTTACCAAAGATTAGGTGCATTATTAATATACAACAAACATCAAATATGCAAACAACTTACATTTTCTCCCACTGTTATTTTATGTTCTATTTATTTTTATTACGTTGCTTTTATTGACCCCTTCCTGCAAAAACAGGCACCCTCACACTTCATCAGACATACACCCACATATCACACATACCACAAGATGCTTACCTTTTGTCAAACACACACGCACAAGGTTTGAAAACCTAAAAATACATCCTGTGTTGATTTTTTACTACTGTACTCAAGCGTCCTGTCGATGCCCACATGGTCAGTGCCAAAACGGCATGCGCCCAAACTGTCGAAGCAAAAAAAGTGTGTGTTAAGGCAGTATTATTTTTTGTTGTTCATGGCAATTATTGTCCAAACCTTTAGCGCCCAAATGGTCGGCGCCACAATAGCAGGCGTCCAAACACTCGTCGCAAAAAAGTTGTTCTCAAGGCCTTATAATTTTTTATTGTTTACGGCTTTTTCCCAAACGTTTAGCGCCCAAATGGTTATCGCTTAAATTGTCGACGCTCAAATTGATGGCGCCCAAAAGGTCTAAACCTAAACGGTAAATATCCAACCGTTAAGTCCTCAAGCAATCGGAAGTGAGCGTCGCCTTTAAGAGAATACCTACGCAGCACTTGACATGGTTGTACTTATATAAGCTACATAGCTTTCAAGATGCACCTTTTCCATTAAGGTTACTATTCTGGAAGTTGCTGACCCAATATGGGGGATAGATGGATAAGAACTGTAGGAAAATACTAAAAAAAATGACGTTGAAACTGACTCAAGTTTCCATTTTTTGAAAAAACCCCACGAACCACCTCCTTGGTGTATCACCCATTATTATATCACAAATAGATAAGCAACAAATCATTTCAGAACTGACTATATTTTTCTTTACTGACAATTAATTTATAGTTTAAGTTCAAGAAAACTTAGAATGTGATTACCGATTTGTCTCCTTAAAGTTTGGGTTTTTATTGGAGGAAGGCTGGACCTAATTACTCCATTATCCCCTCTTTAAAGAGCTTGCAGGAACCAAGTCAGTGGCTTTTCTGATAATCCTAACGTTTTCTTTAAATACTAGCTAATAAGCTAAAGCAGAAAACCTAAACGAAAACAGAGATAAAATGACATTTTGTAGACAAAACTCTCCTACCTCATAGTTTCTCCATAATCACGTTGAAGGGAATACCTCCTATCTACTTGAGGTTTCCTCTTAACCATTACAAGTCCCACTATTCAGTTGCCTTTCTCACATCAACCACCTGCTGGGTAGGCGGCAACCAAAAGTTTACTATTATGGAGGGAGGTGGAACCACTTCCTTATCTCTAAAAAACCATGTTTTACACTTTTCCTTTTTTCAAGCTGGTTTCGTTCAACGGCACAGTCAAGTGTAATTCGCATTTCTGACAATATACAGTGTGTTTCACGAAATCTTAACAGAGGCTTCCTGAGTAGTTCTTGAAAGAATTCGAAAAAAGCCTTGGACTATTTTTTTGCGAGAGGGACATTTTTGAAATTTTTGTAGCATGTACCCTCTTTAAGGGGTAATCTTTACTCCTATATTTTAAATAGGAAAAATAAGCCAAGATTTGAAGGTCTCTTGAATAGCTTTACAACCGCAATCGTGTAAAAATTTGAAGCGATAAAAAAAAGTTTATGCCGCTACATGTCGACTTATTGTTTACATACTACTTTTTATCACTGCCTGGTAAATTTGGAAATTTAGTCCGTAACCATAGCGTCTTTGGTGGGCCTTTTGATGAAAATTTTACAACTATTTTAATCGATTACTAATAATCCCACCAACACTGTTAACACACCCAAAAAAGGTCTCAGTCAAAAACTAAGGTTAGGGTGTCAAAATATTTTTTCAATTCTGAACGGTTTAAGCTAGAGTAATGAAAGTTACCCCCTGACATCCCCTAGGGGCCATAAAGATATTTTTTGGATCAATTTCCGAAGTCTGATATAAATTCACAAAAAAATTTGCGTTTTTTTTAAATTTGCAACGATCTCATTTAATAAAATTGCTGGAAAATTTTTGCCCCCACATAGTGTGCCTCGCTAACAGCTTCGAACTTTTTTTAAAATGATTGACCTGTGAGGACTTGTATGAGCTACTAATTTGATAACACATAGTTGTGCAGGTGCAATACTTTAAAAGATATAAAGTATTATCTAAAAACACATTATGCCCCCTTACACTTCCTAAGGGCAATATATATTTTTTCATTTCATTTAATTTCCAAAATTTGTCACAATTGTAAAGACATTCAAGAAACTTTCAAAACAAGATATCATTCGACCCATTTTTCTCATTTAAAGTATAGCGGTAAAGCCTCGGGTAAAGCTTACCCCTCGAAGAGAGTGCATACTACAAAAATATCCAGATAGCCATAAAGTTTCTCCCTCTCATCCAAAATCTAAATGTCCGAGGGTTTTTTCAAATTCCATAAAGAACTATCCGAAAGAGTCTGTGTTAAATTTTCGTTAAAACACACTTTATGCAGCTTGCAAGCTAGGAAGCATCACAAAGTTAATGTTTCGCTAGCAAAAATTTATTCAGTTTTTGTTTTATTTAAGAAAGGTGAATGCCTTGGCTTTTAAGATTAAGATGTTGTCTGCACCGTGTCTTGGCCACATTTCTAAACGAATTCGTAGCCAATGCAAACGGAGTTTTTGTTCCCGTGTATCCCATTTATTTTATCTTTAGCTCTGCACAAAACGCCATCAGCTAAAGCTACCTAAATCACAGCACGGAGATAGCATGGTTACAGTAATCGTTATATCTAGGCTAATTTTTTTTACTTTAGATTTTTTACATAGGGTCTTTGAAATGTATGTATAAAATCTTACTTCATAGTAAACTGATTTAACCAGTAACTGGTGAGGTGGGGGTTTCCTAATTCCTAGCAATTCTAAGCATCTGTGTCAACATCGCAACATATTTTACCTGGTATGCGATACCTCACCAAATACGTTACTTTTGTTTTATCATGAATTTATATTCGTGAAATTAAACAGATGACTCCCGTTTGCGTATTTACGTTTCCGTGCTCATTTCACGTCGGCGCGGTTTTGAAATAGACACGGAAATGTTACAACTGACTTTTTACCTGGGATCCTAGAGGATGTGAATCCGAACCGATCCGAATTGAACCAAACCGAACCAAACCAAAGCAAACTGAACCAACAATTAAAAAAAAACTTTCCAGACTTCTTTCCCGGGATCCTAGAGGGTGTGAATAGTGTTGTAGTTTAGTTTGGTTAGGTTAGGTTTGGTTCGGTTTAGTTAGGATCGGTTAGGTTTGGATTCACATCCTCTAGGATCCCGGGTAGGAACTCAGGAAAGAAAAAATTATTGGTTCAGTTTGCTTTGGTTCGTTTCGGTTAGATTTGATTGATTAGCTTTCGTTAGGTTAGGTTTTTGAAACTTTTTCTATTTTCATGTGGTTAGAAATCAAGTGAAAATCATTTAAATTATTAAAATTTATTAATAACAAAACAACATCTGTCGTCGTAGTAGCCGGTGTAAGACAATGAACACTGAGCTTTGCAGGTATAGTTAATGGAATAGTGTTCTTCAAACTTCAAAGAATTTCAAAATCTTGAGCAATATTAGTAAAAATACTTTTAAACCGCTCCATAATTTTTATATTAAAAAACATATAACCTCAAAATCAAACTAATAAACAACGTGAATCCAATTTAAGTTTCAAATGTGCACTTATAAGTAAACCTCTGCGCTGCGTAATTCAATACAAATCCGTGCCTTGTTCGAGCCTCGGCGCCTTAACATCAACACGCATTTGTAACCAGATATGTTGCAACATTTCCGTGTCTATTTCAAAACAGCGCTGCCGTGAAATCAGCACGGAAACGTAAATACGCCTCCCGTTTTGGGGACTAGGTTGAATACATGTTGGTTAAACTAAGTGATAATGAAAGTAATAATCTAGTACAATATATCCAAAACGTATTTTGTTTGTATGCTTTTCGCATTTTTATAGTTTTTTTGTTCTATATCTTTAGTTTAATTATTAATAGCAATTAGAAATACAGATTAAAGTTTGTTTTGTAAAGTCACGAGCAGGGTCGTACTTAGGGGGGGGGGGGAATCAAAGGGGAGTTTTTAGAATGAATAGCAATGACTTGTTTTATCCTGTCACATACTGGGACCACTCTGTTAGGGCTGACTTCATTTGCCTTCTTGTGAGCCCCAGGAAAGTCTCTGGCCCGACGCATGTCTGCCAGAATTCACCTCTGGCGACTTCGTCTGCTTTCTCGTTTCCTGGGACCCCCAGGTGCCCTGAGACCCATAAGTGCTCCACCGCTCTTACTCATGCCAACTCCTCAAGTGCATCCGCACATTCCTGCATCAAACTCGCGGAGGTGGTTGGTTTGCATAGTGCTTTCAGCGCAGCTTGACTGTCTGAACAGATGCAGAGGCGCTTTCCTGTTTCGTTCCTAATTTCTTCCTTCCATGTTACCGCCAGTATAGCGTAAACCTCCGCCTAGAAGACTGTTGCACTGGATCCCACTCCGGCACTGGTCGAATTCCGGTCTTCTATCCTTGATCCGTAACTCTTGAAGGAGAAGTCCTATATTGTATGAGTGTGACAGAATAATTGATACAAATAAATGAATAGGAAGATCTGTTTCTTCTGACTCTAAAAAAGAAAAATTGGAATAATTTGCTTACGTAATAAAACACTTCATGAAATCAAAATATCAAATACAATGGTGAAGAAAATATTTGCAGCAGCATATTTGATTTGTTGATTAATTTAAATCTCCGCTCTGAAACATCTTGTAAAATATTACATTTAGCATTGTTTTAATACTGTCCAGATTCTATTCTTCGTCGTAGAAGTAACCTAAATCACAGGGGTGTCCCCGTTTCACCTGATTTATGCGAATCCGCAATCAAAGGGGTCCGCGACGATAAAGTTTTGACTGTCGAGGTGCTGAGTTCCGACACCCCCTCCTCAAATAGAAATCTGCAAAACACTCTTATACGTTTTGTGGCTTTTTGAGATACTTTAGGTCAGAGGCAAGTATTTTTGACTTAAACCGGATATAAATCCTTTTAGCTTTGTGTTTTTCATCTTAGCCCTTAAGTGCGAACATAGAGAAGAATCACATCATTCAACAACCAACCGTTTAAATTACAAAAAATTAGTTTATTAGGGTTGTCTTCGAATTTTGCATAAGCTGGATAGATATCATTTAAATACTTTATTATTTCTCGAACTATACTCCACAAAAATTAATGCACTTTTGCAGGCGCTCAAACCACTTGTCAAAGCTGCAATTCTACTCGTTTATTTACACTGTCCAAAGAGCTTTCTTGAAGGCGTCGACTGATTCCTCTGTCGACTGAAATCTTGGACCAGGCAGTCTTCTTGATTTTCGGAAAAATATAGAAATCGTTGGAACTTAGGTCGGAACTCTATGGACGTTGGTACAACAATTCGACGTTATGTTGGGTTAAAAATTCAATGGTGTTTTGGGTTTTGTGCAAACTTGCATTGTCTTGGTGGAGGGTGATTCGTCATTTGTGTTTCGTTTTTCGTAGCTCAGCGATGACTTTCGGCAAACAAATGGTGATGTGCCAATCGGCAGTAAGATTCCTTAATAATCTTTTAGAGAAATGTTTGGTACATGACCTACTTTTGAGACAAATGTCGCGACCATCTTTTTGGATACACTTCGAGAAGGGATGACTTTTGTTGGCTTTTTTTCACTTTGGAACACCCAAACAGACGACTGACGTTTATTTTCGCATTTATATGAAATCTACTATTCATCACCTCTGACAGTGCTGTACACGTTTTTTGAGTTTCCTGCCTCAAAGCGGTCTAGAGTTTTCTGACACCAATTGAGCCTAGCTTCTTTCTGTTTTTCGGTTAACAGATGTGCTATCCAGTGGGAAATTAATTTTCTTACCAATGAGCATATACATAGCATCGATGTTTTCCTGGGTGACACCCGTTTTGATTTTTTTGTTAATTTTGATAAGGGCTATAGGACGCTAGAGAGAGATAAAGACCTCTACAAGTAAGTTTTTTGGGTCTTGGGTCTAAAAGGTATAACTATTATTTTTCCCTGACTAACAGATTTTGAAATTTTTGAGTTTTTCCTGTACAATTAACATCCGAATAATTAACAAAATTAAATTTTTTGCCCCAAACAAACTCAAATCTCAAAATTGTATGAAAAAATATTCGTTTGTTATATTTTTCTTGGAACATCTGTTTTTTTCCATTATTGTCACTTGTTGTACAAAAAAAAGTGGTCTTAATATTTGTACTGAGAAGCTGGCAGACCACTAACAGGTTACATCAGATAATATTAAGTAAACATATCGGTTCATTTTAATACTACAAGTGGGAGGAAGACACAGCGTGACATCTCGCCAGGGCATTCAAACAGCAAATCTTCAAAGGTTCTTCCTCGACCCTACAACTATCGCAGTAATCGTTGTGTGTGACCTGTAATAACCGGTTGTATAAAATATCTCTTAACATCTTATTTGGGCCACAGCTGCCCTGAACTGCTGCAGATTTCTAACCCTGCTCATTTGCTCTGTGCAAGTTTTAAAACCTTATTAATGTGAGACTTGACCAGGCTTACTGAGATACACCTGCTTTGGCTAGTCTATCGACCGCCTTATTACTTTGTATGTCTAAATGACTTGGAGTCCAACAAAGAACGACCCGAAAAGGTTCCGCAATACATGTTAATTCTCACCATCAAACAAAAGCACCTTAATCAAAGCTAGACTTCAGCACCGTGGGATAAAGACGCAGATTAAAGGTACACTTAGAGTGGGAGCAGCAGGCATCAACGATGCGGGGAGCTCAGAAACATGCGACTAGTGCGCAGTCAAATTTCATAAGAACACCATGGGAATCCGGCCATTTTGTGGTTATATTCACCTTTATTAAAAAAACTTCTACAGGATCACAAAGAGATAAATACTTGAATTTTTAGTTATTAAAAGTATTAAAAGAATAATCTTAACACAATCGTTTTGTTGTATATCTAAACTATTTTACATATGTATATATATATATATATATATATATATATATATATATATATATATATATATAAACATTGATACAAATCTAACCACAACAACATTTCCTATTCTATTCAAATCAATCGATAATTACGTCTGGTAATATAGTAGGCAGCCAACATACACGGCTTATAATAGTCCTGTTTTTTGTGGTGCGTATTGTTTTTCCCAAAATTGTTATCCAATAAAACTGTAGAATAGAGAGCTTTGCCTACGTTCAGTCTCTTTAAGAAAAATTCAGTGAAACAACATTCCAGTGATTCATCGTTTCTCAGTGTTAATTGAATAGACTATATTCTGCCAGTGACGTCTTTAAACGTTAAAATGGACGCCCAGGAAATCTCAACGTTAGAGAAGGGGGGGAGCTGCGCGTTTGTTACGTCGACCTCCACTGCAGCCATCACAAACATGCCACTGTAACTCTGAACGGTTCCATTTGATACCTCCAGATTGTTTTGCTTTAACCGCGTCGCTGCCGCATCTGACCGCTTGCCCCACGCACTCTAAACGTACTTAAAGGAGATTGATTGGGTTCAATCCAGAAAATATCTTCGACTAAGAGATGATGCAGTAGCAAAGTTTACACAATTAAAATAAAAGTTTCTGCAATTGTCAGAAGTCAATGGAAATATCGAGATCAAACGTGTGTCGACGTATGCTGTTGCTGATCGTAACTGCAAAATAGGTGTGCGATTCGGCGCTTGATGTCGGCAGCCGGCTCAAGTGCAGCAACTTATATTTTAATTGTGTAAACTTAGGCAGTAGGCTGCTTGTAAAAAAGTGGAGAACATTTCTTTATCCGTTTTTCGGCCGTCTGTAAATATTAGAATGACGGCATCGGCGTTGTTTAAAATAGAACTTGCCGGCCACTATCTTCTCCTTCTCTGCTTGGAAGAATCACGGAGAAGGTCTTATTAAACCTGTCAGTAGGGCGCGGTGTAGTGTGTTTATCGTTGTAGATAGATTGTTTCTTGGAAAACTACTTACTAAGTTAGTAAATTGCTATGACCAAAATCCTACAATTTGACTTTGTATTATGAGTCCTAAGACACCCTGTATATAAACTCCTTAAACCTAAAGCGGAAGTGGTAATGTTATGTTGCTGTTTGCCTCTGACCTAAGCAATACTTCACCTTTACACACCGCCCTCTTACTCTGCGGTGGGGTATGATAATTGGGCCTGATTGGGGTTACGTCGAACTCGAACCTCCAAGGAGAGATCGGAACGTTGTATTTATTGGGGGACCTGTCAATGCCTGCGGGCTTTTACTACACTAACGCCAGTGATTGATATGGGGCCAGTGAATTAGGATCTTATTTAGCGTCGTATTGAATTATACTATGGCTTTGGAGGGAAATAAGAGGGTTTCATTGTACTTTATTTTTATTTAAAATGTATACAAGTACAAAGTGTGCTCAAATTCTACAATATTTTCATATTTTCTTTGATAATGCTTTAGAAATAATTTGGTGCATAAGATAAAATTTGCATATGGAAACCCCTTCGCATTTATTTCAAATAAAACAGGTCCTCTCCAATTGTGCCTCCCCTCCCTTGGCGACGCCTTATGTCAGAGAAGCGTCCATTAATCTTGGTTTTTTAAACCGACTGGGAACCTAGATTATTTTTATTCAAAGTGTCATTTTACAGGCAGGTCAAAAAACTTTCCGGTCAGAGGGGGGACAGTTAAAGAATAAAGAGACCGTAAAATCTTCTTAGATGTCTCTCTTTTAGTCAGGTCACTCCTGTCATTACGACAGTCTTTATGCAAGGTCTGTAGAGGAGAGGTTACCTTGTAACTTTCCGACCAATCAGAGCCAGTTGTTGAACGCGGGAAATGACGTCACCCGGAGTGCCCATTTAAATAAAAAGCATTTAATATAGTAGGAAATCTTCAAGTTTCTTGTGTTCCTTTATTGATTTAAATGTAAATACACGGGCGCACCCAGGGAAAAGCCTCGGGGCCCGGGCCTGCCCAAGCATAAGGATTTTTAAGATATTTTCCACATAATTCATTAAAATAGCACAAAATACGGCATTATCGGATCTCGGGCCTCCCTCAAGACATATTCCTGGGTGCGCTACTGGGAAATATGTTTTGTTATTTTTCTTAAAGTGTTTCTAATAACAATATTCATAAAATACATCAACTAACTCAAATATAAAACTTGCCGTATAACAAATATCTCAAATTCACACGTTTGGGAAGCTTTTAGCTTCTTAAGTCCGTTAAAATAACTACAAGTAGAAAGTATACGTAAACTAGAACAAGTATTTACAGTTTTTAAATAAATATAGGTCGAGAAAATACGACAAATGTAAAAAATAAACCGTCGAAGATTAAAAATACTTAGAAACACATGTAAACATAGGGCTCTAATCAAATCGTGGCACTCCAAATGACGCGCTGTCACCTCTCATGCCGCTTCGACCATAGAGTTACCAGGCAACCTATCCTCTATAGACCTTGGTCTTTATGCTTATAGTTTTTGTGGTGGCTCAGATCTGTCAAAACATAACCTTGAGGGTTCAAAAAAAACCAGTAAAAAAGGCTTGCTTTTGTATGGTAACTTGTCTCATCTAGCCAGCGTTTTGACGGTACATGTCGACCACTTTTTAAATCGGAATTTTTAGAATGTTATCTCAACAACCTGCCTGCCTTTCTTTCGTGATTCTGGACTTAAAAGTAAAGCAAAATTTTAAGGAGTTCCTAAAAGCGCAAAATTGGGGCTGCCTAGGAACTCTCAGAAGAGGACTAATTCATAATAGTACTATTTAATGAACAAAGAGTTAAAAGTGACTGTCTATAAAACATTTCAGCGATGATCTTATGGGGGAACGAACTCTTAGACACTCGTAGAAAAAGAATTGTTCCTGCTAACACTTGCACAATGTGTCTTTCCCGCAATTTTAAAGTATATCCGAACTCAGCTTCGCGTGGTTCGTAGAGCTGTTTATACGAGCGACAAAATATAACTATTTAATAATTTTGCGCACTTCTTGCGCTGTGTAAAAGACTCTTCCTGCAATGTTGTCGCACGCTTATAAAGAAATATACCCACTAAAAAGACTATTTTTTAAATTAATTTTTAATAAAACTTTTGTCGCAGTAGCCTCAAAAATGCCGAACGGTCAGTGAAAATGCAAATTTTTTTGTGCAGGAAATTAAAAGTTGCGATGCTCCCGGAGGAACACCGTTGATAAAGGTGAAAACCCAAACAACTCATTGTTTCGCACTTAGCAAAAGTACCGTGTTAAGACCATGCATCAAAATCAGCTCGTCATAATCAATTTCACGCAATCAGATGCTCAAAACTCAAATTTTATATTCTAATTTTATCAAAAACTTGCATACATATAGGAAAAAAAATTGACAATTTTGTTATCAATCTAAACTTTTTGGTGACCAACTTATAACTAACTAACACACAAATTTTAATTTTGTGTTTGTGTTTTTTCTTTAATTACGAATAAAATAAAAATTCTTTGTTCAAAACAATTAACTAAACAAAAAGGAATTCGGAGATATTAATTTTTTTATTATTTTTTAAAAATTGCCTTTTCTAGTTGCATGGTGTTGCGCAGCGAGTGGCATTTGCCCCGCTTCCCTAAATGTTGAAAATGATTTAATAATTTCCTAATTTCCAAGAAAAACAACAAAACAATCAATTAATAGAAATACTTATTCCCAACGATCATTAATTTTTTCCGTGAATCGGTTTAACGAATAAAGTATAATCTAAATTGTCCTCTTCTTTGTGAGAAGACACGATGGTTTCGAAACTACAAAAGTATAGATGTATTTAAAGGCAACTTTTTGGGCATCCTTGAAGACCTTCAAAAACTACCAGAAGACGGCAATAGGGAACTTGCCCAAAAAATCCAATTCTTTAAAAACAATTAAAATCGTAAGGTATTATCATAAGAAACTTCCTAGAAAAAGAAAAATTCCAATAACAATAAAATTACCTAAGAAATAAAGGTTTGAAATTTGAATAACTTGACCTGTTCTTAAAACGCGCTGCCATTGGTTGTGACGTCACGTCTTTGGATCTCGATCCATGCGACCGTTAACCGACATTGAAACAACACGTAGATAATTGATATTGTACTTATTGAAGCTTTGAACGTGGTGTTCAGTTATTTCCGGACGTAGTTTTGTCTAAATTTTCTTAATTTAGTGTTTTGTGATTCTGTTAAAGACTGAAAATGGTTTATAAAAGGACAATCAGAGAATTTACCTAGAGTTGATATGTTTATGACTGCATTATACATTAAAAATTCGGAGGATTTTTCTCAAGCTGAAGTTCGTGGTGTAAAAGCTCGCAAGTAAGTATAAATACCGAAGTACTGTAAGTACTATAATATAATAATTATATATATATATATATATGTATATATATATATATATTTATATATATATATATATATAACCATACTAATAAGTCTTATTAAAAATAAGTATATTAATTAAGTAGGTACCCACCTATTTAAAACACTGTTTAGAATGAGCTCTATAAACACTAGTGCTGATTTATTTTTATTTATACCTACCCACATAGGTACAGAGTGGTCCAAATTGGACACTTTTGATAGGAAACGCCCATTTCTAGAGGAGATAGAAAAAAAACTAACCTACATGTTACGAGCTCGATTTTTGTTAAAACATTAATGCCGAAAACCGCACATCGATATCTGAAACTACTTTCAAGATATATAATTTCAATTTGGTGCATTTTCGACCCACCCCCGTAACTTTTTTATTTATGAATAATTTTTATTACTGTAAAAAGATTCCTGAGGCACTTTTTTAAGAGCAATTCAACTGTCAAATTAAATTTTATCTGTCACTTTTAGTTTTTGAGATATTACATAGGGTTTGTATTTTTCTTATGGAATGACCTTTTTTTTATTCGATTTTTGAAATCAGCCTATTTACACACTTAATATTTTATTTTTTATTTTTTTTTATTGTTTTTTATATTTTTAGTTTTTAGTTACCTCTTAACTTTTTTTTTTTAGTTTGCTGAATAAGAATTGGTTTAAATTATTTTTAAATTATTTAAAAAAATACAAAAAAATAAGAAGTATAAAAAAAAATATATAAAAAAAAATTAAGTGTGAAACATCATTTTAAAGGAAATTTTACGCTTATTTTAAAAATCGAATAAAATAAGGATCAATCCATAAGTAAAATATAAACTTTATGTAATATCTCAAAAACTAAAAGTGACAAATAAACTTTAATTTGACAGTTGAATTGCTCGTAAAAAAGTGCTCGTAAAAAAGTGATTGTTTATACAGAAATAAAAAATATTCATAAATAAAAAAGTAATGAACCGAATGGCCGTTATACTCATAAGGGGCCCGGGATTTTTCTAAGGAGTGACGTCACAGCAGGTGCCGCGCATTTTGCTGTGCTTGAATATACCAGTCAGCGATTCCAACTTTAATTATTTATTGTAAAATAAGTATTGCGATTTAAGGGCTGATATTTGGTATAATGCGTTTTCATACAGAAACTCACATTTTAGTAAAATAAAAAAAAATGGGCAAGTTCCCTATTGTGTAACTAGAAAGGTGCATTTTAGCTTTACATTGCTTCAACAAGACCAGTGTTTATTATTTCCCTGTGCCTAATAGCAAAGTATTCTGCGCTTGTGGCCAATACCTTGCAATCTAAAAGCTTAGATTTACTGCAATATGGAAAACACTAAAGACCTAAATAAACATCATCGCAAATCTGCAGTGAAAATCATGAACACTATTTTAGCTGAAGCCAGCACACATGCCGAAACCCTTGGAATAGAGTTACAGGTGCCAACAATAGTTGGGCGACAGCCAAATCGTTTGAAGTTTGTACCAAATAACCCACCAGAATACTGGAAAAGATCTTTATTAATACCTTATTTAGAGCCTCTGATAATGTCTTTAAAGCATCGCTTTTCCGATGAAAACCTACAAGCTTTCGAACTATTGGCATTACATCCGTTTGTTATGCCCGACTTGTTATTTAGATCTTCAAAGTTTTTTCTTGTAAACAGGCTTGACAATGAGGCTGAATTATGGTATAACTTGTGAAGAGACAAAAACATTAATAAAGAGTTAAAAAGCTTGGTAGTAGCAGCAGTTGCAAAGCAAGCAAATTTGTTTTTCCTTCAACAAAAACTGCTCTACATATTTCGCTAGCATTGCCATGTAGTACGATCTTTTAGTACTCGACGCAGAGTCAAAACTTAATTAAAATCCACAATGACAAAGGATATATTAAGCGGTTTGTGCATGCTAAGAGTTTCAGAAAAAAATTAAATAATAGTACATTATACACCTAGGAACTAATGTGGTATTTTAAATCCCGAGACAAAAAGTTTATAGCCCGACCAACGGGAGGGCTATAATTTGTCGAGGGATTTAAAAACACTTTAGTCCTGAGGTGTATATACTATTTTATGCACTTTAGGATAGGTAAAACAAACGTTAAAGAAAAAATAACGCAAAAAAAATTAAATGCCACTTTGTATACTCTATTTCTAAAACGTCATCAAAGGGGCTGATTGTTACCATATCAACGAACTCATTATTGTATACCATGATGATCCAGATCATGATTGTCACTATCAACTGAAAATCTTGGTGTGTCATGACAAGTAACTAAGTAAAACAAAAGCCACTCGATAAATATTTGTCAAACTCTGTCAAACTCGACCAACTTGACTGAAAAAGTTGATCGCTATGGAACTAATCGAAAAGGCAGCTCAAGAGGCTGTAGGCCAATTATTACCAAAAAAATCTGGAGAATAATATAAAAAAACAGTTGTCTGAGTATATTAAATGGTGCAAAGAACGGAACGTAGTAGAATTTACTGAAGAAAAAGGTACTGCTAGCATATTTTTTGGAAAAGTCAAAAAAGCTTAAAGCATCGTCACTGTGGAGCGTATATTCGATGATAAAAGCCACAATTGCAACAGACATGGGCGTCGACTTAGCAAATTCAGCAAACTAACAGCTTTTTTGAAACGACAAAATGAAGGCTACAAACCAAAAAAGTCGAAGACACTCGATGGTGACAACATTAAAGATTTCCTGGAAAAAGCACCCGACCATGAATTTTTGGCGCAAAAGGTAAGATACCTACACGTTTTTTATTTTTTTTTCAACCGATTTTTTGTCTATATATCCATGTTATTTAGTTGGAAAAGATTGTAGGTGTACCTATTTTATTATTTATTTATTTAAACTATTTATTTTATTTATATTTTTATTCCAGGTAGTGCTAATCATGGCCGTGTCAGGAGCCTGTCGAGGCAAGGCGCTCTGCCAGCTTGACAAAACCGATGTCCTAGACTATGAGACGTTCTTTTTGGTCAATTTACGAGATACTAAGACAGAAAAAGACCGATCTTTTTTTATAAAACGGTCAAACGAAAACTCCACAGATGTAGTACGGTTGTTAAAGAAGTTATTGCCTTAAGACCTCCATCAATACAAGGTCATACAAGATTTTTCATTGGGTACAAAAATGGGAAATGCACGTCTCAGCCAATGGGCAAGAATACGATTGGGCAACTGCCAAGCAAGATTGCCGAATATTTAAAGCTTCCAGATGCAAAATTGTACACTGGTCATTGTTTCAGAAGGTCGTCAGCATCGCTACTAGCCGACTCTGGAGTAACCATAGATCAGCTTAAAAGACATGGCGGCTGGAAGAGTAGCACCGTCGCTGAGGGATATGTGGAAAATTCCTTATACCAGAAAAAAAGTATGGCAGATCAACTTTTTACTGGTACTTCCACTGAAACGTCTTCAGAGATTTCAATTCCAATTGTACAAAATGAAACACCAACGACATCGTCGGTGCCATCGACAACGACAACAGCTACAATTTTCCAAAACACTTTAATTAACAAAAATAACAGCTGTAATAATGATAATTTACCATTTTTTCACTTGGCTAGTTGCAGTGGGGTAAACATAACTGTTAATATTAATAGAAATTAAGTTGTTACACTTTTGTTACAGGCATATTATGTTATATTTTTTAATAAAATTATTGAAAATAAATTTCTAAATTTAGCATTTATTGCACATAAATTTACTTTAAATCCCTAGGGAGTACATTTTAAATCTCTAGGGATTTAAAGTAACACTTTTTCCCCCAAAAATAGGGATTTAAAGTACCCTTTATATCCCTAAAGTGCATAAAAATACAAATCTGTGGGGTAAGTCATTATTTTGGGGACAAAAATGAGCTAATTTCGTTTAAAAATTCTGGCTGCCAATTTAAATTTTTTAATAAACTAAAAACAGGACTTTGTTAGCTGAACAATTCGGCAGAACTTTTGCGGTAAATGAAGCATAAGAGAAGATATAATTGTCCCAAAAATATAATAAAATACAACATGTTTTAACAAGTATGAATAGTTTTTTAAGACATGCCATTCCTTTGCACTTTTTAACACTACCAACTTTAGACCTGGCTAAATAAAGGATGCGTCAATAAGGTCAGTCATGTTTAATTGAACACCTTATATACTTTAAAGTTATTGATTTTTTTACCTTCCTAGCCTGCGTAGCAATGGCTAGAGAAGGTATTTTCTCGATGAAAACTTTTTTTTCGGATAACCGAAAATGTGTTATTCGGGTGTATTTTACATATCTTAGCAATATCGTCGTGATGTCTGTCTGTGTGTGTGTGTGTGTATATATTCTTTCTGTCCGTAACACGATAGTTCCTAAACCGCTGAACCGCTTTTCATAAAATTTCTAGGAAAATTAGCGTTCGACACTCTAACTAGCTAATTAGATTTTGGTCAAAATCCATTCATGCTAATGACAGTTTTTTGACATTTTAATAATTACAAAAATGCCAACATAATGTTACAGTTCCGTGAAAAATGCTAACTTTATAACGAAGTATCGTATCAATATGCTGTTTTCGGAATATAGTAGACTACATTTTGCTCAATATTTTGGGCCTTAATTAAAGACTTGGTAAGAGCTTTAGTTTCTGAGATATTTATAAAAACTGTTTTCAAGGCTGATAGGAAAATATCAGATCCGTTATGGATGCATTTATTTTGTTTTGATTTTAAAAATATATAATCATAACAAAAGTATTTCATATAATAAAAAAAACACCCAACTGCTAAATCAAGGCCAACACAAAAATAGAGGCCACGACCCTGAAAAAATCAGCTGTTCTCCCGGGGCTGAATTTTACATTGGGTCTTCTGGGAGGTCAGACGTTTTTTTATGATATTTTTAAAATGGCACTACAGATTTCCGCGAAATTTCAGTGAAATATTCTCATACACCGTCCCGATATTCCACCAAAGTTTTGTAAGGAATCAACATGATTAAAAGGTTAAAATCTTCAAAATTTAGCATTCTTTATTTAAATTCAAATTACCCGCCATGAACCACATGCCAACTGATATATTTGACATGTATTTGACTTTGTCATCTGTGATTGTCACATTCGCTTCTGCTTTAAACTTAATGTTTGTGTAAGCTAATGAAGCGGCTCTGAAAAATTAAGGATTACTATAGATTTAAAAAAAATTGATCTAAAAGAATATAGTAAAAACAATCTCAAAACCGGGTTTATTTAAAAATAAATCAAATATTCATGAACCGTCATTCCAACTTCAATATTTTAATGACAATCAGCTGTGTCGTAACGTGACCATCAAAAAAAAATCAGCCCCGGGTGTGACGTCAACAAAGTGGAGGATCGTGGCCCGTCCGTTTTGATAGCCCTGGCTAAATTTACTTGTAAGAACTAGTCGTAGTTGAGTACAAAATTGACAGGTATACCTATAATATACGACATGCTTCAACTTTTAGTTTTCATGCCCAAAGCGCACTTACGAAATTATACAGTTTTTTATTTTCATCAAACAGGTTATCGGGTAATTTTTTACCTAACTGCGACTAGTAGATACAAGTAATTTAGCAGTTGGGTGTTTCTTTATTTCCTTCCTTCCCAAGCCTTAGATTTTTTTACATATTTTCGACAGATTTCAGACAAAAACACAAAAAAAAGCTTAAAATTCGACATCATAAGGCTTCGTGCCTCCCCCCCCCCCGAACCGAACCGAACCGACACCCCCCCCCCCCCCAAGAGGCCTCGTGCCCCCCCAAGACATATTCCTGGGTGCGCCACTGCAAATTAGAGGACATTTGTCTCAAGGCCTACATCATGTGACGAAATGGCGTCTAAAGACCGCCGTGTTGATTCCTTTTTAAAAAAAAATTGCCTATAGCACCTTCGGGATCAGTAGTAATTCAACGACACCTATTTGGTCAAAATCGGTTCAGCTTTTAGCCTCTAGCGTTACATAAAACCATCGAAAAACATTACCCTTCCTTTCGCCGTGCTGAGGTTGGGTAAAGAAAGGCCAAGTACGCGAAAATGGTATTCCGTAAATAGGATTAAAATCAAAGTGTTCGGTTTCCATAAAAAACCTCTTTATTTTTCTTTTATTTTTGAATTTTACTTTTAATTTTCCTATTTTTCATGGACTAAAATTTTGTCTTGAACATAAAATTATTAGTCTTAAATTTATATTAATGCTAAGTAAATGGGTCAACTATTAGTTATTATAAAATTTACCTAAAGCAAAATTGCATTAAAATGCGAGAATTAAACGCAAAAAATGTAATTTTTATTCTAAATTTAAGAATTATCATTTTATTTCTTATTTCTTTATTTTTATATACTTTGGCACTACAAGCGTCCTCTATGGTGTTTTTCACATATCGATAAAATTTTAAATATAGTGATATGGTTTCCTATAGAGGGTGAAGTGCTGTGCGCATGTGCGAAAAAAACTGCAAGCGCAGGATAGAGAGACAGACAGTATGCTGCGCGTCGCCATGTCTAGAAAACGACAACCTTAAAATTTAAATTTAAAAAATAGTGAAAATTCACTTTAAAATACCGCAAATAATTAAAATTATCGTGCCATCATCCTGCTGGAACTTGAAGTCACATAGCTCTTATGGAAAGGTGTACACCTTGCACTTTGGAACTTCAAGACAGCAGTAAGTCCCTCTCCATGAGGCTATATCACAATTTTATTTCTCTTTCAAATTTAACCTACAATTTTAAATTAGTTACTTTCTCTAGTTCAATGATTTTTTTGCGCCAATGTTAATTATAGTCCACTGTATCTACCAAAACCCAATCTGAGCCATCGGAGTGCTACACATTTCAAAATGAAAGGTTGTCACTAATCTGGAAATGTTTATTTAAACTTTGCTATTACAGCCAAATTTCTTTATGTTCCTGTCGCACTGTGCCTAAGAGTCAATTATGCAGCAGTAATAGTAAACTCTAAAACATACAGGTGAGTTTTAGTACTCACAATGTATTATTTAAACTTTGCTTCACAAATTTAATTTAATGACAAAGGATCCCGCCCGGAGCTTATGGGCGGTAGCTTTCGGTTGGATTTCTTTTAAATTTTAGTATGTTATAGATGTTGATGTCCTGATGAAAAGCTCTCATTGCCCCATCGTCGTCGGACCTATGGTTTCAAAAATACAGGGGGTCAAAGTTTCAGTTTTTAGCTTTTGTGCATTTTTCACAAAAACTATTTCGAGTAATTTCTACCTATTCTGAAAAATAATATTATAGTCTGTTGTATATCAAACGTTAGGATACAAGTAGAGCTTAATACACAAATAGAAAAATTGGACCTATTAACAGCTCTCTACATTCAGTGCCGTTCCAAACATAAAAATTATTAAAAAATATTTATTCAAAAAACGATGCTTTACAGAATTAATTATAAAAAAAGAACAAACGGTGGAATTTTTTTTGATTTCTCCTGTCTTTTAGAAATCTCTCAAAGAAACAGGAATATGTATAAATGTTAAAAATCGGCTTATAAAGTTTTTCACAAAACGCTGTAAAACTCTAAGCTTTTTAGGATTTTTATTTTTTTTTAGAAATGATTTGATAAATTGCACGCCACTGAATAAATAAATGGTTAGAAAAGTACTGTGAGCAACAACAATTATTTCATTAACCTCATAATTATATTTGTTTAAATATTATTGTTAAAAAAAAGCGAAAGTATTTTGCATTAAAAAAAAAAACATTAAAATCCTAAAAAGCTTAGAGTTTTACAGCGTTTTGTGAAAAACTTTACAAACCTTTTTATCAGGGCATCACGCAGTGGCGCACCCAGGAATGTGTCTTGGGGGGGGCCCCGACAGCTACAAAGCGCGCCCTCAAAAAAGTGGCGGCCAAAAAAAAAATGCACCAACCAACACCCACCCAACCGAACCGAACCGCGCCGTAGAATTTTGAACCACCAAAAAAAAAAAAAAAGGTCGTCATGTCTTTTCGCAACTACAGCCACAGCTTGGGCTTGGGAGGGGCCCGCAGCCTCCTGATGTCAAATTTTAAGGTATTTTTCATGTTTTATCATCAAATATGTGGAAAATATATTAAAAATCTAAGGCTTGGGGGGGGCCCCCCTGGGTGCGCCCTTGCATCAAGGTCTACAACATACTGAAATTTAAAAGAAATTCAACCGAAAGCCAACGCCCATAAGCTCCGGACAGAATCTTTTGCTTTGCAAACTTCGTTTAATACCCAACTCTTTTAAAGCTCTTTGTTTGAAACTCGTAGACAATGATTGAGTAGAAATAAAATTTCAGACTTCCATTGTCTTTATTTATTTTAAACACGACGTTTCGGTTAATAAGTATCTCTAACCGTTTTCAAATGTAAACTAAGCAATATAGTCTCTCGGCTACTACTTCTACTGGTGTGCAGTCACACCTAACTGCATACCTCAAGAATAATATTTGCTTTTACCATACTTATATATATAAAAACTAGACTTATAGGACAATAAAATGTTGAAATTCGTATGTTACATTAAGTTATTTTAATTTAGTGGATGCAAACCTCTAACAGGTCGTGATAACGGAGTATGACGTTTGGGCCAGTCTTACACAAATATTACCAATAAATAGCAACTTCAGCATCAAACTAAATATAGTGCTTTAGAGCAATATTGGAGTCAATTTTATTTGTACAAGAAAAATAACTAATATACTAAACACTAATTTAATTTTGGATGGTAGCATGAAAGGTGTACTCTTTTTCAATTATTCTGTCTATTTAAGGCAATTTTCTTACGCTGCTGCTCGTGCGAGTCGGGCTTATAGGCAAAACCATTTTGTTTTAGGCTAGTAACATATAAACCTTGGCACTAAGGTCTTGTTTAAGTCCTTAGCAAATTGTGGCCCTCCATACGGTTGGTTACAAACTTTTTGCTGCAGCGTTAAAAGTGTCTTAGTGCCTAGGTTTATCACATCACACGCCTATTACAGTATCAATTTCTACCCACACATCTTTTAAATGTGTTTTAAATAGTTTTTATTTTTTGTTTGAATCCCATATGACAGGTCTTTTCTTGTAATTTTCAATTAAAACCAATACTTGTTCATCATTCATTGTATTTATTTTGATTTGAATCTCTTGGTGATCGCATCGAGGACCGCCTCAGCTCACTGCGATCGGCTTGTTGCGTGCTCGCGATCATGCCTTTTTCACGTTCGTTGTTCGTTGTTCGAAGCTCGAAGCTCGTGGCTCGGTAATAAGGACCCGGCTTAACACCAATACATAGCACACTTACTTACTTTTTATATTTTTGTCATCTCACTTTGTCTTTTATTAGTTATAGTCCGTTTTAAGCCATTAAAATTTGGAGCGGAAATTTCCTCGTAGTAATTTTAAAGGTAATCAGTCGATTTAAAGGGTATTATTTTATTGAGTCTGCTAACAAAATGCGCTTATTGGGCTGTAAAATTTTGAGAGCAATATAAAACATATAAAACAAGTTTTAAAATAGACAAAAAAATTGTGATTAAACTCAAGGTAAGTCTAAAATTTAAGCCAAAGAGGATCTGTAAGCAGTCTTATTAAAGATATTCTGTTTTAAAATAAAATGAATGATTTAAAATTTAAAAACAAAAACGACAATAAAACAAACTATTGTCGATAAAATGGGTTCTAGCTAAAATTTTTCCAGGGCTTTAAGTTTCGAAGTATAAAAAAAAAATACTTTTTGTAAACATATTTTGCAGATATTAAAATGTATTGGGATACCTTGCGTTAAAAAAAATCGGATCTAGGTTTTTATATGAAAGAAATATAGAAGATTTTAGATTGGTTTTTCGTCGCACTACATGTCCGTTTGTCGGGGTTAGCACTATAATTTGAAAATACCAAAACTCATTTGAATGAAATTTTACACAATTGTTGTACAAATTCATATTCTTAAGAACCCTATAGTTTTTTAGTCAATTCCTATTTTTTTATAAAATATATAAGGAAAAAGTGCCCGCCATTTCGCAATTTTATATTTAAGGACATAATAAACAAGACCTGAATTGTTTGGCTGTAAGATATTAAAGACTTCCTGTGTAACGCCAAGAGAAGTAGTGTAAAGTTTTATTCTGATTTTTTTCAGTAGATTTTGTGATAAAACCAAAATGTTAACAAAACTTAGTTAGTTAATTAGTTTTTAAGGAAATTTTAATGAAAAATTGCATGATAAACATGGAATTTTCCATAATTTTCTTTGGGAAGGTACTATACAGGGTGTTCCATAGCTTAGGGGCAATAGTGCCGCAGGTGATAGAGGAGGTTATTTCCGAAAAAAAAGTTTATATAACATGGGGGTGAACACACATCTGTTTTTAAGATATAGCATTTTTAAAGTTAGAGGAGTGGGGGGAAAAATGGTTTTATAAAAAAGGAAAATCTGTCACATCCAGCTGAATACTAATTGTAATTCAAAAAAGTTATATTCCTTTTTTTATAAAAGTACGAGTTGGGGAGATACAGGCTGTCAAAGTAACCTCCAAAAGGGTATAAAAAATAATTATAAAAAAAATAATTTTTGCTTACTTATTCTTTTGAAAAATATGAATAATATTTTAAAAATATGCCTCGCTAGAGACTTGTTTTTATAAACAAAAAATATAAAAAAAAACATTGCGTTTAATATGGCATTTACAAAAGTTTATACCAAAAAAAAAAGTTTTTTCTTTTAAAAAATGACTGCATAATTTTCTTAAAACTATTTTAATTTCAAATTATTGCTCTTGTTCTAATACACGACTTTACCCAATCTCATATTTTTACTGCGTTTTTTAAAAAAGTTTAAAAAATCGCCAACTTTGATGCTCTGTATCTCGACAAAGAAAGAGTTTTGACCCATGCATTATAAAAACTTTTTTATCAGACATGACCTCCTCTATCACCTGTTGACCTATGGCCCCTAAGTTATGGGACACTCTGTATATGTATCCGTTAATTGTTCTTATTTTTTAATTTAGTATCTGCAGTAAAAAGAAAATGAGTGATTAAAGGATATTTCTCTTAAAAGACACTGTGTAGGAGGCAGGCAGCCAAAAAGGCAGCCAACTTAAATTTTAAGAAGATTACATTCTAAGGATTTCCCCCGCTATAGACTTTGTCTGGGAAGCATTATACGGAAGAACACGTTATTAGCGTTTCCTTATTTATTACAGCAGAAACTTTATAAGTTGCTGTTTTGAGTAGAGTTGCAGGAAATAAAGTTGGGTTTGCTGTTCTTAGATGCTTTAACCACACATTCAAACCCAACTCCACTAAACCTAATTCTTAATAACTCAGTAAAATAAGCAAAAAACTTAACAAAATAGGTGCAGCTTAATTTGTGTGTTTTAAAAATCAGTGTTTTGAAATTTTCTCGGAAACTAATTGTAAATTATTCGGTCTATACTACAAGCATTAAAAAAAAACTAACATAACATTTAGAAGAAGAAACTATTTAAAAAAATATATTTTTTTTACTTTAATTTTTTCTTACCCTGTAGGTAACTTGTTTTAAAGTGTTGATAGTTTATAATATTAGGCTTGATCCTTAATTGTAGAGTCGGGGACTTTTTAAATAGCCGTTGTATTTTTTTTCTGTCAAAATTAATCATTTAAAGAAATCAAAAAAAATTAATTTTTAAATTTAAATGTATACAGACAGAGGTAATGTTCACATTTTTTTGTTTTGGTTTAAACTACGTTTCCGAATTTCAAATAGGAATATTTTTTATTTTCGAGAGCGGCAATTTAAAGTCCCCGACTCTACAAAACAATGCAGAAATCAAATACAATATTAAAGGGTAGAAAGAAAAAAAAATGCAATTTCTTGTCCACAAGAAGAAGCAAGTCTTTTATATAACATAAGAAGTTTTAGTTACCTATAATAGTAGCTGACTGCGGTGGCGGATCAAGGGGGGCCAGAGGGGCCCGCCCCCCCCTCTCCCAGACATATTACTTTCTTTTTAGTTTAGCAGCATCACTTATTTAAAATTTGTCACAAATTCTACTTAAATTTTTTTAAAAATTCGCCTGCGGTGCCATAAATCTTCTTTAGATACTTATTTTCACACCTCAGATCAAAAAACGCTTATAAAAAATATTTTGATGTTTGCTGCCACTTTGGCCCCTCCCCCCCCCCGGAAATCCTGAATCCGCCACTGGCTGACTTGGTAGATTTTATTATTTTTCTCTTAGGCGCTTTTAATATAACTTCCTCTTTACCCGTCGAACAAAAGAAAACCGCAAAGGACAAACTTTATCCCTCGATAGCATTGTGTAGCGTGATGACTTATTGGAAAAAAGACCCGGAACATTCTACACATTCTAGACCCACCAAATAGCGAGCAAATGATGAAAGAGATGCCTCTGCGATTTAGTGAACTTACTTATACCACAAATTGGTAATAACCTATATATTCTGTGCTTATACATTGCCATTGGCACACACAGGGCCGCTCTTGATTTAAATTGTCATTATATATATATATATATATATATATATATATATATATACGGGCCAACTATACGTCCTCGATTTATTTATTTATTTATTATTATTAATGCCAATCTCCTCTACCTCACGGTCCCTCCTAACGTCATATATGTTGGCCCGCGGTTTTGAAAAAGAGCCATACAGAACAAGATTCCTTTTCAACTTTGTCTTCGTTCGGGATACCCAAATACCTTAAAGCATATTAACGTATTTGGGGATAACTTTGAAGATATAAGTTTCCAGCGTCCTGTCGATTATCATTACTTTCCCAGTAACATTTTAGCATGTCATATTTTTCATCGTTTTGATACATATTTAAAAATAACATTAAAAACGCTTTTGTGCAAAATAATTTCATATCAAAGCGTAATGTCAAATTATTTAAACAATTGAAAACAATGACAAAACGCCAAGACGCAAGGCCAACTTGATTTGCATAGTATAAGACAACAAAACTATAGGAGCATTGAAGTAGGATTTGACAGCAAGGCTTTCATGTCAATGGCGCATGACGTCATTCAACGCACACTAGACTTGAAATGAAAAACTTTAATTATCTCCAAAACCACTCAATCAAACTATAACATATGATACATCATTTTGAAAAGAATTCAATGACGAATTCGAAAATTAATTAAAATATAGGCCATTCCATAAGAAAAAATGCAACTTTATGTCATATCTCAAAAACTAAAAGTGACAGTTAAAATTTAATTTAGCGGGTGGATTCCCCGTGACAAAGTCTATAAAATTGCAATTTACTCTAAATCAAAATTTCCACTAATAACGAAGTTATAGACCCCCTTCCAAAATGCAGACTTTTCAAAAAGCCCCCGTAGCTCAAAGACGAGACGATATTTTAAAATACGGTTTTCACTATAAGCCTTCTCTTGAAATTTTAGCCTCGCAACGCGTGGTCAGTTTTTCTCTGTCTCCCCTAGAAGTACCTTAAACCCCCTAAAAGTGCCCAATTTGGGACACCCTGTACAGTTTTTGAGATATAAGTGGTCAAAATTCATTACAGGGTCGTTCTTGTGTAGGTTTTAATAATAATAACTCTTACATCTTGACCGAAAAACATTCATTGGTCATTAATATCACTTAGTAAAGGCCTAAGGACAAAGCAACTTATAATATCATTTTTTCAATTCATTAGGTAAGATACAGGGGGTCGTCAAATAATAAAAATTTTTGTATCAGCACTACTACCGAATTTTAAAATAAGCACATTGTATTTTGGCATGAATTAATAAATGTATACCATATTGGAAGAAGAAAGTTATTTTTTTTTTTAATTGGCTCTACTTTTGTTTTAATTTTTTTAACTGCAGATTTATTTTGCTAATAAAGAAACTTGGCTTCAGCTGTTTTAAACCATTTTTCGTACGACAAAAATTAATTCACTAAATATTTTGTATTAAAACACAGCACAACGAATATTTGAAATACATAAAGGAAATGCTATAGATTTCTTTCTTTTTGCTCCTAAATTATTTTTGTCTTATATCTGTAAAACGGCTCTGTCAATTTTTTCTATAGCATTTCTTTTGAGTATTTAAAATATTCGTTGTGCTGGATTTTAATACAAAATATTAAGTAAATTCATATTTGGCGTACGAAATATAGTTTAAAACATCTGAAGTCAATTTTATTTAACAGGAAAATAAATCTGCAATTAAAATATTAATATCTATAAAAGTAGGGCAGAATAAAAGACAAAATTAACTTTTTATTTACAATATGGTATAAAACTTAACTCATGGCAAAATATAATGTGCTAGTTTAAAAACTCGGTAGTAATTCTGATATAAAAAAGTTAATTCTTTTACTAACCCCGTATATTCCCTAATGAATTGAAAAGAATCAAATTATAAGTGACTTTGTCTTTAAGCCTTTACTAAGTAAGTTTTATGATAAATTAATTTTTTTCGGTCAAGATGTAAGAGTTGTTATTATTAGAACATACACAAAAACGACCAAGGAACTTTGACAGTTTACATCTCAAAAACTGTACACAGAAAAACTTAAATTTACTTACTTTTTTTTGTTACATATTATCCTACTAAAATTATAGCCAAAAATTTCCCAAAAGGCCTGTGTAAACGGGTGCGGTGTTCTTTGCGTTTTATGTTGAGAATTGCACAAAATGTTAATTTCTAGGATCGGACATCGAGCCTGCACAAACGCTATCAGCAGTATCAGCCCAAAGAGTCTGTAAAATGTTTTGTCAATTCTGCACCTTGTCACTTGTGTCCCTTTATCAATAATAATGCTAATCCTGGATTAAAATACGTAAACAAAGTATAACGGATCTTATACATTCCCAACTAAAAGATATTGAAATTGAAGAAATAGTCCATGTTGGATGAAAAATATTACTTTAAAAACAAAAGATCTGACAGGATTTTTCGTTATTATAAAAATAGTTCCAGGTCATTTTATTTAACTCCGAATTTCAATATATTGAGCAGTTTAAAAGTTAAATAATGTTTTAAACTTTGTACTCGGATGGAGCTACACTTGTGCTTCCAATTTAGCTGCTTTAATTCAGTAGAAAAAAATTATGCCCCTATTTTGACAGAATCCTAAATAAAGACAAGTGCAAAACGATTTACTGGGTCAGTTCTTTGAACACCTGCTTAATTTAATTAACTAACAAAAAATTCATTCATTTTTGAGGTATTAGTAAAAATATTTTCCTTTGTTTTTAAAAAAACTTCGAATAAACTAAAATAAAAGTTAAAACGGACGCAATAAATTTTGGTATTTACGTCTGTTTTAATCCAAACTTATTTTGAGGGATAATAATTTTTTTATGACGTTCTAATAGCCTTCCTACCTATGGATGTCTAAAATATAAGTCAACCAAGCATACTTCTTCAGTTAAATTTACATTTGTCCAGTTAAAATTATCATTGACTGGGCAAAAATCAAATTCAAGAACGACAGAAAAAATTAAACTATTTTTCAATAGCTCCTCAAATCTTGGATTTACTTCGCAATCAAGTACAATTAGTTAAAAAAATACGGTGTTTTTTACATGCATTTATATATAAAATACGCCTAAATGTTAGTTTTTTTAGAAAATACCATCTTTAGTTTGAGCATATTTTCAACTGTTATAAGAAATACTCTGCCAATCTATGAGCACCTAAGCTCACACTGGGTACTATAGTTATAGTGTATCTACGTGAAAGCTAATATAACTAAAAACTGAAGTATGTTTTATTGAACTCCAGACTCAATTACCTTTCGTTTGATACCACACAAGCCATGTTTTGACTTATACTCTAATTTTTCAAATCTACCCCCACCCTTTTTTTTAAACTAAAATGTATTTTGTTTAACTCCAGACTCAATTACCTTTCGTTTGATATCACACACGCCATATTTCCACTTAAACACTAATTTTTGAAATTTACCCCCCCCCCTTTTTTAAATAAACTAAAATGTATTTTGTTTAACTCCAGACTCAATTACCTTTCGTTTGATACCACACAAGCCATGTTTTGACTTATACTCTAATTTTTCAAATCTACCCCCACCCTTTTTTTTAAACTAAAATGTATTTTGTTTAACTCCAGACTCAATTACCTTTCGTTTGATATCACACACGCCATATTTCCACTTAAACACTAATTTTTGAAATTTACCCCCCCCCTTTTTTTAAATAAACTGAAATGTATTTTGTTTAACTCCAGACTCAATTACCTTTCGTTTGATATCACACACGCCATATTTTTTCATAAACTCTAATTTTTTTAATCTACCCCCACCCTTTAATTCGGTTTGTGTTCGGTGGATTTTGTTCATTTTTAAATGGGACCATCTCGACCCAAGACCCAGCCTAGGTACCAAATTTCATTAAAATCGGCCAAGCGATTTTTGAGTTATGCGCGTTGGTCGTTACAGACAGACATACAGACAGAGAGACAGACAGACAGACAGACAGACAGACAGACAGACAGACAGACAGACAGACAGACAGACAGACAGACAGACAGACAGACAGACAGACAGACAGACAGACAGACAGACAGACAGACAGACAGACAGACAGACAGACAGACAGACAGACAGACAGACAGACAGACAGACAGACAGACAGACAGACAGACAGACAGACAGACAGACAGACAGACAGACGGCGCAACAAAAAAGTTTCAAAATTATCTAAAACGCAAAGATATATAAAATTTTTTGAAATCGGAGGAACTTTTTTTTTCTCGAAAAAATTAGGATCACCATAGCTCACACTACTATAGTATAGTATATGTGTGAGCTAATATGTCTGTCTGAGGATGGTTGAATAAACTGAAACGTCACAAACTATAAAAGAGATGTTTATTCACCGATTCCCAGGATCTAAATTAATAAAAAAATATTTTTAGCTCACACATATACTATACTATAGTAGTGTGAGCTATGGTGATCCTAATTTTTTCGAGAAAAAAAAAGTTGCTCCGATTTAAAAATTTTTTATATATCTTTGCGTTTCAGATGATTTTGAAACTTTTTTGTTGCGCCGTCTGTCTGTCTGTCTGTCTGTCTGTCTGTATGTCTGTCTGTCTGTCTGTCTGTCTGTCTGTCTGTCTGTCTGTGTGTCTGTATGTCTGTCTGTAACGACCAACGCGCATAACTCAAAAACTGCTTGGCCGATTTTAATGAAATTTGGTACCTAGGCTGGGTCTTGGGTCGAGATGGTCCCATTTAAAAATGAACAAAATCCACGGAACACAAACCAAATAAAAGGGTGGGGGTAGATTTCAAAAATTAGAGTTTATGTGAAAATATGGCGTGTGTGATATTAAACGAAAGGTAATTGAGTCTGCAGTTAAACAAAATACATTTTAATTTATTTAAAAAAAAAGGGTGGGATATATTTTAAAAATTAGAGTTTAAGTGGAAATATGGCGTGTGTGATATCAAACGAAAGGTAATTGAGTCCGGACTTTAACAAAATACATTTTAGTTTTTGTTTTTTTCTAAGGGTGGGGGTGGATTTCAAAAATTTGAGTTTAAGTCAAAACATGGCTTGTGTGGTATCAAACAAAAGGTAATTTAGTCTGGATTTGAATAAAATATATTTCACTTTTTAGTTATATTAGCTCATACGTACACTATACCTATAGTACCTAGTGTGAGCTTAGGGGCCCATATATTGGCAGAGTATTTTAATGGTAGACCTATATTATCAATATAGCATAAAAATATCGGCCTTCCTCGTACGTAAGCCTGAGATATTTTGTAGCGATATAAAATAAGGCTGCTTCTTCATCCCGGTCTCGTATCCAATCTGTTTAAGGTCGCTTCATTGAATCCTATATACGCCCATTGATTCGCTGCGCGAGCTAACTTTTAGTCTTCTTATATTACCAGAAAAAAGCCATTTTCGAACCGAATAACGCACTTCGCTAGCCACCAGAATAATAAAGTTCCCTTTAATGGGCTTCTATTAGAGAGTTTTGCACTTTTACCTTAAATAATTTTTTTAATAAGGTTATAGGTCGATTCGGTTTATTTTGAAACCATTTTAAATACTCTGCCAATCTATGGGCACCTAAGCTCACACTGGATACTATAGTTATAGTGTATCTACGTGAAAGCTAATATAACTAAAAACAGAAGTATATTTTATTGAACTCCAGACTCAATTACCTTTCGTTTGATACCACACAAGCCATGTTTTGACTTAAACTCTAATTTTTCAAATCTACCCCCACCCTTTTTTTAAAAACTAAAATGTATTTTGTTTAACTCCAGACTCAATTACCTTTCGTTTGATATCACACACGCCATATTTCCACTTAAACACTAATTTTTTAAATTTACCCCCACCCTTTTTTTTAAATAAACTAAAATGTATTTTGTTTAACTCCAGACTCAATTACCTTTCGTTTGATATCACACACGCTATATTTTTACATAAACTCTAATTTTTGAAATCTACCCCCGCCCTTTTATTTGGCTTGTGTTTGGTGGATTTTCTTCATTTTTAAATGGGACCATCTCGACGCAAAACCCAGCCTGGGTACCAAATTTCATTAAAATCGGACAAGCCGTTTTTGAGTTATGCGCGTTGGTCGTTACAGACAGACACACAGACAAACAGACAGACAGACAGACAGACAGACAGACGGCGCAACAAAAAAGTTTCAAAATTATCTGAAACGCAAAGATAAATAAAAAATTTTGAAATCGGAGCAACTTTTTTTTTCTCGAAAAAATTAGGATTACCATAGCTCACACTACTATAGTATAGTAGTAGTGTGAGCTAATATTTTTTACATGACTCAGCATTTCTTAGATTTGCAAGTTTCCGCTGGAGGAAGCTATTTCCTTAGGAGTTACTTGGCTCAGTTCTTAAGGTAATCGAGTACTTTCTTCGAGGTACTGGCACCTTTTATGAAGTAAAGCAGGGTATTCTCAGAGCAGAATATTTTGAGCTATATCTAATGCGCTACTGTCATTGTTGGCTTTACCTATTGCCTTTGGTTAATATTTCACTGGGTGTCGTCGGATAAGCATCTTGACTAAATCTTAAGTCAGTTATAAACCAATTTTATTATTTTTTCCTGGAGTTTGCCTGCAGTATGAAAACAACTGATCTTTCATTCAATTAGTATTTTTAAACAATGGCTTTTCGTTGGCCCACAAAAGGGCTTCGATCTGCTGCCGTCTCATTTTTAAAAAGGTATTCTGCTTTTTCATTCCCTTTAAGGCCCTGATGTCCTGATACTCCCATCAGTGTCACTTTGTTGTTTTGAGCTAGTCGTTTTAAGGACTGTTTTGACACACACTTAAAAGTGTTTTTGGCTATTACAGCCACTTGACGTATTAAAAGTCTGTAGATATGCTTCCCATTAAGGCCCGAGCTTAGGTTATGGGTCGATTCGGTTTATGTCAAAACCATTTTAAATATTTTATACATGACTCAGCATTTCATATATTTGCAAGTTTCTGCTGGAGGAAGCTATTTCCTTAGGAGTCTGTATAACGAGACCGAAGCGTTCCTTGCTTATGCTAGTTCTTTTATGCGCCATGATTGCCGGTTCCAATCGGTCCTTTATTACTACTCTTTTGCCTTAAGTAAGATGAAATGTAAAGTTCTTGCACTCGATCGTATTCTTTTGTTTATAATTTTAGGTTGTTTTCTGATAATTGAAAAGTCAAAACAAAAAAAATCGGTGGAGGGCTTTGTTTTAAAAGTCACTTTTAGCCTATTGAAACTATAAATAATAAAGGGTTTTTGAAAAAAATCAAAATAATACGCGCAGTAAACACGGACAAATATTTTACTGTAAATCATAATTTGATCAGTTAAACGATTATTGAAATAGCATGTAGGACATTGAATAGTAGCTGTCCCCATAGCAACCAATAAACAAATGACTATCTTTAAGCCTTTTTTCTCGCAGTAACTACAAGTTACCAGGTAACCTGGTTACTCGTTTTCTGTTTTTCTTCGCTGAGTAACACTAACTATGACGTCACGAGTAACCACACAGTGTAACCAGCCTAGCAAACGTGGTTGCTGAAATATTTTGAGGTTAAGATCGTTTTGTTTTGTTTTTTTTTTCAAAATGTTTGATTTTAATCATTGACTTCTATACCCTACAGGGCGTTATACAACTCAATGATTTTAATATATATATATTACCAACGAATTATGTTTGGTAACGGTAGAAAATGAAGCACATCCGTTGAAGTTGGTCCTATATCAATTCAACTGCAACTAGTCTTAAAATGTACTGCATTTGGTGTTCTGTGGTACTGCGGCCTTACCACAGAATACCAAAGGAGCACCCTGTTTCCACCCCGATTCAAAAAACGCATCAGGTAACGCTGCATTTAAAACTGGTGTAAATCCATGTCCCGTGATACGTTTTTTGAATCGGGGTGGGCATGCATTGGTGGAAACAATGAATTATTTTCTGCATTTCGGAAGCTCCTGGTAAAAACAAAAACAAACAATTGGAAATGTCATCCACAGCTGACTGTCTGACGTCATACAGCGGTTACTCCGAGTAACCGTGACGTCATTTCGAGTAACTTAAATGAGTGACTAGTAACCTCGAGGAAAAAGGCTTTTTGTTATTGGTACAAAGGAATCTGCGTGAGTTTTTTTTGTAATTTTACAAGCTCCACTGAAATAAAAACTCTTTCTTATTTTATATTTCAAAGAATATATACCTTTTTGTAGATATGAATAAAAAGTACAATTTTAACCCCTTAAGTTGGAAACAAAAACTTTCAAGTAAAAGGCTGGGATAAAATGAAATAATAATGCATAAATGTTTTAATAATAATAATAACAACCAATCACCAATCTGATTATGAGGGGAGTTACAAGAAACTCATTCCGATGTTTTGCCTGGCTTTCGAACTGAATACAACGCTTTTACATAAAGAACATATTGCTGCCCATAAACTAATTTCCAATCCAAATAACTTAACAATATAAAATAGCTCCCCATACACATACAGGTTGATCCGTCGGTTTGGAACGGCACAGAAAAGTCTGACCGTTTTGTCTGCAACGGTTTAAAACTGGTGCAGTCCACTAACACAAAAAAAATCTTTCGAATCGATCCTTCATATCGGTCTGTGGCAGACTTAACCGCGCGTTAGTGGGCGAAAACTCAAGATTTATCTGCCGGTTAAACCCAAACTGTGGAATTTCGTCAAGTCGAAAGTTTTATGCGGCACGGTATTTTAAGCATAGTGTATGTAAAATGTTTCGTGCTAAAAAGAAGCAGGTCTGTGTATGGGAATGATTATTAATATGGAAATAATGCATAGTGGTGTAAAAAAGAGACATTCCAAGTGGGTTAAAAGTTAATTGCTTAAGCGGAAACTATTTAGCCATGACCTTTTATTAAAAGCGTTAATAGAAAATGATCCAGACGATTTTAAACATTATTTAGGAATGGATATTAACACGTATGACCTTTTATTAAATTTGGAAGAAAAGATCTTACAAAACAAAATACCCAAATGAGAGAAGTCATTGGACCAGAACAGCGATTAAATGCTGCCCTTCGTTTCCTTGCCACGGGAAGATCATATGAAGATCTGAAATTTTCAGTGGGAATTTCTGCACAGGCACTTGGTTATATCATTCCGGAAACATATGCCATAATATTCAATAAATTAAAGAGAGACTATGAGAGGTCTGTTATCCCTGGTACAGTGTAAACCGACAGACAAGTCTGCGCCGGTTAAAATATCGAGCTCGGAACCCACAAGTTTCGCCCGCCGGTCTGAACTCACAGATAAATCTGTACCGGCTATAACTGGCACGTGGAATGTCCACTAATTGAAAGACAAATCCGCCAGTTTGTAACGCGCCGTTCCAAACCGGCGGATCAACCTCTGTGTGTATGGCCAGCTAATAAGTATAACACATGTACCGATAACAAATTGACAGTCAGTTTTTTGGTTGTCACGGCAACACTATTATCATGATATGATGATTGATTAATCGAATTATGATTTACGGTAAAAATTTTCCCAAAATCGGTGGTTAATGAGACTATTGTTTTGTTTTTTTTTTCGAAAATTCTATATTTTAGGTTCAAATACTATAAGTGTCTTTTTAAGAAAAGCCCTTCATTGATTATTTTTGTTTTTGCTTTAAAATATTCAGGAAATAACCTAAAATCAGAAACGAAAAAAAGTTCGAGTGCAAGAACATTTTATTTAATTTTGTGGCAATTCGTTGCCGTTTGCTGCACCAACTCATTTTATGGCAATACTTTTATTATTTATTATTATTACGTTATTATATTGGTGGTTTGATTTTATACTTGTTGGATCCTCGTTCGAGTATTTTTGGCTGCCAGAACGATGTTAGGGACTGTAGGCCATGACCCTAGCTGCTAGAAACACTCATTGAGAAGAGGATAATAACGAATAGAGATTTTATTTAAGGCTTGAAGGATGTAAATGGTACATTTTCATTCCAGAAAAGCATACATTTGAGGTTGGGTAATTCCAGGACACAAGATGCGTTTATTAAAACTTAACAGTTTTTTATATTTTTTGAGAAAGGCCATTTAAATTAATTTGTTTAACAAACATTTAAATTTTTATCTGTCTAGTCTTTTAAGCTTTTAATGTTGTTTAGTGTTATGTAAGGCAGCCAATCTTAAAGACCTGGAAACGCTGACGCAAGTCTGAGTGATGCATGCCGTATCTATGGTGTAAAAGTAAACCTCAAAAAGACTAAATTCATGTTAATAACAAAAAGGGAAAATGTACAAGCAAACCTGGAGATAGACGGAACTCCCGTACAAAGAGTTAAGAAATATAAATATTTGGGAAGTTGGCTGACCGCAACACTGGATCAGTCCGTTGAAATTAAAGCACGACTAGAAATTGCATGTACAGCATTTGTAAAGATGAAAAAGTTTCTATGCAACAGAAACATCAATTTAAAACTTAGAATAAGAATGCTAAGGTGATACATTTTTTCAATTCTACTTTATGGATCGGAGGCCTGGACTCTAAAGAAGGCCGAAATGGAGAAGCTTAAGGTTTTTGAAAGGTGGTGTTATCTGCTAATGCTGAGAATTTCTTGGACAGACAAAGTCACTAACACCGATCTGCGAGAATGAATACAGAAAGATGAGGAAATTATAAACACACTGAAAAAAAGAAAGCTACAATATTTTGGTCACGTTATGAGGGGGCCTAAATATACACTGCTACAGCAGATTATAAAAGGCAAGATAGAAGGGAAAAGAAGTCAGGGCAGAAGAAGAACATCCTGGCTCAAGAATTTGCGAGACTGGTTTGGCAAGGCAGCTGTGAACAGGGTTAGGATTGCCATATTGTTGTCCAACCTACGATAGCGGATGGAACCACGAGGAGGAGTGTTATGTAACTGCTAAGCATATTATTCACATTTGTTGACCTCCTGGATAATTAACTTATTTCCCCTTAAAGATGAAATTGTAAAATTTCTGAAACGCTTCGATGTTTGAATAGAAATAAATAATCTATTCAAAAATTGTGTGGAGTTTAGGATTTTTTCACTCCTTTTCCAAAATATTTTCTACAGCGTTATGTATCATCTTTTACAAAAATTTTTTTAATATGGGTCACATTTTTTTCATTGATTGCTTTTGTAAGATTTAGGTTTGACTCTAGTTTTTTATAGATGAAATAACTGAACGAATTCATAACAAAAACTGTTTGAACTCTTCTCACACACACGGAGAGATAGAACAGTTAACAGAAACTACAGAAATTCACATCTTTCTTATCTCTTTCCGTATTTTTCAACCAATTGTAAAATATAGAAAAAAGGAAAAATGCAAAAGTTGCAGGATTTATCCTGTAAGGAATCTGGCTACGTATGTAATTACTTAAGCAAAAAATATACATTTCTTGTAGGTACCAAAAACCGGGAATGGGAGTTGTCAGACTATCTTGGTGTCGACCTACATATGTCAGCTAGCAATTATTTATAGAATCTATTATTTAGTTTGCATTATAATCAAATAATTTCAAAATATTTAAAGTGTCGTAATTTTTTGTGAATTAGGTATAAGCTTAATTCTTCGCAGAACAACAGAGAATATGGCTGCGAAAAATAAAATAAAAAGTAGCAAAACGTTTTGTGTGAGATCACGCGATAAGCAAAATAATAATGCCCACATAACCCGATGTGGTCTTAAAACGTTTCAGGAGCATTCTTTAATGGACACGTTATATAAATCCAAATAGAACGTGAAAATTGAGAAAAATGTGCTTAATATTTTGCCTGACTGCCAAGATAAACTATTTTTCTATTTTAATGCATAATCATTCACAGCAAAGTAAATAATTAGTAAAACTCTTTGTATATCAATTTATCCACTAATAAAAGAGGGAGGGACAACTACTTATTGTTTTAAAAATTATGTTTTTTTTTAATGTTTTTTAAAGTTCACACTACTACTATACTATTATATTAGTGTGAGCTATAGTGAAAAATTGCTCCTATTTCAAATTTTTTTATATATCTTTGCGTTTCAGATGATTTTGAAACTTTTTTGTCTGTCTGTCTGTATGTCTGTCTGTATGTCTGTCTGTAACGACCAACCCGCAAAAGTCCAAAACCGCTTGCCCTATTTGAATGAAATTTGGTACTTAGGCTAGGTCCTGGGTCGAGATGGTCTTATTTAAAAATGAACAACATCCACCGAATACAAGCCAAATAAAATGGTGGGGGCAGATTTCAAAAATTAAACTTAATGTGAAAATATGTCGTGTGTAATATTAAACGAAAGGTAATTGAGTTTGGAGTTAAACATTTTAAATATTAGAGTTTTAGTCAAAACATGGCTTGTGTGGTATCAAATGAAAGGTATTGAGTCTGGAGTTGAATAAAATATATTTCAGTTTGTAGTTATGTTAGCTCACACGTACACTATAACTATAGTACCTAGCTTGGGTGCCCATATATGGGCAGAGTATTTTAAAGGTAGCAGAGGCCTATTTTTGGGTAAATCTTCCTACGTTTTTGGAAAAACCCTCGAACACTTGGATTTTGTGTTTTGGCTATCTTAAAATTTGTTTAGCAAGCAACCTTTTCGAGGGGTAAACTTTGACTTTATATTTTGGATGAAGAAAGAGAGTCTTGTGAAGTATCTTTTAAATCGCTTTACAACCGTGTAAAAATTTTAAATTGATTAATTTTTGAGATATTTGCCTTAAAATGTATGGAATATAATAGAAAACCGAATGGATACATAAGCCAATTATTGGCGGGTAAACAATTTTAATCAATTTTAACCAGAGCATATTAGTGATCGCGGTTTGAACCAAAATGGGTAAATTTTAATGTCAATAATCAGCTGTTTCACGTTTGGTGCAAACCAAAAGTAACCCTGCTCCGGACTTGGGTTACCTTTGGTTAACTTAAGAGCATCGTGTTTGAGGTTTTAGATTTTTATCCGACTTTTTGTCTGTGAATATTTGAAACAAAAAAATATATGTGCGAAACCAACAGAAACAACCATTCCGAGGGAAAATACCCCTGTCGGCATTGAATATGCTAAAAATCTGTAGGAACCGTGATTCATGCCAACCAATGACCGGTTTCGGCCTTCTAGGGACATCCTCAGGTGAATTCAGGCGATAGCTCCGTGTACACTGTACAGTATAAATTGTGTGAAACCAACAGAAATAACTACTTCGAGGGAAAACACCCCTGCCTGCATTGAATTATACTGATGGGTTGACGCTTTCGTTGAAAACTTGTTTTAATAATTAACGATATGTAATTTAAATTTAATATATGCCCGCGTAGCAATGGCTAGAGAAGGTACTAGTTTCGACGAAAAAAAAACTTTTTTGATATAACGCTCAAAATGTGTTATGTGGGTGTATTTTGACCTATCTTAACAATATCATCGTGATGTCCGTATGTGTGTATATGTGTCCTTCCAAAATATTAATCTTTAGAAAGCCCCGAAAATTAAATACCGGAGATTTTGTGAGTTAAACGAGACAGGTAAAACGGAATTTATATACTGATAAATTCAAGGATAAATTAATTTTTCTTAAAAAAGTTGGGGTCGTGGTCGGGTCCCCACAGCCCCTTGTAGATCCGCACCTGACGACAGATAAATACTTGGCTGCCACTAAAAACTTTTTATCATGATAGCAAAGCTTATGCTGCCACAGCTAATGTAAGACTTTTTAGAAGTAGGAAAGAATTTTCCTTTCATAGCTCAAAACTTTGCTACTACGATGAGAAAAATTTCCCGTTATACCCTCCCTAAATAGAAAGACGAAGCTTGCTTAAGCCTTTTTCTAGCAATTAAAATGGTCTTGCTCTACCTCCATTTTCGTTTCCATCCTGATTTTTTAAGCTAAAGCAATTTTATCAGTTATTAGAGCATAAAATTCGTTGGCTTTTCATTAGTCTCCTATAAGTGGATAGAAATTAGGGATAGCATAGATTATAAAACTGCACAGCAATTCAGTTATTAAAAATGGTCGGTTTAAAATCAGAGGGCGGTGAGTTTCATTCCCATGCCTGCCATTTACAGAACCTACTATCCGTTTGTTAATACAGACTCACCGGAGGTAGGGGTAACGTCTGTCTTGTGCGGAGTTTGGGCCATAGATAAAGGATTTTTGCTGCGGTTCAGTCAGCTTTTATTAGATAGGCAACTCCGGCTGTTTGACAGATCATCAACTCTGTGGCGCCCACTACTGAGCTTAGTGACGAAATAAAAGTGGAGGCGGGAAATTTGAATCGCCTTTTATAGTAAATTTTCTTTAATTTTAATTTTTTTTTATTTTAAAGGTTTTAATCAGTCAATATTTTATAGAGACATACAAATCTTAAACAGATTGAAAATGATATAAGTGCAATAAGTAAAACATTTTTTAAATAAATGAGTTTTTATTATTATAAAAAAAGCTACAAATAAAAACTAAATTAACGACGGACTATAGATGAAATAATACATAGTCTAATTAATTGGTAAAATAAAATATAATAAAAAACCAAACACTATCCAGTATATTTAAATTTGCTTTTAACATTTATGGTGAGTGATGAGTGAATAAATAATGAAACAGTTGTTCGTGAAGAGAATCATTTTTAAATGTCTACTTTTTAACAGCTTGACAAAAATCTGACGTGATTTAAAAGTGCCTCCTCACCTTGGTTGTAAGTTGTGTAGGGTATGTTTCAAAGCAGTATATACATAGCTTATCAGTGGTCACACATATCATCCAAAAGCTGAAAACAATAAAAAAATCAACTTATAACCACCTTAATCATAGGTACTAGATTATGGTAAGATAAAGATTTAAAATTAAGGAATACATTTATTTAAAGTACATTACGCTGCTGCGAAATCCCTCGTTTACCCATCAATTAAGCACAAATTTAGTTAACTTTGTATGTGTCTTCCTTTTACTTAATATCCAAAGAAAGAGATAGACATAAACTTAACACTAAATTTGTGCTTAATTGATGGGCAAATAAGGCACCTGCCAGGCATTGGAAACCTGTGTTCAGAGTTCCGTAAAGTAAGCGATAAGAAGGTAAAAAGACACCACCAAACAAATTTTATCAAATGCCAATCAAACCTCAAATGAGAAAATAAGAAAACTTACCTTAAAATTTCTCGGAAAACTATGCATCTTATACTCGTCTGAACTTTAGACACTTCACCCAGGAAAGCAACTAGAAATTCTCATTGTTTTAATTTAAAAATTGCAAAAGTTACAAATTTAATAAAATTTAATTTTAATGCGTCACAGCAGCAAAGATTACTTACAGAAGCCAAAAAGATAGATTTAAAATGAACCCGAAATAAAATGCGGTGGAATAGGTTTTTCTACCTGAATAAAAGGGGGACGGAAAATCCAAACCACAGATAATTCTCAAAAAAATAGAATAAGGAACAAACGCGCGACCGCAGCGCCTCTTTTCAGCTTAGTGAGAACTTTAACGGCCTGTGAATTCGAGTTCAGTGGCGGCTGCTATAGGGAGGGCAACGGGGCAGTGCCCTCTCAAAACAAGACAACAAACGGTATTTGTAATTGATTTATTTAAAAAAAAAGTTAAATCTTCGTTTACGACATGATTGTCTAGTTCTTTTTATTATCTGTGGTTAACAACAAGCGATTAATTGGGTGAAATTTTTCAGGGTAATTAATTAAAAGCCGGCAGCGCTGCGCGGGGCAAGGTTTCGATTTCACCCGTTTTTCAGCGGGGTATGGGTGGATGTTCTCGAGCGGGGGCGGGAGGAATGTGTGTTTTAGTTCAAGCCGGTCAGCATCATCGTGCGGAAACGTCCGTTGCCCTTCTACACGTTGCCGGTTCTATCCTTAATGAAGAAGTATAAGTTTGTTTTGATTTGGGGTGTCAGTAGTAAAAAGCATGGCTGGTCGCGTGTCATTGTTTTGTTATCGTTTGTTTATAAAATGGAAATAAATACCGTCTATTATAAAATTAACTGTGCAAATTTAAATACGTTGACATATGATCTTCGATTGCAAATAGAATCTTCAGGGCCACATAGACCGGACCTAAAAATCCTAAAAATTAACCAAAATTTTAAATAAAAAATTAGACGATGCTTAAAACTGGTTGTGCGGTTGTGAAAAACGAAATGCTTTTTTTTGCTTTATTTGTCTTATTATGAACAATCCACGAAGTGATCCTGCGTGGGTGGCAAAAGCAATGTGTGATATCAAGCACTTAAGTGAAAAGTTAAAGACATAAAGGAAGTGCTACTTATTTAAATAACCACATAGAATTTTCTATGCTAAGCAAGACTAATATTAGGTGCCAATTGAATAGTGCCTATAAACAAAACATTACCGAACATAATGAAAATGTGGCAAAAAATGGACATATACTTAGTAGCTTAATAGACTCTGGGATTTTTGAAGTTGCTCTACGGGGTCATGATGAGTCTGAAACTGGTGCCAATCCAAGCACTTTGCGCATAAAAAAGAAGGGCGATAGACTTTATCTATAAACAAATAAACTAAAAACTACACCAAGTAGCTGCTGGTTTGTAAAATGCTAAAATAAAATTGTTTCGGCAAGTTTTTTTATCTCCTTTTCCATGCAATATAAATTTTTACCCCCTCCCCCAATTTATAACGTCACCAGCCCCCACTGTTCAAGTCAGATTATCTTGGTGTCCACCGAATTACGCTGGAAAATTGTCTGCAATAAGAAAAAAACCAAACGAACGAATGAAAAAAAAAATTTGCAGCACAAAAATCATTATCCATATAAGGAATTAAAATTTGAATTTTTAATTAAAGTACCTACTTTACAGAGAAAGGAAAATACTCGGTGAACAATAATTTTCAGTTATAGGTCGGATATCATTAATTTAATTTAAAATTACACGTTAAGACTACGATTACGGTTTTTGTTTCAAAGATCATTTGATAATATTAATGTTCGTGTACATGGAGTCAGTGTTAACCGGTCGTTAGGTTAATAATTAACCTAAATTGTGGTTTGATTTTACATTACCTCTTATTTCCTGTTAAAAATAGTTAACGACGCATTAAAGGAACTAAAAATGTACTGTGACAAAAAACAAATTTTGGATCGCAGGACTTAAACAAGTATCTATATTCATCAAGGTTAGGATTTTTTTTTCGAAAATAGGTAAATTGATTTTTGCCATTTTTCGGCTACCTTTTTTAAGCCTGCTAGTTAGATTTTCGTGCTATGAACAAATCTAAATTAAACTAAGATTGAAAAATGCAAAAAGAAAATCTCAGAAAATAGAAAATTTGTTCAAATAAAAACATTAAAAAGAATTTACGTAGTAAAAGATAATTTAGTCTATGCCTATTATTCTGGATTCAATCTGAGGCTCTGCAGTTTAAGTATAGATTTAATAATGGCGAAAAAATGTGAAAGCCTCTTATTCAGGGCCGTTTTTTTACAAATCTATATTTGTAACTTAAGGCCAATTCTGATTATACATTTAACATAACCACCCTGTATTTAGTTTTTATTTAATAAAAATTGATGTTATTAAATTAAGTTCAAAAAATACCAAGAGAAAAACGTAATGTATATTACTAAGAATGTAGAAATATAATAATGCACACACAAGGATCTTTTATGAAAAAGAGGTCACAATTATCGTAAATAGTATCAATAGTATTCCATATACAAAGAAGGCGGAACGAAAAAGCAATTAAAAAAAAAAAGTATGAAAATGCGAGTAAGTCATAAAAGGGGGTAACCAATTTAGCAAAAAATACTATTGCAATAAAATAGCAAAAGTACCAAAAAATATTAAATTTTATACGCGAAGTAAAATTAGTTTTAACATATTATTGGCGAGGCATTGTCTTGAAACCTAACCAAAATAGTTAAATAAACGTGTCTTAAGGGGCCTACAGACACGCGAACATTTCTAGAGATTAGTACGCGCGTCAAAGTTTGCGCATACTAATCTTTTCGTGTGTAGACAATATCCGCCTAAAATATCTCTCGAAGATGTATTCAGTCGCCGCTTGAATTTTTGTTCGCGCGCACGATGTACGCGTACAAATCTCTTAGTGTCTGGGCAAAACGCAAAGAAAACATCCGTGCGGTTCGTGTTTCGTTTCTGCTTAGAATGTTTAATTTTATTTTTGTGTCTGTAGGCAATTCCACCAAACGTACATGTACGCGGAGATTAGTATACGCGTACTAATCTTGTTCGGGTCCCAAGTAACATTATTACCACTCAAGGTTTTATTAATTTGGTTCCTAGGTTATTTAGAGGGTGCTGTTATGGGTTTTAGGATCAATTTGGCTACATAAAGGTAATATATATTGCCAAATACCTAAAGGGGTGTTATACAACCAAAAAGTGATTTATAAAGGGAGTATAATAAAACTGATATTCCTTCTGTTTCTTTTAGATAGTTTTGGTTTTATTGATTTTTGATTTTTAAAGATGGTCTTATAAAACCATTTTACCTAAAGTTTTTAAAAAGAAATAAATGAAAACTTTGGTCATTTAGTTTTTTTCATTACTTTAGGTCATCACAAAAGTATTTTATAATAGAGCTAAAAGGTTATCTTATATCCTTTTGTTTTTATAGTTACCAGTAGTTTAAAAGTAAATATGATTAGATAAGCGGTTTCCTTAAGGTTTTTAAGAGTGGTAAATATAAACTTTAGACTTTTGGTTTTTGCCATTACTTTTAGGCATTTTAAAAAGGGTTTATAGGAAGGCTTAAAGGTAAACTTAATTCTTTTGTATTTATAGTTACCCATAGCTGTATATTAAATATTATTTAAATAGGCGGCCATATAAAAACTTGTTTCCTTAAGGGTTCTAACAGAAGTAAGTAAATACTTTCGTGTTTTATTTTTTTTAGGTATTTCTTGTAAAAATAATAAATATACCTAGGTACAGATTGGTACCTACCTATTGCAAGATTGATTATTTAAAGCCCAATAATTATTAACTGTTGAGTTTCCGTCCTCCTGGGTAGGACACCCAGGCCTAGATAAGGCCTGTTTGGACGGCCAATATAAGAGGTTGCCCTCCAACCTGCAGGCACAATGAATATCATTGCACTGGCCCTGTCGATTGTGTCGAAATTGCACGATGAAAACTTTAAAAGTGTGGAATTATACGCTTTTAAACACTTTAAAAACAAATACAAAAAATTTAAGTGAGGTTATGTTGACTATGTTTACTTCGTTTTTTTTTGTTGGTTTCATAAGGGCACTCAAAAATCCTTGTTGCGATACAGTAACAAATAAAACCAAGTGACCACTATAAAACCATAATGGCGTATATAAATTTATTAAAAAAATATTGTAAAGAGAAAATATTTATCTAGTCGTTTTAGCAGTGTTTTTTAACAATAATTTTACTTTAATTTTGATTTATGTAAACCAAACAGACTTTTTTAATGGTGAATAGTGTAAATGATATTTTTTTATTTTAAATATTTGTTATTTTGTTATCAAAAAACTAGTAAAAAGCATTCTTGAGTTGGCGCGCTTGTTCAGATACTATTTCGCATAGCATAGCGTCTTAGTTCCGATGACAGTACAATAATATGGTTTCATCGGGTACCTACCACCCCCCTAACGTGGGTGGTGGAGAGCGGGTAAAACTTTAGTTTGTCCGATTTCAACCAAAATTGGTATCTGGGGGTTTTTGAAGATGAGAATTACGAATTTTTGATCAGATTATAAAAATTTAATATGGCGGATTCAAAATGGGCGATTAAATGTCGATGACAATCCAATAATATGATATCACTGACTGCCTACCCCACCCCTAACGTGGAGGGCGGAGAGGGGGTAAAATTTTAGTGTGTTGGATTTCCACCAAAATTGGTGTCTGGGGGTTTTTGAGGATGAGGATTACGAATTTTTGACCAGATTACAAGAATTCAATATGGCGGATTCAAAATGGACGATTTAATGTTAAATTTTTCTGATTACTTTCAACTGACTTCCACGTATCCGATTGACTTCAAATTTCGCATACCGTATAGTTCCAATCACAAATCACAATCCAATAATGTGGTATCACTGACTGCCTACCTCCCCCCTAACGTGGAGGGCTGACAGGGGGTAAAATTTTAGTGTGTTGGATTTCCACCAAAATTGGTGTCTAGGGGTTTTTGAGGATGAGGATTACGAATTTTTGACCAGATTACAAGAATTCAATATGGCGGATTCAAAATGGACGATTTAATGTTAAGTTTTTCTGATTACTTTCAACTGACTTCCACGTATCCGATTGACTTCAAATTTCGCATACCGTTATAGTTCCGATCACAAATCACAATCCAATAATGTGGTATCACTGACTGCCTACCTCCCCCCTAACGTGGAGGGCGGAGAGGGGGTAAAAGTTTGTCGGATTTCCACCAAAATTGGTATCTGGGGGTTTTTGAGGATGGGGATTACGAATTTTTGATCAGATTACAACTGTTCATAAAATGCAGGGTAGCACTGTTGACTATGCTGTGATTTACTTGGGACCTAAGTTTTTTGCTCCTGGTCAAGCTTATGTCGCCTTGAGCCGTATCAAATCGTTGGACGACCTTCTCATTGAAGACTTAGATATTTCAAAATTGACAGCAATATCGATGCGCTAGCTGAAATGCATAGACTTAGATAAATCTAAAAATTAAAAAATAAATTTAGAAAAAAAACTTTTTGAAAACAAGCTTTTATAAAATGGACTAAAAAGCATAAAATAATTTTTTTAGTGTTCTGATATCATAATAATAAAAGCGATTTAATATTAGGTAAATGCTTTTCCATGCGCATTTGGTCGTTCACAACCGATGATGGGCCGACTCTTCTTTTTCAATGTGACAACATAAATCGACACATTGCCGGTCGCGGATGATCTGCCTAATATGAAGCAGGCGTAATAATGTCCATCCATATCAGAAAAATGTAAGGGTAGCTTGAGTAGGGTTGGGTTGGGTTGGGTTAAATTGTCTACCCTTACATTTCTCTGCAATAATATAATGAATTTGGATTTTCCATTTTCATTTAAGATATGAAGGTTAATTGTGTGCACGGTATTTAAACTTTATACTACTAGCTTTGTTATAGTTGCCAGTGGAAGGCATATATCTCTTTCAAACTATATTGGCGCTTTTTCTCTAACCCATAGTCCAATTGGATAAAAAGATAGATATAGACAAGCACTTCACCAGAAAGAAAGGTTTACTTCCAAGCAGTGGATTCAGAACTACCAATTTTCCCCCATGCCCATACCCTATAGAGTTTACATACCTACTATGAATCTTGTGAGTCTGAGTGCATTCCAGTAGTTTCAGGCCACTTTGGTTGCTGCTTACGTTTTTATCTAATTCTTTTCAAAACAAGGCTCCCAAGAAAAAAAGTTTCATACGCTTTCATTAGGCTATAAAATTTACTCTTCGATAAGTTGTAATTCAATTAACTCAAGAGTATGGTTATTATTTCAGATGTGTCCACAAACTCGGATCAATTTTAAAGGTCACAAAAAAATACCTTTTTTTATCAATTTTTTTACAATTTTTGGAAAAACTAAGCTCTTTAAAATAACACTTTATCAAGAAAAACAAATTTCGAATTAAGCGTCACTTAAAAGGATTTTTACAACCAACGTCCATAAATCGGAGATATTTAAAGAAACTGTCAAAAATAAATTTTAATGATGAGTTTTAATTCAATTTTCTTGAAAATAAAGCTCCCTGAAAAAAAATTGTTAACGCTACGTTCTGGACTATAAAAATTAATTTTTAAAGGTTTTTAGCAAGCTTCAGTTATAGTTATGATTAACAGTTCAATGCCGTCCGTAAACGAAAGTGCCCTTAATTTTTTATTTTCCCTTTTTAACAATGTGTAACTTGGTGGGTTTTAATTTACTCCTAACCATACAATGACGTTCATATAGGGGTAACTTATAAAGATCATCGAAAATCTAGTTTAGTGCTCGGTTTTTAATTAATTTTCATAAAAATTAAGCTGTTTGTGAAAAAACTGGTTAGGCAACGTTATAGATAATAACATTTTCTCTTAAATAAAATATTAAATGCTTGTTTCAAAACATGTAAGGGTAGCTTGAGTAGGGTTGGGTTGGGTTGGGTTAAATTGTCTACCCTTACATTTCTCTGCAATAATATAATGAATTTGGATTTTCACAAAACTTCGACATAACAAGGCTAAAACAAAAACAGGTAAATTTCCTTTAATACGCCCATCGCTTTTATTATTATTATTATTAGAACACTCAGAAAATTATTTTATGCTTTTTAGTCCATTTTATAAAAGCTTGTTTTCAAAAAGTTTTTTTTTCTAAATTTATTTAGTTTCAAGACGCTGACGCTGATTGGTTAATCTGAAATTACAAAGAAAACTTATTCTTTAAGAAATAATAATTTCTTATGTGAAATGTTTAAACCTAGAGGGAATTTTAATTAACAAAAAAAATTGTGAAGCCTTTTCTATGACATTTTTATCATCCCATAGGTAGACACGTAATTAAATATTTTTATAAGAATTCCTATATAAAGTTTCAGCAAAAAACTTTCCTGCGCTGATAATGAAGTTATCCGAAATCCGTGCCTGCAACTGCATACAGAGACGGAATCTAGATCGGGGACTCATCTGGCTGTGGTGCCTGCTAGCGCTCCTGTCAACCCCCAATAATTCGTATTCAACGGACGAACTTGGGTCCAATTATTGTGTTCTCTTTTCATCCCCTACATCTCTTCCATTACTTCAAAGTCAGAGTTGACTTTGACATATCAGTTACATTTAAGATATGAAGGTTAATTGTGTGCACGGTATTTAAACTTTATACTACTAGCTTTGTTATAGTTGCCAGTGGAAGGCATATATCTCTTTCAAACTATATTGGCGCTTTTTCTCTAACCCATAGTCCAACTGGATAAAAAGATAGATATAGACAAGCACTTCACCAGAAAGAAAGGTTTACTTCCAAGCAGTGGATTCAGAACTACCAATTTTCCCCCATGCCCATACCCTATAGAGTTTACATACCTACTATGAATCTTGTGAGTCTGAGTGCATTCCAGTAGTTTCAGGCCACTTTGGTTGCTGATTGGAGTCCTGCGTCATACGCCAAAGTTTTTCGATCCCATTAGTCATGGGCCCGGGCCCCCCCCACAAGCCTTAGATTTTTTTACATATTTTCTACATATTTCATGATAAAACACAAAACATAGCTTAAAATTTGACATCATGAGGCTTCGGCCCCCCCCCAAGAGGCCTTGGCCCCCCCCCAAGACACATTCCTGGGTGCGACACTGCATTAGTGTATCGACTCTATGGTGCCATTCAGAAATATAAACTTGAGTGCATAGAAATCGGCCCACTGTAAATCTTTGGACTTTAACTATATTTTTTTAAAGAATTATTTATCAGATCAAAAAAAGAAATATGCTGTTTGAATGACAATTTAATATGCTTTAATGTGAGTATAAATATTTTAAGAAGGCTTATCGTTTATATGCGTAGCAACCGGTAAACACATGAAACGTGTTTATGTGGTGATTGTAACGAAAATTTGTCAAATTGCCTTTGCAACTGAAATTGGCATATTATTCGTTTTTTAAAATGTCAATAGTGTTCAAGTGTGTAAGTTTAATGCATACTACACCACAAAATAACGCTCAAGTTATTGCTTTAATCGAAAATGGACTTAGTCAGTGAGCTGTTGCCAGACAATTGAATATGATCCGCGCAGCGGTTCGAAGAGTGTACCAGCATTATAAGGAGACTGGAGACTTTCATAGGCGACCTGGAACAGGCAGAAGGCGATTTACAACCGCTCGTGATGGCCGCTTTATTGTATCAACAACATTAAGAAATCGTCACCTTAATGCCGTTTAAGTGCAATGACAGCTCCGCGAGGTGCGAGTAGTGGCTATTAGTCAGTGGACAGTAAGACGAAGACTGCAGGAAAATAATCTGACCCCTAAAATACCTGCGATGGGTCCAAAACTTACTCCAGCTCATCGGCAAGCACGCCTGCGTTTTGCACAGGGTCATCTGAATTGGACGTTGGAACAATGGGGATCTGTTCTGTTCTAAGATGAGTCCAGAATATGCCTCCATGTAGGCGACCGAAGCAGGAAAGTGTACCGAAGACCAAGAGAGCGATTTGCAGATTGCTGCTTTGAAGAGCGGAGTGCTTATATGGAGGTGGTTCCTGCACGATCTGGGGTGCAATTTACGGTGGGCCGAATTCTATGCACGCAAGCGTAGTATCGCAGAAAGCTGGATTCTTGATTTCACCTCTCATATTTGTAACGGATTTTAAGGATAATTTACAAAAAAATTTATTGAATTTACAGCACAAAGACTACGGGATTTTGCAATTTTCATAAAAACTAAGCCCCTTAAGAACGTAACGTACAAGAATTTATTAAAATAATAAAATTAAGTGTGATTTACAAATATCGTCGAAAATCTAGTATATTTTTACGTTTTTATCTAATTCTTTTCAAAACAAGACTCCCAAAAAAAAAAGTTTTATACGCTTAAATTAGGCTATAAAATTTACTCTTCGATAAGTTGTAATACAATTAACTCAAGAGTATGGTTATTATTTCAGATGTGTCCATAAACTCGGATCAATTTTAAAAGTCACAAAAAAATACCTTTTTTTTATCAATTTTTTTACAATTTTTGGAAAAACTAAGTTCTTTAGAAAACTATTTAAAATAACACTTTATCAAGAAAAACAAATTTCGAATTAAGCGTCACTTAAAAGGATTTTTACAACCAACGTCCATAAATCGGAGATATTTAAAGAAACTGTCAAAAATAAATTTTAGTGATGAGTTTTAAGTCAATTTTCTTGAAAATAAAGCTCCTTGAAAAAAAATTGTTAACGCTACGTTCTGGACTATAAAAATTAATTTTTAAAGCTTGAGTTATAGTTATGATTAACAGTTCAATGCCGTCCGTAAACGAAAGTGCCCTTAATTTTTTATTTTCCCTTTTTAACAATGTGTAACTTGGTGGGTTTTAATTTACTCCTAACCATACAATGACGTTCATAGATGGGGGTAACTTATAAAGATCATCCAAAATCTAGTTTAGTGCTCGGTTTTTAATTAATTTTCATAAAAATGAAGCTGTTTGTGAAAAAACCGGTTACGCAACGTTATAGACAATAAAATTTTCTTTTAAATAAAATATTAAATGCTTTTTTCAAAACTGCAGCTAACATTTCAGTGGCGCTCGTAAAATGAAATGTTTTTCGTAATTTTTTAAGACAATGAATTTAAATAGGCGTCGTATTAGATTACACATGATTCAACAAAAATTTTTTTTTTCTAAAATATTATTATGAACAACTTAGATTTTCCTAAAATGCTTAGTTTTTACGATAACCGTAAAGAACATAGATTTTACATATCTTTTAATATGATTTAAAAAACTGATAAACGAAAAAAGGATCGAAAATCCACCTTTTTCACAATGTTCCTAAAAGAAGAGGGGTCGAAGATTTTACAATTGTTATTGGAACCATAATAGCTATTCATTGCTCCCAGTCTTGGTTTTATGTTTTTAAAAACTTTTTTATTTTCAATCTTTAATCAGCAGCCATCTTATATATTTTAAAATGCTCAAGGGTACCAGAGTGACATCAACTGGATTCTAGAGCCCTTTCGCTAAAAAAATCAGCAATAAAATTTTCTATATAACTCAAATCCAGGTTAGCTATATTATTGCCAATTAACTTCCTGACTAGTTAAATCGGAGCACCAACTTCTAAAGTGACATCTCTAGGTGTCCAGTATTTCTGTACCAAATTCCATGACGGTACGAACAATACAGACAAGACTTTCTTCTTAGGCTCCCAACTACTGAAGAATAGTCTAAACACAATCGGTTTTTTTTAAATCTAATATAAAGACAAACATTATCACGAATCACTTCACACCGCATATACTCTATTAAAACCAATCGATAGTTACGTCTGGTCACTACGGTAGGCATCCAGTAACCGACGCATTGTTTGAAACAGTGGTTTAATTTTTGTCGGGCGTATTGTTTTGGTGGTGAAGTTTTTAATAGGTAGGTGCATTATTTTCCTAAAAATGTTAGCGACTAAAACTGCAAAACAGAGGGCCTTGCCTACGTTCAGTCTTCTAAAAAAATTCAGTAAAACAATATAAAATTCAGTAAAAGAATATATATTACAGTGATTCATCATTAATCAGTTATAATTGACTGGGCTATATGATGCCAGCAGTAACCACTCTTAATGCAAAAATTGACCCCCAAGAGATTTCAACGGTAGCGTAGGGAGGAAGGGTAATCTATCCCCTCCGATCTCTTTGCTTTCAACCCAGCAAATTTCGCTGCCTGAATAGGTATTCTGGGTCTTGAACGATATGATAAAAAATTAAATAATAAAGAATAAATTAACTCCGAGCCGTCACGTGCTATGCGAAACGACCTCGATCGGACCGAGAATCGTTCAGTCGCTACCCGGGCAGGAGAACAGATTTCACTTTAAACGCGTAAGATTCATTAACTCTGAAGAGCGGACGACTATGCCATTGGTCGAGACAAGTCATTTCGCACAACAAGCGACTGCTTAGAGTTTGCTATTGGTCAAAGCGTGTGATGTGGATGGTCACATCGTTCAAGACCAATAATAGCCACCCTGGAGGATGGCGAACTCAGGGTGCTGGTATGTCGAAATCCGAAAGTTCGAACACCTCCCTACTTGGGCGAAAACAAGTTTGCAAGCTGCAAAGTTGCAATTTCGTACAGGTTACAGACAAATATCCCTAGTTCTTCAAAATTTCCAACAGGATGCCAATGCCTTGTGCTGCTATGTATGTTGTGTTAACTAAAACTTCGCAAGACTTGTCACATTGACCAGCAGTGTTCTGAGGACTCCCATAAAGACGAAACGGTTAACTGTCAACACTTATTAGATGTCCATTAGATCTTGGACCCCCGTGAGGTTAAGCTTTCAGGCTACCCACGGAAAAATATAAGGGAAACAAAAAACTCCTTTTTGCCCGATTAGCCACGAAACTTGTTTGATTTTTAAATTCACGGGTACGAAATTCCACGTTTGTTAGTATTATTTGGCTTAAAAATTCCGTTGATTGACGCTCACTGTCTTGAAGACGGGTAAAAATGCAATCTGTGTTGATCCGGCCTGAAAGACAAAGAGCTGTCGTAGGTCACGGACTATAGTTATTTTCTTTTATTTGCATTCGATCTTTTCATTGATCGACATTGTATAGCAGAGTTTTCGCCTGCTTTTAGTTTTTTGTTTCTCTCGTATCTCGGTGGATGGCGCCTCTTGCTATAGTTCGCTCACTAATTACATTTAATTAGAGACAAAACCGTCTGATTAACTTCGCAAGATTTGTCACATTGACCAGCAGTGTTCTGAGGAGTCCCATAAGGACGAAACGGTTAACTGTCAACACTTATTAGGTGTCCATTAGATCTTGGACCCCCGTGAGGTTAAGCTTTCAGGCTACCCACGAAAAAATATAAGGGAAACAAAAAACTCCTTTTTGCCCGATTAGCCACGAAACTTGTTTGGTTGTTTGTATAATGTTCAATATTTAAATCGTTTTGCTTGAGACCAATGCGCATATGTTAGCATGACCTTAGATTTTGTTCTAAATGTTAGATTTTTTTCCGACTTTTCTATCAAAGCGAGTTTACGAATGTTACCTAAATACACATTTTGTATATTTTGTTTTATTTTATTTCGATACTGTTTGAACTTTACAAAACAAATGGGAGTTAGTGGGTTTTCTGACCGCTAGAATGTTTATACCACAAAAGATATTCAATATTTTTTGTTTTCTGTTTAGACCCTAACCATATAACCTATGATTTGGGCAAAAACAAAAATGGCTTTAAAAACCAGAAACAATCATTTTTTGTTATGAAAATGTACTTAGCACAACGAAATTTAGCACAAATATATAAATCAAGTTTTAAACTTTGTGGAATACCAGATACGTTAACAAACCTTTCCTATACTCCGGATGTATAGATCCGTCTTTGGGACCTCGGGCGACACAAGCTAGAGTTCTTGGAGAAAATACGTTATTAGTTCTATTTGGTTTAATTTTGTTTCATATTTTATGTGCGGTTTTGTAGGCTTGGTGGCTATATTAAATTAGCAACTACGAAAAGTTTTAATTTTACATATTAACAGTGGTATTATAGATTCGAAAAAAATGTACTTGAAACCAACAAACGGCGGTTCTGGAGCAAAAGTATAGGGGTGGGAGGAGGGTAATTGGGAAACGGTGACCGTAAATAAAAGTACAGGCAAAAAACGAAAAGAAAATTGCCACAAAAGAAGTCTTTGCAAACAAAAAGGTCACACAGAAACAAACGCACGTGAAAAATGCAGACCAAAAAAGCGCACATAGTAAAAGCGCACAGGGAAATTATATAAAGAAAATATTTGACCCTTGGAAAAGTCATAGTGTGTAATTAAGTATCTCTCTCTCTTTCTCCCTCTCTCTCTGTCTCTCTCTCTCTCTCTCTAGAGAGAGAGAGAGATAGGTAAAATTTACGTCAGCAGCCAGTGGCGGCTGGTTTTATTACAACATAGTAATGGATGAAAAAAAGATCGGGATGTTGCGCCCAAACGTTTACCCAAAAGTCACTACAGGTGTGCGGTTTTTTATTCAATTTTTTTAAGAAACTAACCGCTGCCCACCCAAATTGCGCCATGAAATTACTCAACATTTCTTACAAAATTCTAAAGGGCGTAAATTAAAACATCCATGTTCCACGCACAAAAAAAAAGCGAGTCATGCGAATAACTGATGGCCTGTAACAGCCACAAAATTCAACAACCCTGAAATGACCAATCTCTGTCGCTTATATAGGCTGCTGATAAAATATATCTCTGTTTGAAAGAGCCATCATAAAGTGGCACATACTCATTGGGCAGCGTGTTCTACGCTGCCTTGCGTTTTAGTGTTTCATTTATCGCGTAGAGTCGGAGTGTGATCCATAGAATTGAATAGGTTTATTCAATGTCATATAATTATTAAACTACAAAGAAATGCATAAAATAAATTAAAAACCTATAAAGATTTAAAAAAAAAAGTTGTTTTTGCAGAAAAATAGGGTGGTGTCCTGGCACTGTAGCACTACCTCACGAGCAGCGCCGGTTTAAGGACCTACCGGGCCCTAGGCACTAGTAGAAATAAGGGCCCCCCTCCCCACAAGGTAAAGGCAATTTTTTTTTCTAAAAAAAAAAGTAAATTTATTAAATACATTAAGTACAAAATCTGATAAAAATATATTTTTAAATAAAATTTAAGAACCCCGTCTCGCTAGCTGCTATGTTTCTGTAGTTATGATTTTTAAAAATAACCTGTAACCTACCTAACATCTACTCTACCATACAAAGATATGTTTTGTTAAATATTTAATTCTTAATATAAAAATTTCACCTTTTGCTAGCTGTCTTGGTTTTCAATTTATAACCTAACCAGCAAAGGCAATGTAAACATGAAATTTGCATTTTGCTAGCTGTTTTGTTATTAGAGTTTTCTATAAAACACAAAAACTAAAGGTCCCACCATGAGATACAAAAAAGTTTTTCACCAAACAAATGATCCGTGGTGTGACAGACAGAGAGATACAGACAGACAGACAAACATTTTAACAAAATTTGAAAGTTAGGTCTTTTTTATACTTAGATAAATTGCTTTCGAGCTTTCTCGTTAGCAAATTTATTTATAATTTCTTCATAGTCAATTTTATTTAAAGATTCACTTTCAATATACAAAACTGAAAGTGCATCTAACTTTTCCTGTCCTAAACTGGCACGATGCTTATTTTTTACCCGATCCAGGGTAGAGAAGGATCGTTCCCCACTTGCATTCGAAATAGATAGCGAGAGGAAAATCTGCAAAAGAGTAAGCACATTGGGAAATGTGGATTTAAGTCTTTCCACTAATTTAATTTTATCAAAAACTGTAAATCGGTTTTGTCCTTCGCATACAAAATTAAACTGTATCATTTCGTCTTCGAAGGAGTAGCAATCAATGTCCTCTTGATAGACATTTTTCAAGTTTGTGATGGACTCACTGAATTCTACAGGATCTTTTGTGAAAAAGCAGTTGAACCGATTTCTAATTGTTTGATATGCCTCAAGTCTGCGACTTAAATTTTGCACAATAGAGTCACAAATCACATTGAAGGTTTCAATCCTAAATTTTTCATTTTTGCTCAATATCGTCTCATCACTCGTATCTTCGTCGAAAAATAATTTTCTTTTTCTTTTTCTACCAGTCACGTCGCGTCGTATTGAATGTTGTCGTTATTATTTTCTAACAAACGGACAGCTGTTTCTATGGAAGTAAAAAATTATTTCGAAACTCCTTGACGAATTTAACGAGTGATTTTAATAAACTGACAGCATCTGATAAGTTTAGGGTTGGATCCTCTAATGTTTTAGAAGTTGCATTGCATCTTTGTAGTAGTTTTGACCAAGTTATTATCATGATGGCTGTTTCATAATTATTTAAACTCCTCCAAAGACCTAAAGCTTCCGCCCTAGTTGCTGCTTTTTCATTTTTATTATTAGAAATATCCAACAAAACAGACATGAGCATGCTGTAGTTAAGATTTAGTGCCTTAACTGCATCTGCTCTGGCCGACCATCTAGTTTCCACCATTCTTTTAACAGATACTTTACAACGACTAGACATTAAATCCCAGTGGTGTGTGGAACTGAAAATAAACACAAATATTTCTTGAACTATTCCAAAGAAATTGAACGCATGAAAACAAGAGTCGCTGGCAAAGTTAATTACCATGTTTAAAAAATGGTTTGAACATGGAATATAAAAAGCAGTTGGAGATGATTCTTTTATTTTCGCTTGGAGTCCATTATATTTGCCCGACATATTGGAGGCATTATCATATGACTGCCCCCGGCAATTCTTAATATCTAATCCGAGTTCTGAATTTTTTTTTAAAACAGTAGTTTCTAAATAGTCGGCTGTGTGTTTTTCAATATTTATAAAGCCGAAAAACCTTTCAACAATGTTTCCGTTTATTATTTGGCATTTTGTTCTTCCTTTTTTTACTTCACAATGAATTTGAAGTTGACTTGGGGTTCTGGACCGGGGCCCTCCGGGCCCCTTGAGGCTCCGGGCCCTAGTTCCTAGAGTGTCTAATGGAAAAGCCGGCGCTGCTGATGAGCCGCCACTGCCGGCAGTACATAAAATAAAAAATTGATCTGTATATTTAATCACAACTCTACTTATACGGGGTTTCCTTTTGACCGCACACAAAATAAAAATTGCAAAAACGCTGAAAATCGCGAAAAATTATTAAAACAGCTATAAAAATGTTTTTGAATGATCAATGATAATACTTTGTAAAGCAGTTCTGCGAAACAGTAAATTAATCTTTGATTTACGAAAAACTGGGGTTAGCCTTATTTATTCTAAGAATTTATATTTTGGTTTTAAAAATGTACCATTTTCGCAACTTTACATGGTGATATTGCAATTCGTTGATTAATTTTTTCGCAATAATTTGCACGAAATTTACGGGCAAAAAAAGTTTGTATTTGGATTCGGCACATCTGTCTGGTCTGGTCAAATGTACAGACCACCTTTTGTATTTCATGTGCCGGTGCTATTATTATTTAAGCAAGTCAACAAAAAAATTTTTTTTCAGCCTTAATCTTATCTGCAGGAGCAACGAGGCTTTATAACCTACATATTTTATTTTTTCGGGCTCTGTGTGGGTAATTACCCCCTTGAACCTCTTCACCCCCCCTTTCTCTGTAGACCCGCTAGTAAGACCAACAAAGCGGAAGAAAGCCGATGTCTGTTACGTCTTAAGGTACACGGTCGTTAAGGTGCTCGTTAAATTTATGATAGAGAAATATATTATGTCCTACTATGAATAATATTATATAATTAATTGTATCTGTATATAAAACTTTTTTAAAATAAACAAGTAAAAAATATTCCAAAGTGTTTACCATGAACCTAGTCCAAGTATGTAATACTAAAAATGTTAAAAATAACGAACTATCTATTCAAACAATTTACATCTTTAAGTGGAGAAAATGAAGGGCTTTAAATTGAAAGAATCAATAGACATTCGTTAAAGCATTAAAATCGCATTCAAGGAACTCACTGTTTAAGTGAATACCACAGTCCTGTAACAAGTAAAAGATAGCAAGTTACAGGTCTGCCTCAAGGTACAAGATGAACTGCAACACCTAAAGGGTCAATTAAGGGTCAAAAATTTTTTGGAGATTAGATTGGTTAGTACAAAAAACACATGGGGACATTACTGCCTCTAATATTCTGTGACATATCGAAAAAATTACCACGTTTTCGTCTTATGAGGAAATTACTGCCTCGAGTTAAATATTCTGTGACATATCCAAAAAAATGACCACATTTTCGTCTTATGGGGATTTACATGAAAAAGTGAGCCAGAACCCGCATTATACATCTACTATCGGTAACTTTTCTGCACTTATGCAATTTCCCGAAAATATTTTTTAAATTTAAACATAATTATGCAAATTGAATATTTCATACATATTGGCGACATCTTGTAAAATATTATAGAAGTGTAAGTTAAATTTCGCATTTAATAAATACAGCGACCTTTGCCCCTCTGTTTCCGAAATCGGGTTGTAGATGTCGTAAGGTTATAAAAGACCTTTTTAAACTGTTTTTCTAAAATAAATATAATAATCTTTTTAGTTTTTTTGAGGTTAGCGTTTAGTGTCTTATGGAAATTTTCCGATTTTGGTGACAATTTCATAACCATTTTCATATTATGTTTTCCCACGTCGTTAAATGGAATAAATTCGTCGAGCAATACCGGGAAATTTTTAATATTAATACTTCTGCTCTAAGAGCAGAAATGACCGTTTTAAAGAATTGTATTTTTCGGTTAAATCAAACTGTTGGTCATGATTCTATCAAACAACATATAGCAGAAAACACCTATCCAAACCTCTACCAACTTTTTAAAGTTGCGAGTATTCTTCCAATTTCAAGTGCAACTTGCGAGAGGTCTTTCTCTGCCATGAGGAGAGTTTTTAATTGGCTTAGAACAACTATGACTCAAGAGAGACACTCAGGTTTGTCATTGTTATTCATAGAAAAAGATGTTGAGGTCGACTTAGACAGTGTGGTAGACGCTTTCAGTCAGCGACGTAGAAAACTTTCTTTGTAGAATTGCTGAATTACATACTTCCTGTGTATACATATAAATAAGTTGATAAATGTATTATTAAATTTGTTATATTAAAATATTAGAACATTTAATGCGCGTATTTTTTTTTATTCATTGCACACTTTGCACGACTCTTTAAAACCTATGTTTGCTTTTTGTTCAAGATAGACCGGGGCCACGGCCCCCCCTGAAAAGCAAGGCTAGCTACACGAGTGATTAGTGGTGACACATTTATTTATTTTGAAAGGCTAAACGTTTTCTTGGACCCCTTTTACTTTAATAATTTTGACGATTTTTTCATGTGACACTTTTTTTTCATCCAAATTGCGAAACTCTTAATACGTACAAACCTCGTAGAATTCTCTGCAACCCCGCTTTTGCTTACATCCTTGCCCGTCGCCGGCGTGTTTGCTGACGACTTTGCCGCAAAGACTTCGACAAGTCATGATGTGGCTTGAATTCCAAATAGCTGCCGCGGTGCCGCTGTCTTCCTTCAAAGAATACCTCTATTTTACTACGAGGGTAAGTTAGTCGAATAAGCTAGGTTAGGCCAGGCTCTAATCTTAAGCTAGGATCGAACCGCGTGAGGTTTGACGAGTCTGGCTTGTGAAGTAGTAGTTTAAATTTATAAAAAATAAAGATGCAAAAAGGTTGAGATTTTTTTAATTTGGCATAGTAGTACCTATGACACAAAGCTAAATTTTCATTCGAGGTTCCCCAAATTTCCAGCTCTAGAATCCAAGATGGCGGCTGCCCAATCTTGGAAAAAAATTCTGAAATACCTGTTTTAGGAAAAATAAAATATGGGACCTAATCAAGTTTAAGCTGTAAAAAAATTTTAAACCTGTTACTTCAAAACCAAATATCGGCTATATTTCAAGGAATTCGATTTTTTTCGTTATTTTCTTTAATTTTTGTGCGATATTTATTGTTGACACCTTATTTTAAAGCTAATGACTACTTCTTTAAACCTACTGAAAAAAAAATTTTTGCTCATCAGCCGATGATCATCAGATGATGACAAAGATGGCGCATAATATATCAAAAATAAAAGTAGCGATTGGTATCATTGGATGGACCTTTTCGAGCGCAATACAAAATCGAATTTTTTTTCTATTTATTGAGATTGAAGAACAAAGTGGGAAAATTTTACTTTTTACGATTTTGCTTTGATTATTTTTTTCATATATAACCAAGACTCTTCTTTAAATAAATTAATTTTTTACAATTTTCTAACGATAGTTTTAATATACATTGTGTTAATTTTTTTGAAAACAAAATCATCAAGCCAGTGGCGGGCTTTTTCTTTTTTGTTTTTTTTTTTCGTTTTAAATTAGTTTTTGCAAAAAAAATCAAAGCGTTTACGAAGTTCAACGACCTTTGTAAAACTGCACAATAACCTTGACTTTTCTCTTAATAATTACAGTTTTTTGGCTGGTACTATCTGATATTTCTAGTAATAAAATTGCGGTATCCAACTATTTTTAAGATCCTTTTTTAACTTTCTCCGCCACGCCAGAATTTAAATTCGCGGATAGACGTAGAGACATATTTTTTTTTTACTAATTTGAAGAACAGTTATCCAGGAAAGTCTGTGGAACAGTTTGAAATGAATCGAGCCTTTGCTTTGAAGAGGTGAGTATCTTTTTTTACGAGCGTGCAGAAAATTTCATTTTCCACACTATTTTTTAGAGCGAAAAATCCGTTTTTCCGCACCTATATGTAAAATTTACAATAATATGTTTAAATTTGAAGTTTCTGTTCATCAAATGCCTGGGTTGCTATGGTGTAGGTAACTGTAAGATTACATTTTTTTAAGTATTCGATGTTGTGTTGATGTGGTTTGGATTATTTTTTTATGTTTTCCTGAGGCTATTTTTTCGCACTTATATGTTGGACGAGGATATTTGCGTGCGGAAAAATTGATTTTCTGCAATTGTTAGGAATAGCTATATTAAGAAATAAAATAAAACAATTTATTACGAGGGTTGTTTTTTAAGTTTTTCATATACAGCTGAAATAAAACAGTTGATAACTTTTAAAGACTTCTTTTTCTCGCAGTAACTTAAACCAGTTGTCAAAGCTGTAATTCCACTCGTTTGTTGATGTCAAAATTGCATTCTTGAAGGCGTCGACTCCTTCCTTTGGCGACTGAAATCTTTCACCAGGCAGTCCATTCTTAATTTTTGGAAAAGTATACAAATGGATGATCCAACAATTCGACGTTTTGTTGGGTTAGAAATTCAATGGTTTTTTGTGCTTTGTGCGAACTTGCATTGTCTTGGTGGAGGATGATACGTCGTTCGGGATTCGGTTTTCTACGCTCAGCGATGAGTTTCGGCAAACAAATGGTGATGTACCAATCGGCAGTAACACTTCTTTGATTTTCGAAAGGAATTGTTGCTTCATGACCTGCTTTTGAGCCAACGGATTACTGTTGTTGGTTTTTGTTCATCTTAGAACACCCACATAGACCACTGACGTTTTTTTTCGGGTTTATATTAGTAAATTCATTCGATTCGATTCATCACCACCGACACCAATTGACCCTAGCTTCTTTCGGTTCTTTGGTTAACAGTTCGGTTTCCAGCGGGAAACTAATTTTCTTACCCCTAATTCCTCATTCAAATTTTTTCGAATTCAGGTCTTTGAAATCCCCAATGAAGTCTTAATCTCACGATATATCACATGTCGATCTTCCGTGATGAGCATGCGCACACTATGGATGTTTTCCCGAGAGACAGTCGTTTTTGGTACACCTGGGCTTGGATCCTCGCTAAAGCTAATCGGTCCATGCTTGGATTCTTCGTACCAACGAAAAACTGTCGACTGATGTGGTGCTTTATCAGGGGCGACTAGTGCATAAGGGCTGCAGAGCTGCAGAACCCTCAAAATTTGCACATTTTTTGACTATTTTTCAGCCGCTGCAATTTTTCTAATATAATTATTTTATTTCTAAAATTATTGAAATAGCTGTATATTTTCGGTTCGGTGTTGGTATAGTACGCCTTCAAATCGCGTACGTGTGTTGAGTATGACGCCGCGCGCCGTCGCCGCATTTCACAGTCGGTCAAATGAAGTTATTGGCATTGTTGCGCTGCTAAATTGCAACACAACGTAGCTGGGCGGCTAACGAGATCCGTGCTCGGCTAGGAACCCCTTCCTTCGCCCCGCACCGCACTTGCTCATGGGTTTAGATAGCGAAATCTAGGCAAAAACAGAGCTGCAAAACTTGCAGGTCCAGTAAAATTCCGGGCGGGCGGGCTCAGTGTTGCGTGTTTGCGGGCGCATTTATTTATTTAGAAGACGCCAAACGCATGAGCGGGAGGTTATGGTCGTGTTTGTTGTTTGTTTCTGTATAATTGTGTCGGCAGAACTCACAAACTTTACTATTACGAGGCATTTTTTTGTTAACTTAAAAAATTCACTGCAGTTATAAAACTATATGTATCGGTTGCACTGACGTTTTGAATATAGGTTAGATAAAGATTGAGGTTAAGTTTAAGTAGCGACATTTGATTATTGTCAAGCTCTATGTTCCTGCTCTATTCTCTTGAAACCATTTTGATGTGATTAAATACTTTATTTTTATAAACTTTTGTAACTATTTAAGTCATGGGCGCACCCAGGGGGGCCCCGGGGTCCGGCCCCCCCCCCAAGCCTTAGATTTTTTAATATATTTTCTACATATTTGATGATAAAACATGAAAAATACCTTAAAATTTGACATCAGGAGGCTTCGAGCCCTTCCAGCCCCAAGCAGTGGCGTAGTTGTGAAAAGACATGATGACCTTTTTTTGTTTTTTTTTTTTTTTTGGTCGCAAGTTTTTTGAGGGCGCGCTTCGTAGCTGTCGGGCCCCCCCCCCCCCAAGACACATTCCTGGGTGCGCCACTGTTTAAGTGACTGTTTTTTGTAATTAATTTTAACTACCCGTTATTTGTAATCAATTTTTAACGTTTAACTTTGTTTTTTTTTCTGTTTTTGTTTAAAATCTTTCTGTTTTTTTTGTAATCAATTTTAAATTGTTTATGTTTAAAATCTTTTTGTTTTTGTTTGTAATCAATTTTAATTTTTATATTTATGTTTTTTATTCTTTCAAAACTATTGTTTTTTGATGGTACCTATTTTTGTTCATATGTGACTAAATACTTAATTTTTTTTATAAACTTATATAACTGTTGTAACTAAAACTATATACTTACTGTAAACTGTGAATTAGCTTTGCTAAATAAAGGATTTTATATATATATATATATATATATATATATATATATATATAAAATAGCCGTCGTAGTATCACCAACGTTCCTTACTTTACCCACTTCTTACTTAAGGCTGTTAAAAATAATTTTTACTTTGAGAACACCTCTGGTAAAAACTTTTTTTGCATTGGAGGCCCTCAAAGGCTTTCTTTTCTATTCAGTTCGGCTTGGCGTAGAGTTGGCTCTGTACACGTAAGCGAGGTTTTTAGCTGTCATTTCCCAGCACGAACTGCCGAAACTTATCCTTGTTGAGAAAATTAAGACGGAGACGAAGCTGGATATCGATCTCCATCAATAAGAAGGATTACCAGCCCTGGTAATGCGGTCGAAATTATGAGGGATAAAATTCGAAAAAAAGTCGGTTTTTAAATGATAAGAAGGCAAAAATTTGCATGGGCTTTTAATTTTTACTTGCCTTGTTAAAGTGGAGTCAAAAAATCCAAAAGTGAAGCACTCATACTTTGGAAATATCCACAGACGCGATTTTTTAAGTGCACATGTGTGTGTTTTGTCACGTAGACGCTGCTATGTGGCTGCACGCTATGTTTGTTGTTTATTTACATTTTGCGGTGTTTTCCCTTTGTCGTGTAAAATTATGTTTTTTTTTTAACGTAAAACATGCGCGGTTTGTGGAAAAATATTTAAAAGAAGTAAGGTAGTGACATTCCATAGGTAGGTACTTGTATTTTTCTTAATAATTTGCTAATAAAGTTAAGAGTGGTTTAAAGATGCCATTAAACATTCTTCATGTCACCACAAAAAATCTGCACAATTAATTTTAGAAAAACTACAATTCCAATCCACAATTTGATAAACTTTCACCCAATCAACACTAGTTTTTAGTAAAAAGTAATAGATGTAACCCTAAATTTTTGACAATTGTCAAATAATGTAGTAAAGTAACGGTGTCTGTTTGAAAATTATCAAACCTGACGCATGCGCAGTAACCGAAATCCTGTCTACCCGAAAAGAGAACATTAAGAATTAAATAGGGTCCTGATGATGGATCTTTACGAATTAGGTCATCAAATTTCGGTCCGTCAGTCTGTCACGCTTTTTTTGTTGGTCGCCTAACTTAACAACGCTTTGGCCGATTTTCATTAGAGTTTGTACACATATTGTTTTTGTTGACAGTTAGAGATTCTTCCAGCATTGCTGAGTTACCCCTTAAGAAGATATCCTCAAAATAAGTTACTTCCAATGAAGTTAATAACTTAAAACGCATTAACAAATTTTAACCATATTTTGCACATTCACTACTTCTATTGAGGACGAATGCTTGTAGGCTTTTCAGGTTTTCCTATTGACTTATTAAGGAGATATCTCCAAAAAAAAATAATTTGTGATCCAATCATGTATGTTTCGAATGGAGTGCTTATTTCACGAAATATTAGTTTAATATTATTTGACATATAAAATCTGTCTTTTTGCTTTCATGCTAAGTTATGGAAATCTGTAAAAATGTTCAGGAAATGTTCTTTAAAACTGTGGTGAACTCCAAGTCTAAGCATACGTCAAGTCCAAGTCAAAGCATAAGTCAAGTCTAAATCCAAGCCTAACTCAAGAAATGTTCAGAAAACTCGTAAATGCTCAAAAAAACTCGGGAAATGTTGGGAAAAATTCGTGAAATGTTCGGAAAAATTTGAAAAATTTTCGAAAAAGCTCGGTAAATGTTCGTAAAAACTCGGGAATTGTTTGGAAAAACTCGGAAAAGGTTCGGAACCTAGGAAATGAAAACTCGGAAAACTAGAAAAATATTTGGAAAACTTTGGGAAATGTTCGGAAAACTCGAGAAATTTTCGAAAAAACTAAGGAATTGTTTCAGGGGGCAAAATTTCTTGTTTTTTTACAGAACACCGCACCCGTTTACACAGGCCTTATGGACTAATATTGGTATATTATTTCTTTTCCTTCTTTGTCCCTAACGGCGCCTCATACGTTTAGACAAAATGTCAGAAATGTTGTGAAAATGTAAAACTGATGAAAAACATTTCCAAAAAAAAAGTTTAAAATTACATACATATTATAAGTGAAAAAAACATTCATAGTCTGGCACAATAATAGAATAGAATAGAATAGAATAGAAATTTTATTTGCCATATTAAAAATACAATACAATAATATTATATAAATATGGTACGCCAACAAAACTTTTTTTACCGTTTAAAACTTACTACAAGTTTATACACATTTATGAATAACATATAATAATAACACAGAAACTATCTACAAAATAGAGATAATATTATTAATATTAAAATTAAATTAAAATTAAAATTAAAATTAAAACGGTTAACAATCATGTAATGGATTTTTGTCATAAATATCAAAACTATTTATATATTTTTTTATTACAGCATAGAAAAGCGGCTTTAAATATAATGAGAACAATTAAAAATATTTAATTGAAGGAAACAAAAAAAAAACTTTTTTCTTATCAAAGGATTCTATAAATAAACTATAACAACATAGAACAGAAACTGATAAAAACATGTATGATAAAAATCACTATAAAATGATAAGAATATATTTATTATAAAATAAAATAAGCTAAAACAAAATATAATAAAACTTGTATGATAAAAACTATTATAAGATTACAAGAATACAATTATCATACGTGTAACATTGACACTCACAGACAAATTTATTTATTGGAAGACAAAATTGTGCATTTTAAAATTAATTTAAAAAAAGTCCTTCACCCTAAATACTCCTCTAGTGTATATGGCTCAATATCACAAATATAGTTAAAAACTGCCTTTTTAAAAGATTTTAGCGTACTTATATTTCTAATTGTAGCTGGCAGTCTATTAAAATATTTTACCGCAGCATATTTAGGCCCTTTTTGAGTTGATGATAACTTATGGTTAGGATAGTTGCAAAAGTCAGTTTGTGTATTATTTCTGGTGTTGTGTTTGTGCATTGGCCTAAGATCTTGGAACTTTTCGATATTTCTTTTTAAAAACATAATACATTCAAAGATGTAGATCCCCAGAACAGTCAAATATTTATTTGATTTAAATACGCCTCTACAACTTTCACTAATTTTTAGCCCAAATATGATGCGCATGACTTTTTTTTGTTGAATAAAAGCGCTCTGTACATGACTACTGGCTCCCCATAATAGAATGCCATACTTTAGGTGAGAATAGAACATTCCGTAGTATATAATCCTAAGATCACTGCTGTTATTTATCAATTTCGACACAACTCTTATAGCATAGCTTGCTCTACCTAATTTACTACAAAGACCTTGTATGTGTTGAGAATAATTTAAATTGTTATCAATAATGACTCCTAGCATTTTAGCATTTGTTACAAAATCAATTTCTTTTTGATTAAATGTTAGTTGAGTAGTATTAATGTTTGAATTGTTGGTTATCATAAGAATTTTGGTCTTTTCCTCATTTAAAATTAACTGATTGCTATTCAACCAGTCTTTTGTTTTATTTAGAATTCGAACACACGTGTTTTCAACATTTTGATTTTTAGTAACCGGCACCACAACATTAGTGTCATCTGCATAATTTGCTGCTTCCTCTGGACCTTTATATACCATACCAAGATCATTTAAATAAATCACGAAAAATAAAGGACCTAGGATGCTTCCCTGGGGTACTCCAGTTAATATGGTAGTCAATTCTGACTCAACAGCGGTACCTCTAGTGCTTTTGATAATAGGTTTTTGTTTTCTGTCTGACAGATAGGAAGCAAACAAACTCTGCGGAATTCCCCTTACGCCGTACGCATCAAGTTTTTTTAGTAAGATGTCATGGTTTAACGTGTCAAAGGCCTTTGACAGATCTAGCAAAATACCACATGCAGTCGATTTTTCTTCTAGTGTTTGCAAAATTTTATTATTAAAATCTATAAGAGCTGTTTCAGTAGATTTTTTTGGAAGAGAACCATGTTGAAAATCATTAAAAAGATTATTTTTTTGGAAAAAATCTAGTAGTCTCTGATGGAGCATAAGTTCAAAAATTTTAGAAAATGAACTAAGTAGACTTATTGGTCTATAATTATTAAGAATGTTAGGGTCGTCTTTTTTGGATATATCCCAGTATTTATACTTTCATTAAAAATATAAGCTAATGGTCTTGCTACATGAGTTATGCATTTTTTAAGAAGGCTCGCAGGAACTGAATCGTTACCTGCACTGTTTTTATTTTTTAGTTTTTTTGAAATTTCTATTATTTCGTCTGGACTTGTGGGATTAAGAAACATATTATTCTCAAAACTAAAGTCAGGTGAATAGGAAGAGCTATCATTTGAAATATTGTTGTTTTCAAGTAAATGACCTGCTGCCTCTGAAAAGAAGGTATTTAGTTCGTTTGCTAACTTATTGCTGTCAGTATGATCTGGAAAAAGTTTTATCGGTTTTTTGCTGTTAGTAAGATTTCGAACTGTTTGCCACGTAGCTCGAGATACATTTTCACTTAACTGAATTTTTTTAAGGACGAAGCTGCTTTTTGCTTTGCTTAACTCTCGATCGTAATTAATTTTGTATTCTGTAAAAAGTTTTTTATACGAATTATCTTTTTGAGAAAGGGTTTGAAGTAAAACAACTTGATCCTTGAAATTTAAAAGCTCTGGTGTTATCCATTTTTCTTTTCTACATTTAGCACTATTGTTTTTCCTAAGCTTTTGAGGAGGAAAGTGTTTATTAAATTGAACTAAGAAAATATCCATGAAAACATCCCACAGTTTATTTACATCTCTGGTCGTATCAGAGTACACTAGTTCCCATGAAATTTCTGACAGCTGATTGCAGAATGTCTGTATATTTTGCTCCGAAAAGAAACGTTTATGTTGGTCGTCTTCATTATTGTTAGTTGTGAAAGTTTCAAAAGATACAAGTTGAGCTGTATGATCTGACTTACCGGTATGAATTATTTTGGTAGTATAGTTAAATTTTGATAGTTGAAAAATAATATTATCTAAGCAAGATTTCGACCCACTTGCAATTCTCGTAAAATCATTTATGGCTGGTTGAAGATCGTATGAGCTTAAAAGCGTTAAAAAATCATGTTTTTCTCTGTTTTCTGTTTCTAAATGTACATTAAAGTCTCCTGCAAGAATTATAGTTTTATTTTCGTTGTACAATCTTTCCAATATTTTATCAAGATTATCAAAAAACAATTTTATTGCTGATAAGCAGGATCTATAAATGCAAAGAATCAAAAAAGTTTCGTTTTCTATTTTAAGCTCGACTGCTGAGCATTCTAAAGAACTTAATACCGACATTCCGCATATATCAGACCTTTCCCTACTTACTAAATCTTCACGGCAGTAGTCGGCAGATCCTCCATGTTTATCGGGTTCTCGACAGAAGGAAGAGATTAGTGAGTATTCGCTGATTGCCATTGTGTTAAGGGCATGTTCGCATTGCCAATGTGCTGTCAAACACACTATTTCAGGTTTATTTAAGTTTTGAAGAAGTAGTTCTAATTGTATTAGACCATTTCCCAATGATTGTGTATTCTGGTGAAAAATCCTTATCTGACTGATTTTGTCCGTTTTTAGATTTTTACTATTGTTGGTTTTAGGAAGGTTTCGGCTATGAATTACATTATTTACGGCGTTGATATTTTCTGTTGGTTTAAATAAAAAAAAGTATTGACATGGTTAATGATAGCTTTCGCCAGATACCACTTTCCAACTTTTGTGACATTAATAGATCTAATGACACTTTTTTTTACAACAGAAGAAAGAAAAATCTATAAAACTTGCAAAGCCGATTTAAAAAACACAACAAGTTAGCTAAATTGCGGCAAAAAGAAAAATGAGGCAACAAAGGACTAAAAAATTGTCAAAAAAATTAAAAACATCTAGCAACCGTAATTTCACAAATTTATGTTTTTTTGTTTTGTTTTATTTTTATACTTTTCAATTGGTTTTCTGATGGTGTTGTTCATGTTTTTGAAAAAATCGTAGAAAAGTTTAATCACTGTGCAATTATTAGTTTAACCTATAACTAAATAACCATTGAATCCCTAAATAGAATAAAGACCCACATTGTAGCGGTTGCATTGTCCATCGTCCGGTCAGTTTGTCCTTTCATAAACTAGCTCGAAATCTGGAAGCAAAAGCATATCTGCCTCACAGTTATGAATATCTCCAAGAAACTAATATTTAATTTTGTTTAGGTTTCTAGGAAAAAACATTAAAAGAATACCACAGAAAATGGGGACCTGCGCACGGCAAACTCGAACTGAAAACGATACTTTGCACGCCTTTACGTCATTTTGCGCACGCTTGTTTAATTTGCTATATATTATTCTGTCATACTGAAGTCAAAATATAGAGATGGGCTGGCTGAGCTCCACAGTAACCGACATTGTTTTGTTGACTAGACACGTCAAAAATTTGTGTTCCGAAAATTTCCCTTAATAAATAAGAAAATGTACGATTGTTGTGTATTGTGTATTTAATATTAGATAAATACCTTTCTATGCGCATTTGGTGGATCGTCCATAACCGATGATGGGCCCACTCTTCTTTTTCAATGTAACAAAATAAATCGACACACTGCTGGTCGCGGATGATCTGCCTAATATGAAGCAGGCGTAATAATGTCCATCCATATCAGAAAAATGTAAGGGTAGCTTGAGTAAGGTTGGGTTGGGTTAAATTATCTACCCCCACATTTCTCTGCTATAATATAATGAATTTGGATTTTCACTAAACTTCGAGTTAACAAGGCTAAAAGGAAAACGGGTAAATTTCCTTTAACACGCCCATCGCTTTTATTATTATGATATCAGAACACTCAAAAAATTATTTTATGCTTTTTAGTCCATTTTACAAAAGCTTGTTTTCAAAAAGTTTTTTTTTTAATTTATTTATAGTCTCCAGATCACGTGTCTATTATAAAAAGTAAAAAATTGCCAAGTTTGGTTTGGCAAAAATTACAGTGCCTAGCAAAAAATAGCGTTTATACAAAAGGTTTATTTCACATTCACTACCTTAGCACAATTTTACAAAAACAAACAACAAACACGACCATAACCTCCCGCTCATGCGTTTGGCGTCTTCAAAAATAAATAAATGCGCCCGAAAACACGCAACGCTAAGCCCGCCCGCCCGGCATTGTACTGGAACTGCAAGTTTTGCAGCTCTATTTTTGGCTAGATTTCGCTATCTAAACCCTAGAGCAAGTGCGGCGCGGGGCGAAGGAAGGGGTTCCTAGCCGAGCACAGATCTCGTTAGCCGCCCAGCTACGTTGTGTTGCAATTTAGCAGCGCAACAATGCCTATAACTTCATTTGACTGACTGTGAAATGCGGCCTTCGGCGACGGCGTGCGGCGTCATACTCAACACACGTACGCGATTTGAAAGCCTACTATACCAACACCGGACCGAAAATATACTGCTATTCCAATAATTTTAGAAATCAAATAATTATATTAGAAAAATAGCAGCGGCTGAAAAATAGTCAAATAATGTGAAAATTTTGGGGGTACTGCAGCTCTGCAGCCCTTATGCACTAGACGCCCCTTCTTAGGGCACCCCACATTAACTTTTTAAAATATAAAAAACAATAAACTTCACTAAGTTTTAGTTGGACAGTGGACTAAGTTTGAAAAAAATTTAAAAATATTTGTTATACACGAGAAAAATTGCAAATCTAGACATTAAAATATAACCAAACTAAAATTTTCGTGCAGATTTTTCAATTAATGGTTGTGTTAATGTGTCTAAATAAATTAATATTTTTTAGTCAAATATTTAATCAGTACCGATTTAACAACAAAAATAAATAAATAAATTGTCACACACAAATAGGTAAGTACCTAGTGTTAAGCCATTTGTTGCGTATAGTTTTGACCTAAGCTTAAGATGATAGAGAGTGACTCTCCGGTGTTAAAACTCAACAGCCGCCACTGATAGAGGATGTAGAAGATGACATCCAGAATATGGGAATAAAAAGTTGACGAAAAATAGTACCAGAGAGGGCAGAAAGAAATGCGCATTCAATCTCACTGTATTTCCGCACTCTATTGGTCCTGACATGGCGAGATGTTAATTCTTATTTACGCCAATTTAAGGAATTCTGTTCTTGCCGGACGTACTCATTGGCAGTCATCTTGCTTTTTACAAGCTTTTATTTAGCTTCAGATGTTCTGTTTAACTATCTAACTATCTAACTATCTAACTATCTAACTATCTAACTATCTAACTATCTAACTATCTAACTATCTAACTATCTAACTATCTAACTATCTAACTATCTAACTATCTAACTATCTAACTATCTAACTATCTAACTATCTAACTATCTAACTATCTAACTATCTAACTATCTAACTATCTAACTATCTAACTATCTAACTATCTAACTATCTAACTATCTAACTATCTAACTATCTAACTATCTAACTATCTAGCTATCTAGCTATCTAACTATCTAACTATCTAACTATCTAACTATCTAACTATCTAACTATCTAACTATCTAACTATCTAACTATCTAACTATCTAACTATCTAACTATCTAACTATCTAACTATCTAACTATCTAACTATCTAACTATCTAACTATCTAACTATCTAACTATCTAACTATCTAACTATCTAACTATCTAACTATCTAACTATCTAACTATCTAACTATCTAACTATCTAACTATCTAACTATCTAACTATCTAACTATCTAACTATCTAACTATCTAACTATCTAACTATCTAACTATCTAACTATCTAACTATCTAACTATCTAACTATCTAACTATCTAACTATCTAACTATCTAACTATCTAACTGTCTAACTGTCTAACTGTCTAACTATCTAACTATCTAACTATCTAACTATCTAACTATCTAACTATCTAACTATCTAACTATCTAACTATCTAACTATCTAACTATCTAACTATCTAACTATCTAACTATCTAACTATCTAACTATCTAACTATCTAACTATCTAACTATCTAACTATCTAACTATCTAACTATCTAACTATCTAACTATCTAACTATCTAACTATCTAACTATCTAACTATCTAACTATCTAACTATCTAACTAACTATCTAACTACCTAACTATCTAACTATCTAACTATCTAACTATCTAACTATCTAACTATCTAGCTATCTAACTATCTAACTATCTAACTATCTAACTATCTAACTATCTAACTATCTAACTATCTAACTATCTAACTATCTAACTATCTAACTATCTAACTATCTAACTATCTAACTATCTAACTATCTAACTATCTAACTATCTAACTATCTAACTATCTAACTATCTAACTATCTAACTATCTAAATATCTAACTATCTAACTATCTAACTATCTAACTATCTAACTATCTAACTATCTAACTATCTAACTATCTAACTATCTAACTATCTAACTATCTAACTATCTAACTATCTAACTATCTAACTATCTAACTATCTCACTATCTAACTATCTAACTATCTAACTAACTAACTATCTAACTATCTAACTATCTAACTATCTAACTATCTAACTATCTAACTATCTAACTATCTAACTATCTAACTATCTAACTATCTAACTATCTAACTATCTAACTATCTAACTATCTAACTATCTAACTATCTAACTATCTAACTATCTAACTATCTAACTATCTAACTATCTAACTATCTAACTATCTAACTATCTAACTATCTAACTATCTAACTATCTAACTATCTATCAAATCTTGTGAAGCGTTTTTGACACACTTCCCATTATCCGATTTGGATGAAATTTGGTACACTTATAGTGGTCCCATGAAAATACAACATTAAGAAAAAAATGTCCTCCCACCCCTACCCCTACCCCTTCTATAGAAAAATATGTTTTTGACACACTTCCAGTTATCCGATTTAGATAAAATTTAGTATACACATAGTGGTCCGATGATAATACAACAATAAGAAAAAAATATCCTCCCACCCCTACCCCCACCCCCTTCCATAGAAAAATTTGTTTTTGACACACATCCCGTTATCCGATTTGGATGAAATTTGGTACATACATAGTGGTCCCATGACAATACAACATTATTAAAAAAATGTCCTCCCACCCCTACCCCAACCCCTTCTATAGAAAAATATGTTTTTGACACACTTCCCGTTATCCGATTTGGATGAAATTTGGTATTCACATAGTGGTCCGATGACAATACAACATTTAAAAAAAAATAGCCTCCCACCCCCTTCCATAGAAAATGCGTTTTTGACACCCTTCCCATTATCCGATATAAATGAAATTTGGTATACATATAGTGGTCCGATGACAATACAACATTGAAAAAAAAATCCTACCACTCCTACCCCCACCCCCATCTATAGAAAAATGCGTTATTGACATACTTCCCATTATCCGATTTGGATGAAATTTGGTATACATATAGTGGTCCGATGACAATACAACAATAATGAAAAAATGTCCTCCCACCCCTACCACCCACCCCCTTCCATAAAATGACTTTTATAAAATTTTATATATGCATAAAGGTCCGATGGCAATACAGCCCAAACAAAAAATATATTTCTACCTCTACCACCACCCTCTCCTTGCCCCAATAGAAAAATGAGTTTCCAAACAACTCACGATCAGCGATTTCATTATAATCTAGAATAAACTCTTCTGTTCTGTTATTGAACAAATATTTTCATTTAATAGAGTAGATAGCTGAGACTAAAAAGTAGAAAATAAATTGGTAAAAAAATTTTTTTAAGTCACAAGTTTTTATTTTTTTTATTTAATTTAAAAATAATTTTCTAACATTCTAATATTATCATAATAATAAAAGCGATGGCCGGAAATCAAAGCATAAGTTAATCTAAACTTGTGATCTAAACACTTAAAGAATATTCAACATAGCAGGTCATCAAAGATATGTTTGATGTGCCGCAATGTTATGTCATTGCTATACCTATGTCAGAGAAATTCTGGGGTATCTTGGGTCGGGTTGGGTGGGTTTGGTACCTCTGCATTTTTCTGCTAGATTGATTCTTGCAAATAGTGATATTTAATTGATACGGATATCTTATCGTGCTAACATCGTCAAAATTTCCATCAGTCGGCCATCGCTTTTATTATTATGATAATATTAGAATGTTAGAAAATTATTTTTTAATTTTTAGTGCATTTTATAAAAGCTTGTGACTTAAAAATTTTTTTTTACCAATTTATATTCATCATACATTCTTATTTTTACAACATATTGCAGCAAAGCGGACCGAGCCGCGATATTACCTTTGTAGTAATTTTCGTCCATGTTTACGTATTTTAGGCCGTTTTAGGCATTACAAGCAAATTTTTTACTTTTGCTTTTCAGTTGTTTTTAGTACTTAGTTATTTATTTTTTAAACTTATAAATAGTCTATCAAAAAGAATACATGCTTACATTAATATTTGCCTTATTACTAAAGTTGTTTACAACTTAGGTTAGGTTTGCAAAGCAAGTTTGTTGGTATATGTACATGAGGGATACTTGATCAATTAAAATGATGGGGTACTTAAATTTATATATTATAAATTCGTAATAAAAGAACATCTAATAGGATTATATTTATCATTCATAGATATTTTATTTTTCTAAAAAAGTAAAACTATGATTACTTTACCATAAAAAAATTTACAAAAGACATTGTTTAAATGTAGAACATTATTAAACTGTATAAAGAACCTGGTTTTATGGGTGTGTGTTAAAGTTTGTTTGAAATAGTTTTTTGTTCAACATATATTGCCATTTTTATTTAAATGATTAAGTATCCTCACAGCGAGGATAATTGATCAAAATCCATTGATGCCTTAAAAATAAGTTTTAGCCAGGTAATGTTGTTTTTTATTAAACTTTATTTACACAAAATTCATAACAAAAGAACACTTCATACACTACATCTAATAGAATTATTATTATTGCTATATTAAAAAAAAAAAATATTTTTACAAAAAAGTAAAACGGCGTATCCTCACTTTTCCCTAACCGTCCAAATTTTTTTTTTATCAAAATGTCAAAAAAGTAATTCGAAGGTCTTGGATCAAAAGGTCTTCGAAGAAAGTGTTTTCGATAAACCGACATTAACCCTATTAAATAAAATATATTATTTATCGTAATCGCGACTTTTAAATTTTCAGTTTCTTACGTAGTGCCTACGCATTCACAAAAAAATACTCATTAGCAGGGGCGCACCCAGGATGGGAGAAGGCGTGGTGCGCAGAAGCCAAGGATTGTTTAGATATTTTCCACAAATTTCAAATACCACAAAATACGGCATTATGGTGTCTCAGCCCCCCCCCCAAGACATATTCCTGGGTCCGGTACTGTCGTTATCACACGCTACTGAATTTGATGCATACTAAATAACATCTAAAAGCCCGGGCGCACCTGACTTGATAGCCTGTAATCCGATATAGCCGGCTGCGCGAAGATCGGCGCAAAGCGTTCTTGCTCAACAAGTCTGTGAGCTGGTTTTTAGGTAGGCTGTGCTTCAGAAGTTGTATATATAAAAAAAATTTGTGGAGATTTATCGTTAACAATCTAAGGGACAAGTTTATATAACGCAAGAATGCGGGATTAATGTACATTCATCGGTCAGTTTGTCCTTTCATAAACCATTAGCCTGGTCCCGCGACCCACTGGATTATGTCAAACCATTTGCTTGATGCGATTAAAGGTCTGTTGAAAAATGCCTGATTCAGAGCTAGATTTAACGTGTCAGGGGTCAAATTTGAGGTTATTTGTTATACTAGATTGACCCGTAAAGATTTACAGAGGCTTTTGGGAACAAAGAGCAGTTTTTATGATTTGTTAAAAAAACTTTGTCTGAACCGAAAGAACTTTATTTTCTGGTTTGTTATTTTTCTAGTAAAACTGGTAATTAAAGTGGTACTTTTATTCTCAAAGCCAATAGCCCATACACCAAGACCAATGGTAGGTACAGCTAATTTAAAAAAAATCTGATACGACTGAAAAAACTCGTTTTTATTATAAGCAGTATATATAAACTATATCGGGATGACATTAACATTTTACAGTAGTGTTACGACGTCCAATAAAAGGACTGTTTATTTACTTTTGCATGTTTATATAATAATGAAATAAAACTTGAATAAAACCAGCTAACAATATAAGTTTTTATAAATTAAGTGCATGTTTCTGTTAAATTGAATTTAATTTTAAATTAAATAACTTCATTACCTTTGCTAAATAATACATTAAAAAGTAACTCCGGTCTTGTTTGCTGCAGTTCGGCACCTGAGGTGGGATGATTTAGTTCTATAACAAGTGGGTGCTTGGCCAAATTGGCTGCCTGCAAGCTGTGAAAAAATTCGTGTAATCTTTGCTCTCTCGAAGGGTCATTTTAGAGTACTCAAAGTAGCGTCTGATCTTTCTGAACTTGACTTACTTTTGGCCTACCAGAATATCCTTGTTTCGTTTTAAGTGACTGTTCTTTATTTATATGAAAAACTTCAGTTAATCCTATTTTCGTATAAACTCAAGGTCCAAAAAACTAATGAATTTTTGAGTAAAAAAAATGTGACTCTTTAAGCTGGGATATAATATATAGGGTACCTGCTAATTAATTTATTTACCAGTAGAAACCTTACACCCAGCATAACAGTCTAAATTGCAACACAACACTTAGCTAATATAGAATCCGTTTCCGTAAGAAGTATGTAGTTGTCGGAGCTTGATTGAAAAAAACGAGTCTATTTGCATCCGAATAAATCCGAAAAAAAAAATGAAACAAAACTTGCATGTGTACAAATCGCGAATTGAAAATTTTCCATCGAAAACTGTATGCCGTTGTTGATTAAGGGCCATAGCAGAATACATATCCAGTCGACCTATGGCCATCAAAAGCATCTGATACGCTGTGTCCACTTGTATTTTTGGCAAATTTGGCTAAGGCCATAGACGTACAACAAAACAAAACACAAATAGGCATGCATTTATTATATCTAACTTATTAATTATTAGCGTTTGTAAAATGGATCTTTGTCTAAACACTCTCAATGGTATTCATATGCAAGGTTTTTTGTTTAAACTAGTGGTAACAACTATCTGAGGGCACGGCAGTGCCTCACCAAGTTCGCGCGCCGTAACCATCTTTTCTTGAAACATTTCAGCCGATATTTGACCTATCTAAAATTCTACTTCGGAATGAGCTACTACGAATCTCAAACTTTGCACAGCCGTAGACCTTCATGGAGTTAACAACCCCCCCAAGTTTCATGGAATTCCATAAAATAGTAAAGTAGTTACGAAATTTCAAAAAACGTCGAAATTGCCACTCACTAACTCACTCACTCACTCATGTATAGATCATCAATATTCTACTGTACTTCCAGACATGCTACAAAGCTGACATTTGGCAGACTGATAGAAATTATGACCAAACCCCTGGAAAAAATCAAAAAACCCCAAAATTCTAATTTACTCCCCTCCCCTATACATATAAAGTTATGTAAAAGTAACATTGCCCACTTCCAGAAATGCTAGAGAGTTAAGCTTTGACAGACTGATAGGAACTATGGTAAAACTATAGGAAAAAATTAAAACACTTCAAAATTCTAATTTACTTCCCTCCCCTATAAATGTAAAGTTAAGTAAAAGTAACATTGCCCACTTCCTGACACGCTAGAGAGCTGAGCCTTGGAAGACCGATAGTAACTATGATAAAGCTATAGAAAAAAATTAAAACACCCCAAAATTCTGATTTACTTCCCTCCCCTATAAATGTAAAGTTATATAAAAGTAACACTGCCCACTTCCAGAAACGCTAGAGAGCTGAACTTTTTAAGACTGAAAGACACTATGATAAAATTATATGAAAAAATTTAAAAACACAAATATTTTAATTTACTTTCCTCTCCTATAAATGTAAATTTATATAAAAGTAACATTGCCCACTTCCAGAAACGCTAGAGAGCTGAGCATTGGACGACTGATAGGAACTATGATAAAACTATAGGACGAAATTTAAAAACACGACAATTTTAATTTATTTCTCTCCCCTATACATGTAAAGTTATGTAAAAGTAACCTTGTGCACTTTCAGAAACGCTAGAGAGCTGAGCTTTGGAAGGCTGATAGGAACTATGATAAAACCATAGCAAAGTTTAAAAAAACATTTCCAAACTAGTAAGAACCTTTCATTTTGAAATTTGTATTGGAGAACTTGGCTTTACTTTCATCTCAATTCTTTTTACGGAATGCCATTTTCGCGTACTTGGCTTTTTTTTACATGAAATGATTTTGTTATGATATTAATTGTTGTGCTTATCCTGAAACAAGTGCAGAGATATCGAAGTTTTCATCTTATTAGACATCACCAGACAAAACTGTAAAAGGAAATGTGGATTTCTCCGTAAAAGATTAAGCTGATATCGATATTTATTGCGTGCCAAAATGTTTAGGTGTAACTAAGTAAGAACTAAAATATTATTGTAATATGTGATTCAAAATATAAGAGCCTTACAAATCAAATTATTATGTATGAACTACCTATTTGTTTAATTATTTTCCTCCACAGTTAGTGTTAAAATATATTTTTAAATTATTTTATAAGTTTTCTTGGCCGTTTTTTTTTTCATCTTTAGGTTTAATTTACCTCTCTGTATGTGTCTGAAATTACTTTTACTTTTGCGGTGGCTTCTGGTACAGCCCAATGTAGTCGGATCGGAAACCCCTCTGGAGGAACCCTCATTGTTTCTTAGTTGGCTGAACAATTACGAGACATACCAGATAATTAGCATAGAACTGGAAGCCTAAATTAACGGACTGTAGAGTTTTTTAAACTATGAGTTCATAAGTTTATAATATGTTTAATCTATCATTCTAAATAGCTTTGTTGCAGGTATAGTTTTTGCAAAGTCAGTTGAACAAAGATAAAAGCCGACCATCGGCATATCCTTTAAAGAATGTGACCTAGGTGGCGGTAGATATACTCATGAAAATTATTTCATTTTATTATGGCGTAAACTAAAGAAATATAAATAGATAATAAAACTTTCTATTCCTACACCTACAGAAACGACACTGATTTATTTTCAAACTCTGCATACTGCCGACTAAAGGGGTCCCGAAACGAACACCTGAAAGCAATTAAAGGCGCATCTCAAAAAAATCTGCCAATTAAGTGCCGTCCATCCACCTGGCCTCGGTCGGTCGGAAAACAAATACTTTGTCGTCGGACCGCAAAGAGCCGCGCCTTTTCTCTGTCGGTAGGGTTGAAATTATACCAGGAAGATTTTATATGAATTTGGATAACTTTTGAAGGGCAGAATGAAGCAAAATTTCATGAAATCGATAGAACCCCGTATTAGGAGTTATTCAAGTGACTTTGCAAAAACTATACCATGCGCTTAGACAGCGAACAAAGAATTTGCTTTTGCGGAGACCATGTGCTACTTGAAAGCAATCTATTTTCTTACATATCTATGCTAGAGGATCTTGATACATTTTGGCAGTAGTTTTGCACCAAACCAGAGTTGCGCAACTCTCTCTAACAGTTGGTTTAGTTTGGTTCGAGGTGTTTGATACTAGTTGTGTTCCATCAGGACATTGGACAGTCACAAAACCGTACAAAAAATTCAATTTGCATTACAGGTCGAAGTTGTACTGTTATCGTACATAAAGTTTTCCGATCCAACATAAGCTCACTAGATCACGAAGTTTCTTATCCAACAGGCGACCTAAACCGGTTTTGGACTTTACTGCGAAACACTAGGATCGAAGACAAGCGCATTAGAGAGAATTTTTTAATCCTTCCCCGATATTTTTTGTTGTGTGCGGCCCTGGCGATTCTAAAATAATAAATGGTCTTGAACTATATATATATTATATATATATATATATATATATATATATATATATATATTTATATATATATATATATATATATATATATATATATATATTTATATTATATATATATATATATATATATATATATATATATATATATATTTATATTATATATATATATATATATATATATATATATATATATATTTATATTATATATATATATATATATATATATATCCGCTGATCGTTGTGACATCCAGACGTAAAAATTTTAGATATCTTGTGACATCCTTCGACGCCGTGACATCCAAATTCGGATGTCACAACGTTTTTCCATGTTTTTGGTACAGTCCTGATGGGGAGGGCCCGGGTGTACCTAAATTAAATGGATGTCATAGCATACCATGAGTCTGATGAAGAATACAGCAAAATTTTTAAAAAATTTTGACGCCAAAATTTCCGTGTATATTGGCGCGAGTATATTCAAGAATTGATCCAATTGATATTCATCACTCTGTGACATCCAATATATATTTTCATCGTAATTGCACGCACTTGTAACATCCGTCAAAGCGACAACCTTGCATTATGCCTATTTTATTAATTAAATTTGGTTTATTTTTTATTTTGGGGCGGCTGTTGCTATGTGGTCCAGCGATGCACTTGACTTGCATCTTTGTAAAAATATTTAAAAATGTTAGCATAATAAATAATGTTAGCTAGCTTATTGGGAACATAAATATAAAATATAAATAAATATTCCTTCATGTACCTCAGAGCAAAAGTGAATTAACTAACGGACTTGGATAGGGACTTAATACTATTTGTGAATTGCTATCTCCGTCCTCCTTTTTACCACGTCGTTAAAGTCAGATGAGTAAAAAGAGCGCTAAATTTTAATCTAGCTACGTCAAAACGTACTGATTTATATAGTATATTTTTACCTCTATTCAGTGATTTTTTACAAAAACAAATCTGCTGAATTAAATTAGAATTATTATAAATCAACCAATACGTATATACCGGGTGGGCCAAAAAAAAACCGCACAATTTTTTTTCAAAAGTTATAACTTTTGAACTATTAATGGGACAAACTGCGCTTGGCAGAGAATTAATCAAAGTTTTGACTAATTATAATTATTTGTCAGCGATCTCAAAATCCAAGATGGCGGACAATATTAAAATGTACCCTTTAAAGATGCTGGTTTATTCTTATGTTCCAAACACGTTTGAATTATTTTTTTAAATTAGTAGAAAAGCTGCGTTCTTGCCACGCACAAGGTATGAATCAGCAAAATCGGTTTGATGGTTCTAAAAAAAATATTTTTGTTTCAACCATTGTTTTGAAAATTATACGATTGCCTTGCCAATCATGTCTGCATTTATTTCCTTACAAATTTATTACTACTGAACCTTTGACTTTGATGAAATAAAAAACATCCTGGTGAGAATTGATTGTTTTTTAAAGATCATGATCAAAATTTATCGCCATCTTAAAATTTAAGATGGCGGACAGAATCATACTTGATTCTTAAAAATGGTGGGTTTATTCTTATTTTATGGAAATATTTTAGATTCTTTTTTAATTTATAGAAAAGCACTTTTTTCCCGCGCACAACAAGGTAGAAATTAGCAAAATCGGCGTATTGGTTTCAAAAAACCTATTTCTGTTTTCGTCATTGTGTTACAGATTATACGATTGCATTGCCAACCCTGTCTGCATTCATTTCCTTATAAATCATTATTACCAAACCGATTTTAGAGAAATAAGAAAAATTATGGTGAGAATTGATTGTTCTTTCAAGGTTATAATCGAAATTTGCCGCCATCCTAAAAGTTAAGATGTTGGACAGAGCCATACTTGATCCTTCAAAGAGGCACTTTTATTCTTATTTTTCGAAAATCTTTTAGTTTTTTTTATTAATTTATTGGAAAGTACTACTTTTCTCCCGCTTAATAAAGTACAATTTAATAAAATCGGCGAAGTGGTTCTCACAAAATCTGATTTTGTACAATTGTTTTACCAGTTATGCGATTGCACTGGCAATTTCTGTCAGACATCTTAAATTCTAAGATGGCGGCAAATTTCGATTATAATCTTTAAAGAGCAATCAATTCTTACCACGATTTTTTATGTTTCACTAAAATTGGTAGAATTTATAAGAAAATTAAAACAGGATTGGCAATACAATCGTATAATCTCTAAAACAATGGTTGAAACAAAAATAGATATCTTGAGAACCACCACACTGATTTTAATAATTTTTACCTCGTTGTGTGAGGAAAAAGTAGTGCTTTTTCATAGATTAAAAAAAATCTAAAACATTTTCGGAAAATAAAATAAACACGCCATTTTAAAGAATCAAGAATAATTCTATCCGCCATCTTAAGATTTAAGATGGCGATAACTTTGATCATGATCTTAAAAAAGCAATCAATTATCACCAGGATGTTGTTTATTTCCACTAACATCGGTTCAGTAGTAATGAATTTATAAGTAAATAAATGCAGACATGATTGGCAAGCAATCGTATAATATGCAAAACAATGGTTGAACAAAAATATTTTTTTATAGAACCACTGAACCAATTTTGCTGAATCGTACCTTGTCGTGCCTGGCAAGAACGCAGCTTTCTTACTAATTTAAAAAAATAATTAGAACATATTCGCAACACAAGAATAAACGAGCATCTTTGAAAGGTACATTTTAATTTCGTCCGTCATCTTGGATTTTGAGATGGACAAAAAATGATAAATTAGTCAAAACTCTGATTAATTCTTTGGCAAGTGCAGTTTGTCCCATTAATATCGATTGTATAGTTCAAAAGTTATAATAAAAAAAATGTCCAGGTTTTTTTGGCCCACCCTGTAAAGGAAACGAGTTCAGAAACTGCTTAACCGATTTTATAGAACCCTCCCCCCCTAATTGCGCCTCTAATATATTTATTTATTTAATTCTGCCAAAGTGGCGCCAGCGTCAGTAAATAAAACATATCCAGCTAGGTATAGAGCTACATAACTTATCAAAAATTCGCTAAACATAAGTAAGTACCTAGTCCAGATTCTCTAGATTTTTTTTTTAAATCTAGGTACTGTAGTCATAGATTTTACTGGAATATCGGCCATTTTTTGTGTACCGAGCAAAGCCGATTAGTAATCAGTTTCTATGTGACTATGCTTGGGGGTGCTTCGCACCTCCCTGTTTACGTCTTGGAGGTGCCCTAGCTTAGGACACTCATCGTAAAGGCAAGCTTTATAGGAAGCGAAGCTAACGTCAGGCTTTCTATTTTTTGGTTATTATTTTTGTCATGTTTTTCTCGGTTTCGCATTGGCGGTTCTGTTTTATTTTGAAGATGTTGTTTTACACAGTATGAAGGTACCTAAACTATATATATTTAAGTAATAAAAAAGTTATGCTGCAAACTATCTTGAAACTGTATCATTATTAAATAGATCTTTAGACTGTGTTAAAACCACATTTTTAAAATAACAACGAGCCGCCAATGCGAAACCGAGGAAAACATGTTAAAAATTATAACCAAAAAATATAAAATCAGAGTTAGGCTTCGCTACCTGTAAAGCTTGCTTGACGATGAGTGACCTTAGCACTAGCCCCTTATTACCCCCGTAGTGGGCGCCCCTGTAGGTATTCTATATTTGCAAACGGCCGGTCCGCAATCGGCCAGCCCTGGGCTGAGTTGAGTATGTATACTTCGATTTAAATTCGTCTCTCTGTGACATCCACACTTACATAATTATGTTTTCGTTTTATTTGTGACCCCGCGTAGAAATCATGCAAAAGCTGTTCCGGCAAAGTGTTTTTTTGTTTGCAATCAAAGTTTATTGAATTTAAAGGTAAGTAGATCTGAGGACACGGCAGTGCCTCGCCAAGTTCGCGCGCCGTAACCATCTTTTCTTAAAACATTTCAGCCGATATTTGACATACCTAAAACTCTACTTCGGAATGAGCTACGAATCTCAAACTTTGCACAGTCGTAGATCTCCATGGAGTTAACAACCCCTCCAAGTTTCATGGAATTCCATAAAGTAGTAAAGTAGTTACGAAATTTCAAAAAACGTCGAAATTGCCACTCACTGACTCACTCATTCACTCATGTATAGATCATCAATATTCTACTGTACTTCCTGACATGCTACAAAGCTGAAATTTGGCAGACTGTTAGAAATTATGACCAAACCCCTGGAAAAAATCATAAAACCCCAAAATTTTAATTTACTCCCCTCCCATATATTATGTAAAAGTAGCATCGCCCACTTCCAGAAATGCTAGAGAGTTGAGCTTTGGCAGACTGATAGGACCTATGATGAAACTATAGGAGAAAATCAAAAAACCCCAAAATTTTAATTTACTCTCCTTCCCTATACAATTAAATTTATGTAAAAGTAGCATAGCTCACTTCCAGAAATGCTAGAGAGTTGAGCTTTGGCAGACTGATAGGAACTATGATAAAACTATAGGAAAAAATTAAAACACCCCAAAATTCTAATTTACTTCCCTCCCCTATAAATGTAAAGTTAAGTAAAAGTAACATTGCCTACTTCCAGACATGCTAGCCGAGCTTTGGAAGACCGATAGTAACTATGATAAAGTTATAGAAAAAAATTAAAACACCCCAAAATTCTAATTTACTTCCTTCTCCTATAAATGTAAAATTATGTAAAAGTAACACTGCCCACTTTCAGAAACGCTAGAGAGCTGAACTTTTTAAGACTGACAGACAATATGATAAAACTATATGAAAAAATTTAAAAAGTCCAATATTTTCATTTACTCTCCTCCCCTATAAATGTAAAGTTATGTAAAAGTAAGATTACCCACTTCCAGAAACGCTAGAGAGCTGAGCATTGGAAGACTGATAAGAACTATGATAAAACTATAGGACAAAATTTAAAAACACGACTATTTTAATTTATTTCCCTCCACTATACATGTAAAAGTAACATTGTGCACTTTCAGAAACGCTAGACAGCTGAGCTTTGGAAGGCTGATGGGAACTACGATAAAACCATGGAAAAAAATTAAAAACCTCAAAAATTTAAGTAAAGCATTGCAAAAATTTTGAACAATATTCCGCATATTTTACTACTTTAAAAATTAAGTATTATCCAATTCCTTTAAAAAAGAAGTGAAATCATAACAAAAACATTTCATGGAAAAAAAGCCAAGTACGCGAAAATGGCATTCCGTAAAAAGAATTGAGATAAAAGTAAAGCCAAGTTCTCCAATACAAATTTCAAAATGAAAGGTTCAGACAGACAGACAAACAGACGGCGCAACAAAAAAGTTTCAAAATCATCTGAAACGCAAAGATATATAAGCTCACACTACTATAGTATAGTAGTCGTGTCAGCTAAAATCGTGGGGCGCTTTGTGCCATATTTTCTATGTATATCGAGAGCCCGGCGTTTTTTTCACAATAATACTAGTATTTTTCGTTCATTATTGTTTTCAACTAATATTAAGAATTATTTTTAACTGTTTAGTTTGAAGCGTGTTTTTTAGTTTTTTTAACTATATTTATTTTAGCTCACACATATACTATACTATAGTAGTGTGAGCAATGGTGATCCTAATTTTTTCGAGAAAAAAAAAGTTGCTCCGATTTCAAAATTTTTTATATATCTTTGCGTTTCAGAAGAATTTGAAACTTTTTTGTCGCGCCGTCTGTCTGTCTGTCTGTCTGTCTGTATGTCTGTCTGTCTGTCTGTATGTCTGTCTGTGACGACCAACGCGCATTTGGTACCTAGGCTTGGTCCTGGGTCGAGATGGTCCCATTTAAAAATGAACAAAATCCACCGAACACAAACCAAGTAAAAGGGTGGGGGTAGATTTCAAAAATTGGAGTTTATGTGAAAATATGGCGTGTGATATCGAACGAAAGGTAATTGAGTCAGCAGTTAAACAAAATACATTTTAGTTTATTTTAAAAAAAGGGTGGGGGTAAATGTCAAAAATTCCTTAGGAAAATATGGCTTGTGTAGTATTAAACGAAAGGTATTTGAGTCTGTAGTTGAATAAAATATATTACAGTTTTTAGTTTTACTGTCATAAATAAGTTTAAATTCGGATCATTTTACTATAGCAAAAACCAATATTGCTGCGCTTGCACTAATTTATGCTATAAAAGCCGATGCTGGATAATAGACCGGCATCACTCTAGCAAGTGATCAACCCAGTACACCACTGAAATACGTGATCCCTACGAACCCAGTACACCACTGAAATAATGTGGTCCCTACTTAACATAACTAAGTAAAACCTCACTATGGTGGTTACGCTTTATGGCCCATAAGGCCAACTCTCTACGGCCTATAAGGTCTATTTCGTATGGCCCCTAGGTCAAATCTCTCCAGCCAGCATCCCTTTTTTTACATTATTTAATTATTTATAGCAATAACCTGAAAATGTGGATTCTTTATACTTAATTTTCATATTTCCCTAAATCCCTCAGTGGGCACTAAATAACAAACCTATGACATATATGGTAGAGATACCACTTGTCACAAATATAGTCGTGACAATATTAGCTTACACGTACACTATAATTAAAGTACCTAGTGTGAGCGTAGGTGCCCATATATTAGCAGAGTATTTTTTTTAGTCCTTGCCGTATATTCATCTTGTAAGCCTATTATGACATCAATAACGTGCTTGTATATTTTATTTGTTATTTTCTTCCCCGTGAGATCCAGTGTATATTTTTCTTATTTGCATACAAATACCTGTAACATATTTGCACACATTTGTGACATCCCTAACGTCTTTGTATATTTTATTTGTTATTTGTTTCCTCGTGACATCCAGTGTATATTTCTTATTTTTATAGAGGTGCTTGTTACATCCGTTATTTTATGAAACATTGGCAACATTGCTGGATGTCACAAGTTAACACAAATATTTAGGGATGTTACAACGTCAAAATTTTTTGTATATACAATGGACGCCACAAAGATATGAAAAATTTTATTTCTAAATTTGTGAGTTTATACAAATATTTTTATGGAATTAAAAATAAAATATTTTTTATTACATTTCATATTTTTTATTTTTGGATAACACCAGGTTTTAAAGTGGATGTCACAAAAACCGACTTTTTGTTGGATGTCACAAGATACAACGGTCGAGTATATATATATATATATATATATATATATATATATATATATATATATATATATATTATATATATATATATATATATATATATATATATATATATATATCTACCAAAGTTCAAGCAACAAAATGTGATTTTCTAAATTTTTTAGAACTATTACTATCTATATTTGCTAAAAATGAATAAAATCACAAAAACTTTGTGAATATTGAGATCTTCTATAATATGTAGGTAATTTCTCAAATATTTTTAAGTCAAATTACAAAATACAAATAAATAAATATATAAATTTAACGTTAAAATTTGATATTACAAAAAAAGAGATATTTTTTCAAGTTTCAACAAGAAATAAGTGCTTCAGTTTTGGCTATATTTAGTTTATTAGGCAGTCTGTAGTGGTTTATAGTTTGCAAATATGAATTAAATTACTGTATTTTTTACTGCGTTTTAAAGAACTAAAATTAAAAATAATTTTTGATAATCCTATGTAATTACAAAATAATGTGTAAGAAATAAAACTAGTGTGGCCGTAATTTTTTTTCAATTTATATACAGTACAACTTGAGTAATCCGGACACATATCGTTCTGGTCAATGCCGGATTATCGAGGTATCCGGACTACTGGGACTATTTATTTTTTTATAAAAATCGCAAAATTTCATACTAAAATACCTTTATTTCGTAAAAGTGCTTATATAAAAAAAGGTAAAACTTTAAAAATCAATCCAATGTTATAAAAATATAAAACTACAAAAAATGTTCCTATGTAGGTACATACATACCTATGTAAAACTTAAACTGCATAAGTTTAAAAAGTGTCGTTTCTTGAACTTGTCAAGCCAACCAGAGCTCGCCAAAAAATCATCTTTTTGAGTTCTGCGTTCATAAAAATGCTTCGCTTTTGTTCTTAAAAGATATGAAGAAACAGGTATGTGGGCAAACCGTTGTTGTAAAAGCCCATTGTATAAAGCAGCCTCAACTTTAGGATTATCTGCTGCTGCCACTTTTCGAATTCTGTGTATAAAAAAAATGCGATAAACTTGGAGAACACCGGCAAAAATCGGCGAACCTAAAAAACAAAAATACATCCCAGACGCATACCTGTCCCTTGATATGATTTTGACACAAAGTTCCTTATCTTGTCTTTATTCTTCTTTATATCAAAAATCGTGGATCTAGGCACTCCAAAATTTGAAGCCGTTTGACGGATACCTTCTTCCGGATTTATCTGTATTCACATTTTTTGGTGAGTGTTAATGTTTTGTGACGCCATTTGTATGGAGCCATCGCTGACGTGTCTCGTACATACTTACGACTGAATAGAATAAATTGAATGCAGAAATGCCTACAATTATTACGTCGCGTGAAACTTGTTAAGACAGGAAAATTATTGTTATGTTTCTTTCATATGAACCGTCTTGTTGTTTCTTAGGCTAGTGGCTAGTTTTACACGCAATATAGGCTCTTCTTTCACGATTGGCTAAACGTTTCAACGTCCGGTGTAGAAAGGTAAAATTTTAAAAATGTCTGGTTTATAGAGCTATCCGGATTACTGGAGTCTCCGTTTTAGCGAGTGTCCGAACTACTGAAGTTGTACTGTACATTAAGCAATTTTGCAAACTAATTCACAAATCTCTTTTTTCTGTGTGTAACTTTAATTTGGAGCTCTCAAGGTTATCCTTTGCCTTCGATCTAACTTTACGCGAGACGTAGAAACCTACCCTTTCTTTTAGTCACGTAACTTGAGGCATATAACCACATAACTAAAGTAAATCGATCAATTTTTTTAGACTAGTTATTTGGTCGTACCATCTAACTAAAACAGTTTTCGTATTGTATTGCGCCAGCTTTTGGGTTTTTCGTACAATTTTATGACTGTCCAATGTGATGATGGAACGGACTCATTGATTGGTACTTTCAGGTTGCCAACATATCATTAATAATCCTAAAAAACTTGCCACTGTGCCGCCACCTAAAATGTTATGAGGGCTGTCCAATGTCCATAGAGCGTATTACCCGCGCGGTTTTTTCTTTTCTTGGGCTTTGATTAGTTGATTTAATAATTTCAGCCCATCAAAGCCTGAGAAAAAAAATACGTGCGAATAATACGCTCCATGAACAGCCGGCCTAAACCAATAATATTAAAGACAAAGACAAAGAACGCGGATGACGTTATTAAAATGTCGCAAATATGTGTGATTTGTGTTGTCAAATTTTCTAACATTAAATAATTAAATAAAACACTTCAACACAATCACTATATCATAAAACTGTCTCTGCTACCGCACTGTTTTCAAATTTTATAGCCATACGTTCCGAAATGTATTGGACGTTCCCATGCAGAGACTTTAATATTTATATCGAAGTTTTCGGCCGTTCAACTGGAATTCTATTCCCCATATTTTATTCCGATTCAATTATTTCAGGATCCGATAAGTTTCTATACCACTACAGAATTTTCGATTTATGAAAATTCTGCAGTGTCTACGCTATTTGCTTATACTTTACGCATTGAGGGACGTTGCAAATTAATGAATAAAAACCAGCAGTGGCGTATATAGAAAAAAGTTTCGGGGTGGGCCCGAGGCAGTTTGGGGGGGGGGGCCGAAACCCCATTAGGCCGTATTTTATGCTATTTTATGTTTGTATTCAGGAAATATGTGGAAAATATCTAAAAAATTCTTAGCTTTGGGGGGGCCCGGGCCCCCCAGCCCCCCTTATATACGCCACTGAAAACCAGCAACCTTTTGCCAGATACACAACAATTAATATTGTTTATATTCGGTTTGGTTTGTATGAGGTAATAGATGCAATCAAACTAGTTTTGAAAAAGTTATAATAGGGTCTAGGATAATTGCCGCCATCTTGCCAATAGTTTAAAAAATGCTTTATAAAAAGAAATTTAAAAGATGTTTACCTTAATAAATTAACAAAATTATAACTTTACCCACGACGGCACGGCGGCGACTCATCTTCGCGGCGAATTATCCGAGCGGCGAGTCGTTTGTTTGAATTTAACTGGTGGTTTGGGGCAACGAGTTTTTTTTCATGGTGGCAAAACGGGGTACCTTTTTATACTTAGTAACCTATACCCCATTTTGCGCCAAAATTTTTATTTGCCATAAATGTGTTATTTGGATGTATTTTGACCTATCCTAGCTATATCGTCGTGATGTCTCTCTGTGTGCCTGTGTATATTATTTCTGCCCGTAACCGCCGATTTTCATAAAATTTTTAGATAAAATAGTCTTTCACACTCTTACGAGCTGATCAGATTTTGGTCAAAATCCATTAATGATAATGACAGTTTTTTGACAATTAAATCTTAAAAAAAAGCTAAGTATTTAACGGAGCATCGTATCAATACACTGTTCGGAATATACTAGACAATATTTTGCTCAATAATAATTCGTGTTATAACCAAAAACTTTTTAGGAGGTTTAGTTTCTGAGATATTTACATAAAACTGTTTTCAAGGCTAATATATTATCATGGCTTCACTTGAAGTGTGATAATAGGCTAGCTAGGAAGGTGTCAGATCCGTCATGGGTCCATTTATTTTTTGGTACCATCATTTATGTGAAAGTTGTATTTTATGTTGTCTTTGCAAGAAATGGGCGCAAAATTCATGTAGGAGAGTCGACAGCGATGACTAGGTCTCTCTAATTCTTTATAGATTTTCTAAATACTAAATTTAATAACTATAAATATATTTTTTCTTACAACTTTTTATTCTTTAAATAAGTATTTTAAACTTGGCTAATATTTTATTAAATAAAACTTGTCTTACAAAAATATTGAATCTACATTATACAACCCCATTTTATCCCATATGCAGGGCCAAATTCGGCAAAACCAACTTTTTACAAAAATAAAAATAAGAGCATGATGGAGTTCTAAATAGCTTTAATTTAAAATTAAAACATAAAGATAACATAGCTAGCCAACCTAATTCCAAATGTCGAACGCAATGTTAATTATTCAATAGAAGAAATAAGCCTATAAAATTAAGTATCCTATTTTGCCCCCTTTCCCCTACAAAGTTCTCTAATCAATCGGGTTCTTGTAATTTTGATTGGCCCCATCACTAATCGCTGTTATAATAAAATGTTCAATCATATAGATATCAGATTCAGAAATTTAGATCAAGGAAGTTTAAGGAAACTCTTTCTTAAGCACTCTCCGACATCCTTGGAATAATTGATACAAAAAAAACAATTTTAATTAATTAATCCACGATTGTCATAGGACCATTGTTCCCATTTTATAGTGTTAAAATTCAATATTTAGATGGGACCTCTGGGGTAAACAAGATTTCCTGATTTACCTGAACTTTTCCCAATCGCTGACTATAAATTGGACCAAAGATAAGAAAAGCATAAAGAGTGTTAATAAATTGTGATAATAAAGAGGTCTGCAGTCGACACAAAGGCGTGGTACTGTAGGCATTTGCCCATACGGTTTTCGTACAAGGGCGGCAAAACGAGTAAAAAATTACTAAACCTCTTTTAAAAGAGGAAAAAAAGCGGCAAAATAGTTTTAGCAAATAATGATGACAGCATTGGAGTAAGCATAGGAAATAAAATTTTTTACCCAAAATATTTAATTAATTGAATTAATAAAAACGGTAAATCTATTGTTTACTTAAAACACTTTGACTGTACCTACACTAATGCACTTTGCATTGTATACATTGTTCTGTAGCACGCGGGATAGAGGCGGTCATTTGCTCTAAAATATTGTATCATAACAAAAACATTTCATCTAAAAAAAAAACCAAGTATGCGAAAGTGGTATTCCGTAAAAAGAATTGAGATAAAAGTAAAGCCAAGTTTTCCAATACAATTTTCAAAATAAAAGGTTCTTACTAGTTTGGAAATGTTTTTCTAAACTTGGCTATTACGGCTGCAAATGACTCTTAGGCACATTGCTAAATTGAACTTAAAGAAAAGTTTGGCTGGAATAGAAAAAGTTTAAAAAAACATTTCCAAACTAGTAAGAACCTTTCATTTTGGAAATTGTATTGGGGAACTTGGCTTTACCTTTATCTCAATTCTTTTTACGGAATACCACTTTCGCCTACTTGGCTTTTTTTTACATGAAATGTTGTTGTTATGCACCTTCCTGCAGCTCACTATATTTTTTTAAGAACTACAAGTTGATTTGAAAATAGATTTAGTTTCACTCTGGGGAAAAGTGGCGTTTTTTTACGGGTCCTTAAATTTTGTCATTTTAATAAAAGTGTTACCTTTTTAAAAATTCACTAAATGGAAATTAGTGCAACGTAATAATCAACTAAACTCACCCAACATCTGAACAGACATGCCTCAATATTAAAAAAAAACAACAAGGGATTTTTATCATTTCTATTTTCATTTTGTTGACCACAATTTTTTGCACTCCAATTTTATTTAAAAAAAAAAATCTGAGAATGCGTCTAATGTGAGTCTATGCTACTTATAAAAACTTAATTATTAATATTCCTTGAGGACAACTTTTACCGTCCCCGTAATTTTTTTATTTACACCTCTGTGCGGCCCTGTGTATATTATTTAAAAGTATGACGAATTTATTTAGCATTGATGATAATCTTAGTGAACCTTTTAGTCAATGGTGAGATATTTCGAAAAGCAATCATCGCATACAAACTGGTCAAAATCCCCTTTTGTCTGGAAAAGGACTCATCCCGGAAAATCCTTCTCGTTAACCGGCCAATCGAATAGCCTCCTCTATTGGTTTTGGTTATTTCAGTTTTTCTCTAAAGATTTACGAGGATTAAATGCATTTGGCAAACAAATCCAGGTTATGTGTGTTATACAGGTTAAAACCTAAAAAGATGTTTATATATTTTAAGTGAAACCACTGAATTCTATTAACAAAATTCATGTCCCGTGGGCTAGTTGTGGAAGATTTTTTAAAACTGCCTTAGATCGATGGGTTCACAATTATTGTAAGTGACCGGGTGTTTGCCTCCACTTTTAGTGGGGTCTCAACCTTGGCTTATAACTTTGGCTAAAAATAGTTTTACAAAAAAACTGTTCATACATTTTTTGTTTGCAAGAGAACGCCAATTAGCACAGTAAATAAATTAAATTTATATCTTAAAAAGAAACAAAGATATTGAAAAAATACAAAAAAAATATTAATTTTTTTTACCCGAAAACAAAATTCAAGAATGTAGTTTTAGACTACCAAATCGATTGGTTATAGATCACTAAATTTTAGATCACTGGGTGTTTGCCTCAAATTTAAGCAAGAGCCATGTCTTTTCACAAACTTTTGCTTTTAACTTTTGCCACATAAACTTTAGAGAAAAATTGTTTGAGTAATACTTTGTTGGCAATAAAACAAAAATTTAATTGTCGTTATAACAAGCTTTAGAAAACAAGAAATAAAAATATATTGTTATTTTTTAAATATGAAGAAATTATAAACATTCCATATTGAACAAGAAAGTTTGGACTACTTTCCATTGATTGGTGTTCACTGAATCTTAAGTTGCTGGGTGTTCAGTCATAAATTTAAGATGGCGGCTTTTTCATATTTTTTTTTGGCTAATATGTTATTTTAATTTTTATAATTAAAAAAAAAATATATTTTTGTTAGTTTATAAGGTATGAAACTAATTTTACTATATTTATATTCTCTTGCAAACCAAAAGGTATTTACAGTTTCTTTGTGAAACTAATTTAGCAAAAGTTATAAGCCAAAGTTTGTCAAAAAAATTGAAAATGCCGCCATTTTGGATTTATGACATCATATAAGCCCCCTACTCTAATTTAAGGCAAACACGCGGCTACTTAACATTAAGTGATCCATCATCAATTGATCGAGGCTAGTGTTAAAGTGTTTTCCTCAATCTTATCTTCTTAAAAACTAAAAAAAATAACAATATATTTTACAGTTCTTGAGATTTAAAGCTTACTAAAAGGATAATTTAATTGTTGTTCAATTGCAAACAAATCACAACCTATACAATTCTTCTGTAGTTGAGTTGATATGGCAAAAGTTGAAAACAAAAGTTTGTGAAAACACCAAGCGAATTAAAATTGAGTGATACATAACGAAGTAATTTAAGGTAGTCTAAAACTTTCTCTCTCAATTTTTTAGTAATTTTTTAAATAATGTACTGTAGATTATTTGCATTAGATCTCATTTAATATTTCTGCAACTTGCCATTTCTAAAGTTTTGTAGATAGGGCAATTTTGTCAAATTTAAAGGCAACTTTACTACTCAAATTAATATGCAAAAAAATATATATATTTCTTATTGCCTTACTACGATCTCACGACAGTCAAAACGACGGGGTAAGTAGAAATATTTTCATTCTAAACTACCTACATTTGACCACAAACTTAAGTATTAAAACTGCAGATAAAGTGTTTCCTTCAAAAAAAAAATATATTCTTCCATCTCCCTCCATTCAGCAAACGTCTCTCTGTCTCTGTCAAGATTTTAATTGTCTTGCGCATTAAACGACAAATAACTGCACCGTCGGCGTCGACAAAAATCTGTACCAAAAAGGCTCTTTCGAACTGTCAAATATAGATAAAGTTATCGTTCCTAATTTAAAAATACTAAAAACCTGAAAGCATAAAATGATTGAGATATACCTTTAATTTGATCATTTTATTCGATAATGAAAATGTTTTATAGTATACTTATGTTTTATGTTCCAAATATAAAGTTTAAGCAAAGCTCAAACTTGGCATAATCTAATCAGACAAAACACAAACCTTAATTAGCAAATTGTCTGGCCCGAAAACAAAACAACATCGCTGGCAACAAACGACGATTGTTGTGTCGAATTAGGCAAAACGCAAAACGGCGTAAGCTAAACGGTGGCCAATTATACGCTTCAACTAAGATAGGAATTCAAATGTTTACACAGAAAAGAGATATTTTTTAAACTGCATTTAATGCTAAGTTTTTATACTGATAAATATATTAATTATTATAAAATTAAAAGAAAACTATTTATTATTGTGATTTAAAATTACCAAAATTTCTATACCTACAATTTTAAAATCTATGCACTCCATACCTCTAAAGCCTAGGGCTTGTGTGCATATATGGTTTTCTTATGAGCATGAAGTTAGCGAAGCACCCATCGCAGATCGAATCGGGACTAGGTGGATAATTTGCCGTTAATTAGTCGTGAAATAGTTGTGGAAAAATTAATTTTGTCGCTCTTATTTTTGACCGTTTTTGAGGGTGCTTCGCTAACTTCATATGAAGTTAGCGAAGGAACCTCGTAAAAATGGCTTTTATCAAAATCGAATATGGTGGATAATTTTCCGCTAATTAGTCGTGAATTAGTTGTGGAAAAATTAATTTTGTCGCTCTTATTTTTTACTCTTTTTTTGGATGCTTCGCTAACTTCATATTTTGGCACCCATCGCAAATCGAATCGCTACTAGGTGGATAATTTGCCGTTAATTAGTCGTGAATTAGTTGTGGAAAAATTAATTTTGTCGCTCTTATTTTTGACCGTTTTTGACGGTGCTTCGCTAACTTCATATGAAGTTAGCGAAGCACCCTCGTAAAAATGGCTTTTATCAAAATCGAATATGGTGGATAATTTGCCGCTAATTAGTCGTGAATTAGTTGTGGAAAAATTAATTTTGTCGCTCTTTTTTTTTACCGTTTTTTGAGTGCTTCGCTTAATTCATATAAAGTTAGAGAGGCACCCAAGAAATACTCAAAACTAAACGCGACCTTAATTTTTCCACAACTAATTAACGACTAATTAGCGGCAAATTATCCACCATATTCGATTTTGATAAAAGCCATTTTTACAAGGGTGCTTCGCTAACTTCATATGAAGTTAGCGAAGCACCCATAAAAACGGTCAAAAATAAGAGCGACAAAATTAATTTTTCCCCAACTAATTCACGACTAATTAACGGCAAATTATCCACCTAGTAGCGGTTCGATTTGCGATGGGTGCCAAAATATGAAGTTAGCGAAGCACCCAAAAAAAGGGTCAAAAATGAGAGCGACGAAATTAATTTTTCCACAACTAATTCACGACTAATTAGCGGCAAATTATCCACCATATTCGATTTTAATAAAAGCCATTTTTACGAGGGTGCTTTGCTAACTTCATATGAAGTTAGCGAAGCACCCTCAAAAACGGTCAAAAATAAGAGCGACAAAATTAATTTTTCCACAACTAATTCACGACTAATTAACGGCAAATTATCCACCTAGTCACGATTCGATCTGCGATGGGTGCTTCGCTAACTTCATGCTCATGGTTTCTTTGATTGATATGGTTAAAAAAGCAAGCTTGTACAGATTATGTTTTTAAGGTTTGATTATTGTCTGCAAAAATAATTTGTTTAATAAATTTTTTTTTATTCTAAATAAGTTCTCCTAGGTCTATATTTATTTTTGTTTCCTTCGACAATTGATTGAAGATTTTCGGATCTTAAATGTAACCTGAATTTTGAACGCGACCAAATCTCGTAAATGGTACTTGCACAAATGAAGGTTTTGTCTTGTATTTTGTAAATTTTTTGCGCTTGGGGTAAGTAAAAATTTATAGTGCTTAGCCTTACCGCATAAAGTTTTTATAACGTATTTAAAAAAAAATTCTACAGTGCGATTTTTTTTTAATAGTACTTTACTACTTTTTGTGTTTTTTGGTTTTGGCTACTGCGGCGGGTTCTTTTTAGAAAAGTACCTAACAACCTACCAACTGTTTTTCTATATTGTTACAATTTTCCTTAATCTTGAGCCCCACTGTATGGTCCAATTAGGAAATATCAACACGAGCACGATAATACTGATTAAAACGGATTTACAGTAAAGTCCGGATACAGTGAACTCGAGGATTGCCCGGAAACTGGTTCGCTATATCCGAGGTTTATTATAAAAAGTGCATACCTAAGTAAATTTTTTTTAGGTATTTTGAACGTGGTTTGCTATATCGTCGCCCTAGATGTGAATGGTTCTAACCCACAAAATATTCGTTTTTTAATTGCTACTGTAGGCTTATTTAAAAATGTTCACATGTTATGGAACTAAATGAATCTAATCCCAGAAAATGTATTTTAAATGATTTCTAAAAATTTCAAAAAAAGTTAAAAAGTGGATTTTTATGCTACCCAAAATGTTTATATCCATATTACTCAAAAGTAACGTTTTGTGTGATAGAACCTTTCACATCTAGTAGGACGATATGCAATCACTAATAGTCATAAAACTAATCATTGGTTGATAATTTATTTTAATTCTAATTGTATTTTTTTTGTCCTGTTGTCGGGACCGGCCCACCGAGCATTTTTTGTTTTCCGATGTGGCCCATTCACCCCTGACTTGTGTGTTAATCCAACGTAAACCCCCCCCCCCCCCTTCGTCGTCTCGTAGTAGTTTTTCCACCTTATATAGGTATGAAGCAAGGGGCTCAAGCCCACCCAAAATGATCAGCTAATTGCGCTCCCTTAAAGTTAAAAAGAACTCTAGAGTTTTCTGCGATTAGTCTCATGTTACTACCATCCTAGTCCGGCAGATAGGTGAAAGAATTGCGCATTTAATGATAGAAGTCTATAATTTGGACCAAATATACTACATATATAAAGGTTTAAATTTTGATATGAGGCCATCTTAGACTTTGCCTTTTACAGTAATGGCGGACATTCAAAATTTTTAAGGAGCCTTGGAGAGGAGGGCGTGTGAAACAGAAAAAAGTTTATTTGAAGATTTTTTGTTAGTTTGACCGTAAAAATAATTCCTGTTATTAAAAAATCAAATTTTTTTAATTTTTTTTTGGCCTGATGACGTCAATCACAAACTGTGCCAGCGAGTCCTTTTATTTGAGATTCAAACTTAACGTAGAGCTCTGAAATTTGGCACACTAATAAGCATCGACAAACTAAATCGAAATGGATTCTTGCATTTTTTCGATTTGAGCCCCCCCACTCGTCGCTATAGGCATAATATGTGAAAACAGAAAATTTGACATGGCATAATTTGTTTACACCTGAAAGACACAATTTTAATTAACAATCGATAATTAAAATAAATTGGTGGCGTCCTAAAATATGTCACTTCAAACTAGCACCACTTTTTGCTAAATTTTGATGGTTTTATGGCAAAAACTGAAAAAGTACCAACCTGATCTAAAAATTTTTCTCTGATATTTATAGATCTTGGTAGGCCCTATCGATAAAGTTATTATAAATTTTTAATTTTGACGTCTCTGTTTCGAGATATGGGCAAATAATTGGAATTTAAAAAAATGCTGTTTTTGAAAAACACAACGACCAACCCGCATAACTCAAAAACCGCTTGTCCGATTTTAATGAAATTTGGTACATAAGTCGGGTCTTGGGCCGTGATGGTCCCATTTAAAAATGAACAAAATCCACCGAACGCAAGCCAAATAATAGATTCCAAAAATTAAAGTTTATGTGAAAATATGGCGTGTGTGATATCAAACGAAAGGTAATTAAGTCTGGAGTTAAAAAAAATGAATTTTAGTTTATTTTTTAAAAAAAGGTGGGGGTAGATGTCAAAAATTAGAGTTTATGTGAAAATATGGCGTGTGTGATATCAAACGAAAGGTAATTGAGTCTGGAGTTAAACAAAATACATTTTAGTTTTTTTTTAAAGGGTGGGGTGTAGATTAAAAAAATTTGAGTTTAAGTCAAAACATAGCTTGTGTGGTATCAAACGAAAGGTAATTGAGTCTGGAGTTCAATAAAATATATTTCCGTTTTTAGTTATATTAGCTCACACGTACACTATAACTATAGTACCTAGTGTGAGCTTAGGTGCCCATAGATTGACAGAGTATTTTTTTTGGTTGCGAGGATTTAGCAGCACATAGCTATGCATCATTATTAACCTTTGACGCAAAAATATGAATTTTAATTTTTTTGTGGGTTACGCCATTTTAGAATTAGGGTGACGATATGCTAAAAGTTTATAGATAGTTGCTTAAAACTTTCAGTGTAAGGTATTTACAGAAATAGGCGGTAGTTTACTTTAAACAAAGAGAAGATACATAGGGCTCAGGAAAAGAGTTAACTGCTTTTTAGCAAATAGCTAATTGACCGTATCTATATTAATGTTTTTATTGTGTTTTTAAATTAATATTTCTCTAACATCCCACCAAAAAGAAACGAGTGCAATTATTATAGCCCACTTCAAGTAAAGTCATGATATTCAGCCTTAACAACAGTTTTTTGTAAATATCTTAGAAACTAAAGCTTGTACGAAGTTTTTGGTTATAATATAAATTGTTGAGTAAAATGTAGTATATCATATTCTAAAAACGGCATATTGATACGACGCTCCATTAAAAAGTTAGCATTTTCTTAATTTTTTAATTGTCAAAAAACTAGTCATTAGCATTAATGCATTATGATCAAAATGTAATCAGCTCGTAAGAGCGTCAAATACCATTTTATGAAAATCGGTTCAACGGTTTAGGAGCCATCTTGTTACGGAAAGAAATAATATACACACACACACAGATTTTTTAAAATTAAATAATGATCGATAGATTTTTTTAAATTAAATAATTATCGATAGTTAACTTTTTAATTATTAAGCAAAAGCGTGCAAAGAAAATACTTCTTTTTTAAATATTGTCTACTATTGATATTTAAAATGTTATTTTTCAGCATAAAATGCGGCTAAGTTTAATGAAAATCCGTGAAAAAGCTTTTTGAGATATTTCGTTGAAACAGAAAAAATGCTTTTAAAAACATCGTCATAATTTGATGAGAAAAATTTATGGGAGGCCATAAAACCAAAACGTGAGGCAATAAAACCCTAATTCAATATTTTTAATTATCACCCCCTTCATCTTCTTTCTTTCAGTAGCGTATCTACTCGAAAATGACTACGTTATTTGTGACTTAATATTGCTCCTCACTGCTTATCGGTTAAGGATTTTGCAAGATAAAAGTAAAATAAGATGGCAAATTGTAACTCTAATTACTACTTTAATAATGTAGTGTAAAAGTTAAACGCTAATCTTTAATATTAAATTTGAATGGCACACAAAATTTACTTTTTAACATATGATTAAGGTAGTCAGAAGAAGCACCGACCGATGGTTTTAGCTCCTCTCTTTTTTTTTTTAAAGGGTTGCCTTGAAAAGCATGATTAGATTTTGGTCAAAATCAACTTACATTGCTGCGGGGCGCTTCAGGGAGTCAAATCAAATGCTTGAGCGTGTAAACAATCTCGGTTGGTGCCTCTGTTAACTGCCTAATTCATAAGTCAATTAGTTTAAACGAAAAAGCAAAATAACAACTGAAACTTTTTGCTAATAAATATGCTGCGTTTTTCTATTAACTGGTGTAGCATGCCCCAGAACTGCTTGATATGTGAGAGGATTTCACTTATGTAGTAGTTTGTGTATTGACACCCTTTCACTGCGACAGCGGCGCAAGCAGCCATACTTTGGTTCAAGTCTGCCTCGTATCGCGAATTAGTTAGCTATATCTATTTGGTTTAAGATACAGATTTTAAAAAGATAAATAGTTTTTTAATACACCTATATCTATACAAACAAGTTGCGTTTTTTAAGGTGGTGTTGAGTGCTCATGAAAACTAGTTTTTCTGCCGCTTGAATTTTTAGGCAGTTATCAGTCGAAGCTAACAATAACTTGGGAGTAGGATTCATAATAAATAAAGCCATAGGTAAACACGTCAATACTATTAAAAGAATCTCAGATCATGTTGCCTCTCTTATAATCAAAATGAACACATCACCTAAAATTATTTAAGTATTCTTCTCACTTCTACCTACGATGACACAGCATTCTCAAAACCCATCTTGCACAAGTAATGGGAGATTTCAATGTCAAATTAGAAAGAAAATGAATATAGATTAAACTAAAATAGTGGATTTTGGATAAGAAGATAGGAATGACACGGGCACAACCTTAATGAATTACCTAGAGGAAAAACGCCTTTATCCAACGAAAGTGGACTACTGAGAAAAACATCGATAGAGATGTACAGTCCTAAACAGCTTTCCAACCAGTAGTGATCACAGGATTGTCAGAACAAAAATCTGCATTGATTGCAATTTCGAAATTAAGATAAACATTAACAACAATGAACAACTTGACATGATTAAACTTACACAAAATAAAGGTAAAAACAAGGAAAGGCTAAAGGAACAGCCAAAATTAAAATATAGATGAACCAAATGGTACGCTGAAAAGAGTCGTGACCAAAGTAGGAAAATATATTACACAAAAAGATAAAAAGAGAGAAAATTGTATATCAGAAGGAACAAAAAACTGAAAAAAGGCGGAACCTGGAGAAAAACGGAGAAAGAACATTGATAGAATACACAGAAATAAATAAAACTAAAAAAGAAAATAAAAGACAGAGTTAAGAAATAAAAGTTGAGAGAGTTATAGAAAATAACAGAAATATGAAATGTCTAAGGCCGACTCTAGGTAGATATGAAATAATTAAAATAACGGATCTGAACGGCATAGAAACTAGCGTTAAAGAGGATATTATAAATATCACACAACTATTCTATACAGAATTATACCAAACAAAAAGGGAACCATCGTGAGAAATCATAAAGAAACTCTAAACAAAAATAAAAAACATACTTTCATAGCTACAACCTGAAATAAGCGGAAATTAAGAGACCATTAAAGAAAATGAAAAATAACAAATTACTTAAAAAAGACGGAGTAACGGCAGATATGCTCAAATACGGTGGTAGAGCACTAATTAATACCCTTCATATTCTCCTTAATAAAATTGTAAAAGAAAAAATAAACCTAAACAATTGGAAATAATCTATAACCATTATTCCACACAATAAAGGCGATAGAGAAGACCAAAAAAACTATCGACCTATAACACTCATCAATGTAATTTCTACGCGTTTACGAAAATATTAACAGATAGACTAACAACAAAATTTGACGTAAATCAATCAAAAATGCTCCAGAAAAGGATTCAGTTCAGTTGACCACCTATTAACTTTAACATTAGTACAAAATTTACCTATAAAAACTTATACTCTGTACGACACTGTTTTTTTTCGGTGTCTTGGAAAAACGCAATCACGTACAAATTTACTTCTCTCTCATCCCTGTCAGGGAGAGTATTGATTTAGACGTTAACATTAGAACAGATAGGTATATAGAAGATATATGGGTAAAAATTATTTGTTTCATCTGTCTGCCTTTTGTTTTTACTCTGGTAGTTTCTTTTGTATTTGGTATCGTAGGCATTATTTTTCATTTCTCTTACCACTATCGTATGATGAGATTTATATACCATCTCTATGGCTTTACAAAAGTGTTTTCAGTTAACTGTGAACACTTAATCCGTGTCCATTAGATCTTGGATCCTCTTGGGTGTACAGCTTTCAAACAGCCCACGAAAAAATACAAGAGGAACAAAATCTATGCCCGCTTAGTCACGAAAAATTGGTGATTTCCTTATTTACGGGTACTAAACTTTAGGTGTCTGGTATTTTTGGCTCACAATCCGCTGACCCGACATAAAACGCCGCGAAGACGGTAGAAATGCAATATGCATTGACCCGACATAAGTAACAAATTAGGTCAAGGTCATGGGTACTGTTTTTCGTTACATCTGCCTGCCTTTTGTTTTTGTTCTGGTAGTTTCTTTTGTATTTGGTAAATGTCGCCACTTGTGTGAAAAGCATACGGTATCGGAGACATTATTTTTTATTTCTCTTACCAATGTCGTAAGACCAGATGCATATATCATACATAGTGCCATTGATTATGCAGTGTTCTGAAGAGTCCCTTAAGGACAGTGGCGTAGCGTGGGGGGGGGCGCTCGGGGTTCGTCCCCCCCCCCGACCGAACCGAACCGAACCGAACCGAACCGAACCGAACCGAACCGAACCCCCCCCCCCCCCCGAGTGTACTGGCGCCCCATGGGTGGCCGAAGCGCCCTATGCTGTATTAAGTACCAGGGCTGCCAACTGCAAAGGAAACGAAAGACATGATGACCCTTTTTTTTCTTTTTTTTAGTCGCAATATTTTTGAGGGGCGCCCTTTTTAGCTGTCGGCCCTCCCCGCCCCTTCAGGCACGCTACGCCGCTGCTTAAGGATGAAACAGTTGTGAATACTTAATCGGTATCCATTAGATCTTTGACCCCCGTAGGTGTACAGCTTTCGAGCTTTAAAATCAAGAATCTTCTGACCTAAGACATGAGTGGCAATTTTATTAAAATGATTGGCAGGTGAATGAAAAAGGTTACCCAAATGGTAGTTTTAATACAGAAATAGGTGTATAGATATTATGTTTCTTAAAACACGAGTTATTTAAATCTCAGCGATACGACATTTAATTTATTTATCGAGTTGTGCCTTGAAGATCAGGCCAATTAATTTAATAAAAGTTGTCCTTTTAAATATTATAAATACAATTCTGATCAAATTTGATTTTCAAATAATATAATTTAAACCAAAAGAATGAAAGTGGATTTTTTATCCTCAGACGAAAAGTTTATAGACAACCAGAGGGAGGGCTCCGATTCGTCAGGGAATAAAAAGACAATTTTGTTTTTTTTTTAATACAATCTTAAGCAATTATTGTTTTGACACTAATTATGTAAAATCAAGGCACGTGTTTATTTTCATTGTAAATAATTAAAATTTTCTTACTTTTTCGCACTTTTGGCATATAAAGTTTACTTTTTATCCCGATTTTTAGAGATAAAACTGTCAATTGTTATTTTCAGGACAAAAAGTGACAAATAAACAAAAAATCTGGATGAAAATTGACATTACAGGGTTAAAATGTAAAAATCAGGATAAAAAGTGACTGATGAAACATAAACAGAATAAATATAAAAAAAGAACGTCAAAACAGAAAAACACCAAAAAACTGAAAAAAAAAACTCTGAAAATAAACTAAAAAGTGCAAAAAAAGCGTATAGACCTCGTGATAAAAGTGTCTTTTTATCTCTCGACGAATTGTACAAGCTTTTCGCCTCAAAATAAATAGTGTCACTTTTATCCCTTGGTATATAATACACTATTTATAAAAGATATGTCACTATTAATCCCTATTATTACTTTTTATTTCTGATCCGGCATTTTTTATCCCGAGGATATAAATTGACACTGTTATCTCTAAAATGCGGAATAAAAATAAACAATAAAAAAATAAAATCCCTAAAAAAATATATAAATATCCCTACGAAATATATATTGCATTATAGGACTGGGATTATCGGATTTAGAAATATTAACGAATGAAATTTTAAAATTTGATTTATTTGTACCCTGTATCATAGATACCATAAAAGATATACTATAATGTTGTGTATGATTCGTGGTAGGGACTTTGTAAAAATAATTAAATAACAAGTTTCCTTCCTATGTTTGAATGCAAATTTAATTTAAGTATGATATATATTTTATAAAGATTAAAATTTACTTTCTACAAGCTCTCTTAAAAAATGAGAAAATAAAGGAAAAAATTGTCAAAAATATAAGATAGTCGCGTTATGTTGACATTGTTTCCAAAGGGGAAAAGATCGGGCCTTTTAATGTGTCTAATCTCAATTGCGTCTGTTTTTATGTTTTTAAAAACCACCTATGTCTGTTTTAAGTGTAAGTTCCCATTGTTGTTAAAACTTTTATTGAATAATAAATAACACTTTTGCTTGTATTTATTATTAAATAAAATGTTTGTCCCTACAAGTCTGTCAATAAAATAAACCATTTCGCAGCAGTCCGGACCAAAATAAAACACGACTCGATTCTCGAAACATTTTATTGAGTTTTAACCTTAGAGGATCGAGGGGTCAAGCGATATAATGGGCCCAAGGGACAAATGGGTCGTATCAATAGGCCTTCAGGCTTTTAAAAGGAGTATTGGGTATTGATAATAAAAACGGGACAAAACAGCTCTGTTTGTATGACACCTTTTATGGCAATATTTTATGCTACTTTAACTGTGTTGGAACAGTTTTTAGTCAGAACAAAAATATTTTATGTAAAAAAAGACAAATGCGTGAAAATGGTAATCCGTAAAAAGAACTGAGATAAAAGTAAAGCAAAGTTTTCCAATACAAATTTCAAAATTAAAGGTTCTTACTAGTTTGGAAATGTGCCTAAGAGTTATTTGCAGCCATAATAGCCAAGTTTAGAAAAATATTTCCAAACTAGTAAGTCATTTGGAAATTGGTATTGGAGAACTTTATCTTTACTTTTATCTTAATCCTTTTTACGGATTACCATTTTCGCGCATTTGGCTTTTTTTGGAATTGGATAATATTTAGTTTTTAAAGTAGTTAAATATGCCCAATATAATTCAAAACTTTTGCAATGCGTTATTTAAAATTTTCAGGTTTTTTTCCATGGTTTTATCATAGTTCCCATCAGCCTTCCAAAGATCAGCTCAATAACGTTTCTGGAAGTGGACAATGTTACTTTAACATAACTTTACATGTATAGAGGAGGGAAGTAAATAAAAATGTTGCTGTTTTTAGAATTTTTTCCTATCAGTCTGCCAAAACTCAGCTCTCTAGCGTTTCTGGAAGTGGGCAATGTTACTTGTACATAATTTTACATGTATAGGGGAGGGGAGTAAATTAGAATTTTTGGAGTTTTTGGATTTTTTTCAGAGGCTTGATTATAATTTCTCAGTCTGCCAAATTTCAGCATTGTAGCATGTCTGGAAGTACAATAGAATTTCGACGTTTTTTAAAATTTCGTAACTACTTTACTACTTTATGAAAGTCCATGAAACTTGAAGGGATTTTTAACTCTATAAAGATCTACGGCTGTGTAAAGTTTGTGATTCGTAGCTCATTACAAAGTAGAGTTTTAGATAGGTCAAATATGGGCTGAAATGTTCCAAAAAAGGATGCAATTGCGCGAACTTGTCGAGGCACTGCCGTCACGGATCACCTAACAGGTGATCCGTGCTGCCGTGCCCTCAGATTGAAAGTAAAGAAGTACTCGATTACTTTCTGTAGAGTTTCCAAGTTTTTAATTGGTAAACTCCACATAATTCATAATTTATTAATCGTACAGCGATCCGTTATATTTTTAAAACATTTCAACATGTTTTAACATTTATACGTATAAACCAGCAAGTTTAACACTTGCGTGTCAAAATAACATGGCGCCAGAATCGCAAAATAAATATTTCCATGCACTTTTAAAATGTATTACCCTCGTTAAGGTTCATTAAAAACATATTTGCAACTGTTTAATGACAGCAATTAAACATCGTATTATATCTGATCAAATTTTATAAATTTATAACTTTTCCCAAATGCATTTTGTAAATGATATAATACAGGGTACATAAGTTGGAGAGATATGGGTTTAGAGGAGTCTCGCAGCGTTTTTTTCACTCATACTTGACTGGAAGATATCAGATGGTTCAAAATGGTGGTTGTGTCTCTTCTTTATCCAAAATTAACTTTGGTGTGCCTCAAGGTTCTGTTTTGGGCCCACTGTTATTTTTGTTATATATTAACGACTTAACTTTAATAGGTATAAGGGGTACTCTAACACTTTTTGCTGACGACACTACAATTTTATGGCATCATAAAAACGAAACAATATTAAAAGAAATAGTGCAAGAGGACATACAACGAATTAAAGAGTGGTGTGATGCAAACTTTCTCTGTTTTAACATAGATAAAACAAAAGTCCTCAGTTTTAAATTTTCTTTTGATGACCTAACTGTTTCCAACCAAAGAATAACTCAGGATGAAAATACTAAATTTTTAGGAATGTATATAGACAATAGGTTAAAATTCTCCTCGCATATTCCCTATCTTAATAAAAAAATATCGATAGGTAGTTACGCCGTTAGACAAACATTTTTCGAACTTGGTTGTGAAATGGCCAAAACAACTTATTACGCCCTTGTTGATTCTCATTTGCGCTATGGAATAGCCTTTTGGGGGAATTGCAGTCAGTATTTGTTCAGATCTGTGTTTGTAATTCAAAAAAGATGCATCAGATATATTTGCGGAGCAAAAATCAGAGACCATTGTAGGCCTTTGTTTATGAGAGAAAAAATATTAACTCTTTGTTGCCTTTTTATACTAGAAACAGTGGTGCTGATTTATAAAAAATTTAAAAATCACACATTTGAACAAACCTACCAAACAAGAAGTCAAGAATATAACAGCATACCACTGCCTATTCCTAGGTCTCAATTAACCCAAAACTCGATAATCTACCGCAGTATAAAAATTTTTAATAAGCTTCCAAATAGACTGAAAAGCATTCACTCGGAAAAAATATTTAGGGTTAAGGTAAAAGATTTGCTATTGGAGAAGGCATATTATAGTCTTAATGAATTTTTCGAGGACCAGTTATAGGATAATTGACAAATATATTTAAACATTTAAATTTTTTTATTTTACTTGTGTATGTATCAGATTGTTCTGTTTGTTGTTTTTTGTGTTTTATATCTAACTTTAACATATTTTATTTTTAACATATTTTGACGTTTTAACATATTTTAACATGATTTGACATATTTTAACATGTTTTTACGTATTTTAACATATTTTAACATGTTTTAACATATTTTAACATATTTTAATTTAAAGGTCAAAGAATTTCGTTGTATTTCGATAATAGTGAGTGAATAGGTGTGATAGGTGGAAAAAGAGCATATTTGCATAGGAGAAATATTTAAAAAAAAAAATATATATATATATATATATATATACATATATATATATATATATATATATATATATATATATATATATATATATATATATATATATATCGCGAAATTTATAGACTGTTACACTATTTTAAATGACTATTCTGTACCTCAACTTAGACTTGTAAGCAAGTGTTTATCTTATATTTACAATTAAGGACCATTTTTCGCTTTGTCTGTAAAACTCTACTTTTTTGACAATAAAGCATAATTTGATTTGATTTGATTTGATAAGTGCTAACTTTAATGTTAAGGGGTGATTCCTTGTAATTTTTTACTAAAAAAGTTCACATAAACATATGTCCGGGGACGCTTCGTTTTCGAGATACAGGGTGTTAAATTTTTTTTAATCGACTTCTAAAAAACGTATTTACCGAATATAAACTTTTATTAGCATTAATGGATCTTGACAAAAATCTAATCAGCTTGTAAGAGTATCGAAACTATTTTACCTAAAACTTTTATGAAAATCGGTTCAGCGGGTTAGGAGTTATCGTGTTACGGACAGGAATAATACACACACACACACACTTGCACACAGACAGACATCACGATGATATTAGTGGCCATTGCTACTCGGGCTGGTAAGGCCAAAAAGTGGCCAAATTCTGAATTTTCAGAAAAATCAGCTTAAAACCGTCCAAACAAAATTTTCATAATCGACTTATAAAATCAGAGTGGGCTGATTTGTCTGAAAATTGAGAATCTGCCGTAACTTTTGAATCTAAACAACCCTTGTTAATAACATTTTCCGATATCTTTTAAAACAAAGGTATTTTACTCTTAATACTTTTAATGAAATCAGCCTACTAAACCACCTTGTAGATTAATCTTATCTTAATCATCTTAGCTTTAGATCAAGGAGGAGCAATTCCCAGAACATCAGAATCTAAATCGAACATTTTTCATTGATATACTTTACATCATCAAATCAGCCTACTAAACCCCCCTTTCCCCTTTATATTAATAGATTTGGCTCAATTTTTAGCATCTTAGTTTGAAATCAAGCAGGAGCGATTCCTAGAAAATCAAATTGATTTTTTTTAGCATTTATATTACTGGTACTCAATCCGTGTGCACAGTAGAAAGCAAAAATCCAAAAAGACATTTTTAAACTTGATTTTGTAAGAGTTTTTACAGGACATTTTTAATCCAGAACATCCTGTCAGGTTGAATTCGGTTCAGGTTTGGTTAGGATAGACTAGGTTAAGTCTTGCTTTTTATACCTAATTTTTAAGTTATGATACAAACTATATTTAGATCCGCCCTTCCTTAAAAAATTATTGTAATCAATCATTATTTAAGAATTTTGATTTTAACTAACAATTTCAGTTTTGCAATTAATAACATAAAAAGATATGTTGTTAGTTAAAAACATTTGCAGCCTTCTTTTTAAAAGTTAAGCAGGCAAAAATATGCAGGAATTTAAAATTGAATATCTTAGACTTAATTAAATGCACCCTTATTTGACAGTATAGCTGTGTTAACACCTAAACAGTTTTAAAAGTAATAAGGAACAATGACTTGCTAAAATATTAAGCCGCCTTTAATGCTGCTGAGATCTTTTAAAACTATGTAGATTGTTTCTCAAAATAAAATTTGCAAAATTTCTAGTAATGCATCTGATTAAGGTTTAATTAAGTATACCTAGTTTAAAAATAATTTAACATTTTGATTTATTTTATTATACAGGCAAAATTGTAACATTGTGATAAAAACTAAACATAAATTTTGGTATGTTGTAGGGGTTAGTTGGAACAAACAAGTTAGGTGGAAGTTTCGGGAATAGGTGAACTGAACCTCGCCCATATAGGTCAAATAATGTAACATTTTTCTTAATCAATAATATTAATCAAGAACAATAAATATTTTTATTATTATTGCAAAAGGGATGCTTAGCAATATTGTTTAAGGAAAATTTACTTATTGAGAAAATTGTTAGTATTAATTATTGACTTCTGCTTTAAAACTAATTACCATACTAGTGGGGAAAAGGAACTTAAGAATAAAATAAAGAAGTCAGTATGACGGTTTTACAAACTATAATTATTGCCGCTGAGGATTATTTGTCTTGAGTATAAAAGTTCAAAAATATATAAAAGTAAACCTAAAGGTACTTACATTCTAAATTTGTTTGGCGTCAGCCTTCGGGGTTGGTGATCAAACTTTCTTACATTTCTGTTGACTTTCACTCGACTCTCTAGTAATCACGAACATGAATGAATCCCCATCGATTTGGGTAAATCCGCCGATACAGCAATTTTCCCCATTTACGCATTCAGACGTAGGTAAGTCATTGACATGGTAAAACTGCTGCATCGCCACTTTTGATACGTAACAACGCAGGGTTCCATAAAAATTATATGTTTTTATAAAATATTTAAATTGATTAATTTTCCTACTTGACATTATTATTAATATTATATAGATTTCATATGGAAATATCTATTTTTGTATGCGACCCCTAGTGCACATCTTCCATCAAACACCCTCAGTCCGGTTCGGTTCGGTTCGGTTCGGTTCGGTTCGGTTCGGTTCGGTTCGGTTCGGTTCGGTTCGGTTCGGTTCGGTTCGGTTCGGTTAGGTTAGATTTGATTAGGTTTCGTTAAATTAGGTTTATGAAATTTTCTATTTTCGTGCGGTTACATCAGATTAGGTTTGGTTAGATTAGGTTACGGTAGGATTTATTATGTTCACGTCAGGGTCAGGTTAAGTTAAGGTTCGAAATTTTCTAATTTTGATTTTCGATAATTTGGTAATTTCGATATTGTGTTTTTTCGATATTTTGTGATTCGATATTTTGTATTTTCAATATTTTGTATTTTCGATATTTTGTATTTTCGATAGTTTATATTTTCGATATTTTGTATTTTCGATATTTTGTGTTTTCGATATTTTGTGTTTCGATATTCTCTCGCCCTTCCACGCTTTTAGGTGGTTCGTTCTATTTATTTGTGTTTTAATTTTAAGTATAATGTTATTTTTTATTAAGTTTATATTTTTTGGTAAAAAATTATATTTATGATTATTAGTAAAAGCACTTTTTTTATTATTTGATTAAATAAACCACGTAAACGTTTTCGAGATCTAGTGCTTTAAAATTTGTTAATTTTATTATTCCAAACTTTAAAGTGCTACTTTAGGTACTTCTTTACGTGATTACACGTAAAAAATATGCTTTTCAGAATTTCAAGCGCATCCCCAGCGAGGAGGCTTAGGGGCCCGGGTCCCCCCAAAGCTAAGATTTTTAAAAATATTTTACACATATTTCATGAATACAAAAATAACCAATACAGTTCTTAATAATCCACATAAATATTAATTACTTTTTTGTGTTTGTTTTAGGTAAGATGAGGATAACAAACATAATTTGCAATACTTCTTGAAGGTAAGTATAGATACTTACTGGGGACCGATGCATTTTTCTTTTCTTAAACAAAAGATTTATGTATTGATAATCATCAATTTTTAAAGCACACTGAAAACAATAGTAGGTATGTACGGTCGCCGACATTTTTAATGTCATCTAAAAATTGCTTAAACTTGCCTGGAAAGGCATTAATTTCGGCAGATTTTACAAACTGATAAGAAAAATTGTTTATTAAATTATTTATTTATTTATGTAAACAAAAGTCCTTCACATCCTGCCATACACAGCAATCCTATTACGACGGATTGCTCAACTATTTGTCAAAAGGGATCCATAACGGATCTGATACCTTTCTAGCCTAGCCGATTAGCACATTTTAAATGGAGCCTTGATATATCAGCCTTGAAAACGGTTTTTTGTAAATATCTTAGAAATTAAAGCTCCTACGAAGTTTTTTATTATAACACAAATTATTGAAGAAGATGCATCCACTATACTCCGTAAACCGCATATTGATGCGATGCTCTGTTAAAAAGTTAGCATATTTTAAAGTTTTAATTGTCAAAAAACTGTCATCAGCTCGTAAGAGTGACACTATTTTACCTAAAAATTTTTGTGAAAATCGGTTCAGCGGCTTAGGAGCTATCGTGTTAAGAGTGGTCTACACATAACGTTTTGCCTGACGTTATACTTGATCAGGTAAAACGGATCAGGCAAAACCTTTCGTGTAGACAATAAAACGTACGTTTTGCCTGAACTGAACAGGACTGAAGTCGGACCTGTCGAACTGATCGGCAGAGGCTTTGTTTCCGGTAAAACGTCAGTTTTAGCGGCATTTCTTGTGGTAGTGCATACAATTTTAATTCCTCTCGAGTGCAACTTAGAAGTTGGTATACGAAACGTCCGACATTAGATAAGATAATTTTTTAGGAAATCAAACAGGTTATTTTCTTCCTTCATGAATTTTTAATTTGTTTTAAACAAATAGTCCCGACATGTTTCGTAAGCACAAACTTACATCTTCAGGGGACATTACCAAACTAAATCAGCACAACATTTTGAAAAACTGGTGAAAAAACTATATTTAGCTACTGAAACGGTTAAGTCATAGACATTTGAAACAAAAAACATTATTGACAAAAGCAGTGCTTCCTCCATGTTGAACTTACATCTTCAGGGGCATTACCAAACTAAATAAGCACAACATTTTGAAAAACTGGTTAAAAAACTATGTTTAGCTACTGAAACGGTTAAGTCATAGACATTTAAAACAAAAAACATAAATGACAAAAGCAGTGCTTCCTCCATGGTGTATCAAAAACTGATGTAAAGACGTACGTTAAAACTATCAAGTGTGTACGCTAGTCTTTCAACCTTCATACTATACCCTTTTGACTGACAGGCAAGACGTAAGGTAAAATGTTATGTCTAGACCGGGCTTTACGGACAAAAATACACACACTCACAAACACAAACAGACATCAAGACGATATTGCTCAGATAGGTCAAACTACTTTTGATTGTCTGACTACTGCCATTGAAAAAATTTTCCAATACCCAGTATTTTTTATCAACTTAAGCTTAAAATTTCGAATATTCTCCGAAAACAAATCCAAATCCGCTACATTGACAGATTTGAACTTAACGTTTAAATTATAAAGTCGGTCGGTCCGTCTGTCCGTCCGTCGGTCAATTAGCTAACAAAAACAAGGCAGGCGAATTGAGCACAAAAACACTTCCCTTCATCAAAATAACATGCACCCGCGCGTGAAAGGGAATACAAGTTTAAAAGAAGGGTGAGTTAAAATATGACCATTACGACTGTTTGGGGCTAATTTAATGAAATCATTTGTTATTATTTTGCATACAGGACCTTCCATGGAACGAGAAATTAAATCCCCAGTTATCTCCCTTGATTAAAAAATATTAAATAAAAAAACCTTGATTTTTACTTGGTGGGACCATTTTTACCCAACTGCAGTACGGAGAAAGGTTTTCGATTGGGGTATTTATGTATATAAGTATGTAAACATGTATGTTTGTGTCGCGCTATAAAGGCATCTAAGAAATAAGTTAAAGGGCTGAACCGATTTTGATAGAAAAGATGTCGTTGACTTGCTACTGGTCCTGAAGGTGCTATAGCTTATGTTTTTTAAACAGGAATCAAGATGGCGGTCTTCAGACGTCATTTTGTCACATGATGTAGGCTTTAAGGCATATAAATTATCTAAATTTCAAGTGATTTTAATGAAATTTCCTAGATCACCCATTGCAAATGTCCTCTTATTTGCTGTAGTTACTTTGTAGTCCTCCCTACTCTTACCCACCTCCCCTCCTGTCATTCCCCCCACCCTATTCAAAAACCATATTCACATAATTTTACCAATATACAGGGTGTCCCAGAACTAATGGTACATAGTTAAACTGTAGATTCCCTGGGTTTAAAATATTACGATTTAGTCACACTTAGCTTAGTCCAAAAGTTCGTACTAACCGAGATACAGGGTGTTAAACTTTATTTTTTCAATTCGATTTTCTTTAATAACTTTTTTACTAATTAATATTTTTGCAAAAAATTACCAGCGTGTAAATTTTTTTGAAATTGTCAAGACGACTCCGTTGAAAATTTTGATGTACAATGTACAGGGTGTTCCTTGGACCACTACCATTGCATTAAAATCACTGTATTTTTTTTGTGCCTCCGTGTATACCAGTTTTTATGTAAAATAATGGTTTTTCCATCCCTTTTATGTAAAAAAGTTATACTGTTTTAAAGTCGCTCAGAGCAACGCTTTTTGAGATTTTTGCATTTAAAGTTTTTATTGCATGTGAGTGAAATGCCTAATTTATGTATGATACTTTCTTCAATTCTTTCTACTAATTAATATTTTTGCCAAAACTAACCAGCAAGTAGGTTTTTCTAAAATTTGCAAGACGATTCCGTTGAAAAAGTTGATGTACAATGTACAGGGTGCTCTTTGGACCACTACCATTGCATTAAAATAATCAGTGTATTTTTTTTGTGCCTCGGTGTATACTTAAGCAGGTTTTTAAACAGAATATGATTTTGATTATTAAGTAATTTTACAAACAGTTCTGTAGTTGTAAGAAAGTTTGACAGAATAGACGCAGACAGCAACTTTACTGGATTTTATTGTTTTTTATTTTCAAAGCCTACTATAATAAACAATTTTAAATTTGTTGCTAAGAGCGCCATGCTTAAGAAATTTTATATTTTTTTTAATAAATAATAAAATATTAATTTTATTAATAATTATATTTTTCTTTCAAAACAATAAAAAAAATAGTGGCATTAATAAAGTATACGTACTTACCATTTTTAAAAACACTAATACGAAGAAGTTTTTGTTCCTCATTAAAAACATCGCCCTACACAGTTGCAATAACGGACAATAACTTACAATTGTTTTAACACACTTATGATAACTCAAGAACCATCCTGTATATTTTTTAACTTAATATTTCTTAAGAAAACATCCAATCTTAAAATGCTATAAAAAATTATTGAATATAGCTAATATATTATTGATTATAGCTAATATGTATGAAGTAGGTAAGAATTTAATCAAAAATCTCTAACGCATACAATAAAAACTTATAATTTAAATATCTTAAAAACCGTTGCTCTAAGCGACATCTAAACACTATAACTTTTTCACTTAAAAAAATTAAAAAATTACTGTCTTTTATAGAATCTTGTATACACCGAGGAACAAAAAAGTTAGACCTATTTTAATGTAACGGTACCGAGCCAGAGAATTATTTTTATATTTTTATTTTTTTTTACCAAAATTAAATTTTCAATGCACAAAAATCACCAAACCCAATTTTTTGTGCAAAATTATTAATAAGTAGAAAGAATTGAAGAAAGTATCATACATAAATTAGGCAGATTACTCACATGCAATAAAAAATTTAAATGCAAAAAACTCAAAAACCGTTGCTCCGAGCGACTTTAAAACAGTATAACTTTTTTACATAAAAAGGATGGGAAAACCATTATTTTACATAAAAACTGGTATACACTGAGGCACAAAAAAAATATACTGATTTTTATGCAATGGTAGTGGTCCAAGGAACACCCTGTACACTGTACATCAAATTTTTCAACTCAATCGTCTTGCCAATTTAAAAAAAAACTTACACGCTGGTTAGTTTTTGCAAAAATATTAATTAGTAAAAAAGTTATTAAAGAAAATCGAATTGAAAAAAATAAAGTTTAACACCCTGTATCTCGGTTAATACGAACTTTTGGACTAAGGACTAAGGACTAGAGACTTAGTATAGCTAAATCGTAATATTTTGACCCAAGGAATCTACAGTTTAACCATGTACCATTAGTTCTGGGACACCCTGTATACCAATGGCTGATCAAGAATAAAACCTAAAAATTAAAAAAAAAATAATAAATAAAACACCACACAACTGCTAAATCTACTTGTACCTACTAGTCACAGGTTCGTACAAAATTACCCAATAACCTAATTCATGAAAATTTGTGCGCTTTGAGCATCAAAACTAAAAGTTGGAGCATGTCGTACATTTATAGGTATACCTATCATATTGGCTATTTTACTTGATTGAGCGAGTATGTAACGGAGGTAATTTTGTTTACCGATTACATCAGTTTTTGACATGGGACGTTTGACGTTCATATTCATTTGGTGAGTCCGATGACCACTGCAAATATAAAAGAACTTTTTTCCAATTTTATTTCTTTTTTAAGAGAGTCTCTTAGTGAGTACAATATTATTGAAGGTTACATTCTTCAATTCAATGCCGCGGTCTGGTGACACCAAAATTAACTTCCGATCATTATTTTAGTCAACTTTACTAGCTACACCGTGAAGCATTTTAACGAAGAAAACTAGGAAATAAACTAAAAAATTATCAAAAAAAATTGAGGAAGACAGTTTAGACTACTCCAAATCGATAGTTGCGGAAGATTTTTTAAAACTGGCTTTGATCGATTAGCTGGCCATACATACAGAGGTTGATCCGCCGGTTTGGAACGGCGTGGTTCAAACTGGCGGATTTGTCTTTCAATTAGTGGACATTCCACGCGCCAGTTATAGCCGGTATAGATTTATCTGTGTGTTCAGACCGGCGGGCGAAACTTGTGGGTGCCGCGCTCGATATTTTAACCGGCGCAGACTTGTCTGTCGGTTTACACTGTGCCAGGAATAACATACCGGTCATATTTTAATTTATTAGTTGACTATTATGGCACATGTTTCCGGAATGATATAACCAAGAGCCTGTGCAGAAATTCCCACAGAAAATTTCAGATCTTCATATGATTTTCCCGTGGCAAGGAAACAAAGGGCAGCATCTAATCGCTGTTCGGGTCCAATGGCATCTCTCATTTGGGTATCTTGTTTCGTAAGATCCTCTCTTACCAAATTTAATAAAAGGTCATACGTGTTAATATCCATTCTTAAATAATTTTTAAAATCGTCTGGATCATTTTCTCTTAACTCTTTTAATAGAAGGTCATGGCTAAATAGTTTCCTCTTAAGCAAATAACTCTTATCCCACTTCGAACGTCTCTTTTTTACACCACTATGCATTATTTTCATATTAATAATCATTCCCATACACAGAGCCTGCTTCTTTTTAGCACAAAACATTTTCGACTTGACGAAATTCCACAGTTTTGGTTGAACCGGCAGATAAATCTTGAGTTTTCGCCCACTAACGCGCATTTATGTCTGCCACAGACCGATATGAAGGATCGATTCGAAAGATTTTTTTTGTGTTAGTGGACTGCAGCAGTTTTAAACCGTTGCAGACAAAACGGTCAGATTTATCTGTGCCGTTCCAAACCGACGGATCAACCTGTGTGTGTATGGCCACCTATTGGTAATAGATCACACAGTCACCGGGCGTTCGCATCCAATTGGAGTGGAAGGGCCTAATTGACGTCACAAATCCAAGATGGCGACTTTTTATAATGTTTTTCACAAACTTTAGCTTATTACTTTCGCTAAGTTAGTTTTACAGAAAATCTGTAAAATACCATTTTTCTTTATAATAAAACACTAATTAATATGGTCAAGAATTAATCTTGTAGCTTAAAAACTAACACAGATTATTTTTTTTCAAAAGACAAAAAAATAGTAATTTTTTTTACCCGAAAAACAAATTAAAGAAGGAAGTTTTAGACTACCCCTTATCGATTGGTTATGTGGTATTCCTGAAATTTAAGTACAAGCACCCGTATGATTTCATATATCGAAGATTGCGATTTTCTCCATGTTTTTTGACAAACTTGTGCTTTTAACTTTTGCCATATTATTTTTACGGAAAAACTGTATGGATTGTGATTTGTTTACAATTGAACAACAATTAAATTGCTGTCTCAAGAACTGTAAAGGATATTGTTTTTTTTTAATTTTAAAAATATTCAAAACGTTTAAGATTCAGAAAAAAAGTTTAAAACTACCCTCGATGTATTGGTGATGGATCACTTAATGTTAACGAGCAGTCACAAATCCAAAATGGCAACATTTTCCATTTTTTTACAAGTTTTGGCTAAATTAGTTTTACATAAAAACTGTAAATAAGGTTTTTGTTGCCAGAGAACAGCAATAAATATAGGCAAGAAATTAGCTTCATATCTTATAAACTAACAAAGATATGTTTTTTTTTAATAATAAAAAATATAGAAAGCATTTTTTAGCCAAAAAAAAGTTGATATCATTTTTGTTTGTAAATATAAAGCTAAACTTCTTACTACGTTAATAAATGCTCTCTTGCAAACAAAAAACGTATTGTACCACCAACAGAAACAACTACTCCGAGGGAAAATACCCCTACCGGCATTGAATTATACTGCTGGCTTGATGCTTTCGTTGGGAACTTGTTAAAACTGTTTGGTTTTCACTATCTCCAACGTCGATCACAGGGATACGAGTGATCCCCGTTCCGCGATCGACGTTGGAGATAGTGAAAACCAAACAGTTTTAACAAGTTCCCAACGACAGCATCAAGCCATCAGTATAATTCAATGCCGGTAGGGGTATTTTCCCTCGGAGTAGTTGTTTCTGTTGGTGGTACAAAACTTATGCTCTACATGGAGCTATCGCCTACATTCACCTGAGGATGGCCCAAAAGGTCGAAACCGGTCCGGTCGTGGATTGGCATGGATCAGTTGTTCCTGACATCAGGACGTGTTCCAGATGGGGATCACTCGTATCCCTGTGATCGACGTTGGAGATAGTGAAAACCAAACAGTTTTAACAAGTTCCCAACGAAAGCATCAAGCCAGCAGTATAATTCAATGCCGGTAGGGGTATTTTCCCTCGGAGTAGTTGTTTCTGTTGGTGGTACAAAACTTATGCTCTACACGGAGCTATCGCCTACATTCACCTGAGGATGGCCCAAAAGGTCGAAACCGGTCCGGTCGTGGATTGGCATGGATCAGTTGTTCCTGACTATCAGGACGTGTTCCAGATGGGGATCACTCGTATCCCTGTGATCGACGTTGGAGATAGTGAAAACCAAACAGTTTTAAAAAACGTATTTATTGTTTTTCTGTAAAACTAATATAGCCAAAGTTATAAGCCAAAGTAAAAAAATCATTGTTAGTTTTTAAGCTACAAAGCTAATTTTTATTTCATTATATTAATTGGTGTTCTATTATAAATAAAAAAGGTTTTTTACAGCTTTTCTGTAAAAATAACTAAGCGAAATTTATAAGTTAAAGTTTGTGAAAAACATATAAAAAGCCGGATGGATTTATGACGTCACCTAGGCCCTCCCACTCCAACTGACTGTGTGATCTATTACCAATCGATCTGAGGCAATTTTAAAATACTCTGCCAATCTATGGGCAACTAATCTCACACTAGGTACTATAATTATAGTGTACGTGTGAGTTAATATATAACTAAAAACTGAAATATATTTTATTGAACTCCAGACTCAATTACCTTTCGTTTGATACCACACAAGCCATGTTTTGAATTAAACTTTAATTTTTCAAATCTACTCCCACCTTTTTTTTTTAAACTAAAATATATTTTGTTTAACTCCAGACTCAATTACCTTTCGTTTGATATCACACACGCCATATTTCCACATAAACACTATTTTTTTAAATTTACCCCCACCCTTTTTTAAAAAGTAAAATGTATTTTATTTAACTTCAGACGCAATTACCTTTCGTTTGATATCACACACGCCATATTTTTACATAAACTCTAATTTTTGATATATACCCCCACCCTTTTATTTGGCTTGTGTTCGGTGGATTTTGTTCATTTTTAAATGGGACCATCTCGACCCCAAACCCAGCGTAGGTACCAAATTTCATTAAAATCGGGCAAGCGGTTTTTGAGTTATGCGCGTTGGTCGTTACAGACAGACATACAGACAGACAGACAGACAGACAGACAGACAGACAGACAGACAGACAGACAGACACACAGACGGCGCAACAAAAAAGTTTCAAAATCATCTGAAACGCAAAGATATATAAAATTTTTGAAATCGGAGCAACTTTTTTTTTCTCGAAAAAATTAGGATCACTATAGCTCAGACTACTATAGTGTAGTGTGAGCTAAAATCTTCCACAAGTATCCGACGGGAATAGATTTCACTATATAAGCCTCTCAACTAATAGTTAATTTATTTTTGATTTATTAGTATTATCATTTAGGATAAATTTAACAAAAGGGTAAATGTTTGATGCTTGATATAATTTTGGAGTGGCATCAAGAGGCCTAAAAATAAATTAAATTTTAAGGATTAAATCAACACTGCAGCTATTGCTGGTTTGTCCACTTTTGTAACATAATAGGTATTGCATTTTTGCTTTAAAAAATGGACTAAGGTTGTTTTAATTTGTTTTGTAAATAAACAAGAACTTTTATGCCCTTGTAAAACAACACTGCACTTTTACTTTATTAAAGTTGTAAATCTGTGGATCAAATAAATTTAATTGTGTTTTAGGGCTTAAAGTACTGGCCTTTGGTTTACTTAATCTACTTTATTTTGAACTATCAAATCGACCTTAATGAGTTAATATATAAATATTATTTTTTGTCATTAACCTTAAAATCTAAGATGGTAAACGAAATTTAATTGTACCCTTCACAGATGCTTGTTTATTCTTGTGTTGCGACCATGTTTTAATTATTTCTTTAAATTAGTGAAAAAGCTGCGTTCTTGCCACGCACAACAAGGTATATGAATCAGCAAAATCGGTTCAGTGGTTCTAAACAACATATTTTTGTTTCAGCCATTGTTTTGCCTATTATACGATTACCTTGCCAATCATTTGTGTATTTATTCAGTTCATTACTACTGACCCAATTTCAATAAACTAAAAAACATTCTGGTGAAAATTGATTGTTTTTTAAAGATCATGATTAAAGTTTATCAATTGTGGGGAGCTCGTAACCGCGAGTGCGCCCGTGGTTTTTAGTGAAAGTAAAAAAACTTTTTCCCTTTTTTTCTCTAGTTAAATTGTATGAAAGCAAACGTACTACGTTTTTGTGTATAAAAGTAGCTTGCTTGTCTCTGCAACGTTGTTCTTCGCAAGAACAAACACCGAACAAAAGCTTTGTTTTTACTTAGTTAATTTTCAACACATCAGCTATAAAAGCCACTTTTCGCACTCAACAAGCTTTGCATATATTTTCACACGTGAAGAATCGTTACTCTCCATGGAAAGTCCGTAGTGAAATGAATTTCTCGGGCTGCAGGAATCATTTGCGTATGTAAATTTTTCTTAGTCAGGGACCCAAAAATGATACTTATACAAATATTTAGTTGAATTATTTCAAAGTAAAAATTTAAGCTTGATAATAATAGCTAATTGGAAATCATTTGTATATACAAATATTTTCACCTCCCAGCCCGCGTAGCAATGGCTAGAGAAGGTATTATTTTCGCCGATTTTTTTTTTCAGATATTACCGAAAATGTGTTATTTGGGATAGCTCCTAAACCGGTGAACCGATTTTCATAAAATTTACAAAGTGGAATTTAATAAAATTAGGTATTTTATATAAGGTCGTTGGCTTATTATTTCAAGCTCCAATTCCTTTATGATCAACTCAGCAGCAAATTGACCTCTTTACATCTTATACTATTAAAAATTTTGGTTGTTTAAATTTTAAGGTTAGAATTTGTTTAGGCTTAGTGTAGTATTAGGTTGCCTTATCGTATGGTTGTATTATTAGTCTAGGTTTTAGTTGCGTTATCTACGACCCCACTCATACTTGGACGCGAACATTCTAGTGTCGGAAAAGGACAGACGGTTCACGAAAGATCGAAGATCCTATATATGACTGGGCATCGCTCGACGAGACAGTAGTCAGAGGTAACGAGCTGTAGTAATCGCGAGATATTAACACGAAGTTAATAAGCCGATTTAAGCAGTGAGGTATTAGTGAGTTTAAAAGCGTTTTTGTACATTCAGCTGTCGAAACAAATCGACATTTTGTTTTTGATATTTGCTTGTTTTCTTTGTTGTTGTGAACCCGTAGCCATAACCTCTGAGCACAACACAAGAAATGCATCATAAAAATAGGCAAATGCATTCTGCTCGAATTGGCGCTTTTTGTCTGACATATTAATTCCTGAACTGAATCTGAAGCATTTGTTACTCCAAACTATATTTTGTCCTTACCCGGTAGAATAAAAATAATTTTGTAACTTCTTGTTAACTTCTCAAGTTAATAGGAATAGGAGTCTTCTTATAACAAACCCTATTAAACACTTGATAGTCGACGCAGAATTTCAATTTGTTTTTGTTTTTTTAATTTAAAGATTTCTCAAAAAGGAAAACTATAAAATTATACACATCAACATATTTTAAAAATAAACTAATTAAAAGAAAATTACTGGCTAATTTGACAGCAGATTTTAAAAATATTGAAAAGTAGGTTTCCAAACATAAATGAAAAAATATCAAAAAAATCGTGGTTTGTAGAGAGAGAATAAAAAAATCAAAACAATCAAATGAATATTTTTTAAATTTAAAAGGTTTTTTGCAATTTTTCTATTGTTGACTAAAACTAAAAAATAAATTTTTTCTTGGAAATGGAAAGGCGGCGAGATCTCTACCACCTAAATCCGCCACTGATTCCAATAATTGATCTATTTATTATTTTCGATTTAAGAAAAAAATTGTATAAAATCAGGTTTTTAGGTTTTTCTACTTTTAGGTTAGGAAACCGCCAAATTTGTAATATTTTAGTATTTTCAAAATAAATTATTTAATTAGAAATTAATTGTAGATTAATAAGTTTGTCCCCTATTGTTTGATGTGTTTATTTTTTTGTTAATTGAGGTACCTTAAATCCAAACTTAGCTTCTCTCACAGATATTCTTCTAGGGTTTTATAATAGAGATAAATTAGCTGAACCTTAACTTTTGGCTTGGTTTGGTTTGTGTATCTTAGGGCCCATCGCACCGACTTTTAAAATTTCCTTTCTTAACTATAGATTGCTTTAATTTTAAGCATGCCTTATTTTTAAATTTGTTGCACCGAGCAAAAATCTCATCTTCTTTGTTAGGATGCGGCCACCTTGTGACCCAATCAGGCAACGCCGCTGTTTCAACCAACATAATTATTAAACTATGAAACAACAAGAACACCCAGTACGTCCCAAAATAGTTTTGTCAAAACCCATCAATTTCCTGTATCAAGTCGCCTTTAAAAATTTATTTACAAAACTGAAAGTTCTTGAATTTTTGGAAGAATATTTGGAAGATGATGAAATCGAGGTAGTGCTACTCGATTTTTTGTAATTTGAGTGCCCTTGTCGCCTTGTTGGAACAGTTGCGTATTTTTTTCCGGGCTGGTTTACGGTTCCCCATCCTGCCCAGGACAAAATCCGCGCCCGGCCGAAAAATTTTCTGCTCCTAAGGCACAGGCCAATAAGGCACCTGCCCATAAGGCTCCTGTCCATAAGGCAGCGGCCCATACACCCCTGGATACAACCAAAGGATTAAAAATTATAATGAAATTAGGGTAAAATGTAAAGGCAAAAAGGAAAATCATCTTGTTACTTTATGCACTGCAGTTTCATTTAAATGCAAGGGTTTTCTTACACTGGTTCATCTTATCCTACCGTTATCGCTGTACCCACCAGGCTATAAACAACAGTTAACCCAAAAATCGAACGAAAATACTGTAATAAAAATTAGATTCAACTTTATTTAAATTATTATAATATTTTTGTAATCGATACATAGGTATATTTTTTCACAAAAACATTGTGCCAAAAGAACCAAAATCTGGCCATTTTCTTGTGCAATAAAGTTTTTCAAAATCATTTTTATTTATTTAAAAAGAAAACATGTTTTTTACTTTATTTACTAAAAAACACAAAATTCACTTGAATCAAAACACTGCTCATTTGTAGGTATTGTCAGTTGCTATGGCTATGCCAGACGGGTAACATTATGTGACCAGCATCTTATCTTTAAGCAGCTCTTAAGGAACAGTAAAGTCACGAAAAAAGCTGACTTAATTTTAACAACACTAAGGAAGGAATAAATCTGCCTTTAAGTTCGGTGCAATGAAATTTTACGAAATAAGGTATTCTTTAGGCTAAGAAACGGAAAAAAAGTCGGTGAGATGGGCCCTAGATTCCAATATTAAAGATAGAATGACTTTAAAAGGTGCAGAGCTCCTATACTATTACTGATTTGCATCCTGTAATGAATAAAACTTTTGACAAAAGATCTGAAGTTTAGTTTTGCTTTTGGCGCATATCTGAATTTATTTCCTGTTTAATGAAAATAACTTCGCTCTTGCTGCTTGATGCCCGAGTTTCGAATATTTTGGACAGCTTTGCAAATTCTGTATTTTGGGTTGACAAGCATGCTATAAATTGACTGAACCATTAGCGTATCCAGCTCAAACGTTTTTCCAGTTATATCAAATACAGGGTGTCTCAGTTTAAAGTAAAGACATGGGCATTTCAGCAGTGGCGATTCGTGACGTCGTGCCACGGAGCCATCACAGAGAAAAATGTATGTAATTTTTTTCAACAATTGTTAATTTTTTTTGCGCAATTTGTTTCCAAAATGGGTATAAAACCAATTTGTGCAAAAATTTTGCATGGGTTTGTGCAATGGAATTTGTTGTAAAATTTTAAACAATTGTGCAACTGTTTTTTTTGCACAATGCTGTGCAAGATGTTATTGTACAGGCCTGTATAAGAAAAATTCACATATTTTTGCACAATTTGTTGTTATATTTTGCATTAATTTTTTTTAAATTTTGGAAAAATTGCATAATTTTGTGCAAAAATTTTGTATAATGTTATAAAAAATATTCATGTATTTAAATATTTTTACACAATATTGTGTAATTTTCTAATTCTATTTTGTGCAATATAATTGCACAATTATGTAGTTAAATTTTAAAAGATGTGTGTAGTTTTTGTACATTTTGGTGTAATATTTTGAAGTAAAATTTTTATTTTTACCACAAAAAAAAGTATTAGTATAATATATTACATATATATTTTACAATACATAATTTTAATTACGCCAAAATTGCACAATATTGTGCATATATTTCCTACAATTTTATGTAAAAATAGTTTAAAATATTAAATTTTTACATAATATTCAGTAATTTTCTTTAACAATTAAATGAAAAGTATCCATGAATTTAGCAAAGATTCTTGTTTGCTGGACTTCCATCGTTCGGATTTTCTCTTGTTTTGGGAATTGCAAGGAAGGTAGAGAAGACAAAATAGCGGCTTGTCAGCTAAAAAAAATAGAACTAAGTGTAACGGACATTGAAGGATAACATAAGAATATTCTCACTGATATTTTGATAACCTTTAAACAAAGGTTACAGTTTTATAGATACCGTGGTAGTAAGACAGGCAAAATGTATCTTTTGACTCCTAATTTACCAATTTTTAGTTAACCAAAAATAGTATTGCAAAAATTATAATTTACTTTTGTTTGGTTTGGTAAATTGATCAGCCTTTGATTTTGACAGCACCCAAAGTTTTGAACAAACTTCTACATATTTTTCAAAAAACTGGCTTTGTTTTCCGGATATGCCATTGCAAAATCGTTCAAGCTAAAAAATAAAAAAAAAATGTTTAAATTTAGAATTTTAGTATCGAGCGTCATAAAAAAGCGCAATTTATACCAAAAATAGCTTAAACGATGAGTAACAAGCTGAAATTTTGTAAATAGTTTTATTTGGTCAATTTTTTCTCTGCGAAAATTCTTAAAAGTGATTACTAGGAAAGTGTGCGAACGCAGTAATGTCTCGAGCTTCAAACTGGCTAAACCAAGCCAATTTTGGGGACAATGTTGTCAATTGCTTTCAAACACATTTTTCAAATCACAAAAAAAAATCGGTTACTTATTCTTTACTGTTACTTTTTTATCTTGTAATTTATAAAATGAAAAATGTAACCGAAAAGAATAGGTGACTATACTCTTAAATATATTTTACATTTTAAAAAAAGAACAAATTATCTTGCACAATTGTATAAAAAGTTTACAATAACGATTAAAACAAAAAGGAAACAAAAAATGCAAGAAATCGCTGAAAATGTTTGCAAAATTGTTTGAAAATATAACAAAATATTAAGAATGGAATGGAATTGATACTAAAAAAAATGAAACATATTGTCTTGCATACTGTTGAAAAATTTTGTACAATTCCTGGAAAATTTTGCACAATTGTATAAAACCTAGCAAAATGGCTGGTTCCTTAATGGTTTACAACAAGCGATGAAAAAATGCAACGAATTGTTGAAGGTTTTTGTAAAATTGTTTAAAAAGGTAACAAAATAGAATGGGTTTGCTTTCGGATGCATTTTTCATTATAAAATGATATTGTTAGTATTTTTTTAAAATTGTTGGAAAATTTTGAACATTTGTTGGAAAATTTTGCACAATTGTTGAAAAAGGAAGCAAAACGACGAGATGTACTTGATGCACAGTTGTTTCCAACTTTATTTCTTTTATAGTTTTCTCAGCAAGATCCAACAAATATACCTTTTATTTAAAATTTTACTAACATCTGGATAGGAACTAGAGGCCCTCGATACATTTGGCAATTGTTTGTCGGCTTCGAGAAGCCGACAAACAGTCAACATCTCCTGAAGATGCCATCCACTCGAGATGGCGAAACGTCGAGAACGAGTTTTCAACGACGACGGCCGAACAGCAGGAAAGCTGAGTGTGCTGCACAAATATTTTTCTTGTCAACTATTACCACCCCCCTCAGATCCAGGCCCAGATCCACGCTTGGTAAGGTTTCAACCTCTTTAGGGCCCGGGGAAAAGGTCAGGAAAGCATGTTTTTAAAAAAGTCGTCTGACAAAATATACCTACTAACATAATATAAAACAATTAACTAAGTTTACATTAAAAATTTCTAAACATCATATGCAAACAATGAACTTATTATTTAAGTAAACTTACACCAGGTATTTCGCGCCAAGTCCGCCTGCTCCGGCCGAATCGCTCGCGCCCTGTTTTACCCTGCGCCACGTCGGCCCCCCTCGAGTTGACCGCGCCGAATGGTACCTTTTCCTAAGGTAAAGTTCTTGTTGCCACGTGATGTTTTAAGGTTTTAAAAACTGAACTGCGTCATTTAATATATCTAATTGGGCACGAACGGTTGTGAAAGATTTGTACCATCTTTCTGAGAAAATAAGAAAACATGAATCTTCCACAGAACATATTATAAATTCTTGCACTGGATGGCCATTATTAGATAAAACGAATATTACAAACTCAGTTAAGTCCTGCTTAAAAAATCCATTACCCCACCCTTAAGCTATTTGCGTCTCCCCAGCTTTACAACTCAGGTGCCCCCACTGACTTTTGCAAAAATAAAAAAACACAAACAAAATTGACTGCGATAACCGTGGCAAAATTTTGGTGGCTGTTCTTAGCTGCCGAATCAAAGAAGAAGAAGAAGAAGTTTCGTTAAAATTATGACGTACCTAAACCGCTTTTACTACGACCTGTTTTAGAGACTTTACACAGTTTTACCGCCATGCAAATAGGCCATAAAGTAGCTAACTCCTCCTAATAGCTTACGAAACTGTAAACCGTTCGTCTGCCTAAAAAGTTTTACTACATATAGCGTGTGTGTATGGACGGCAATGTTGCTTTATGGAGTTTTTAGGTGTACAGTTTACACTTGATAACGGTTAGAGATACTTACTAACCGAAACGTCGTGTTTTAAAATAAATAAAGACAATGGAAGTCCAAAATTTTATTTCTACACAATCATTGTCTACGAGTTTCAAATAATATTAATATTTGTTGCATTTTGTAAACACAGAAGTTTCTTAATTATTTATGGCTATTGCTTAAATGACCACCGGCGCCAAAACGGCAGGTGCCCACACAATCGTCGAAAAAAAAATTGGTGTCAAATTATTATTATTTTTTGTTGTTTACGGCTATTGCCCAAATGTTCAGCGCCCAAATAGTCAGCGCCCAAATGGTCTGCGCCTTAAATATAAATGTCGACCAGTAGGCCCTTAAGGGCTCATCGCACCGACTTTTTGGTTCCGTTTCTTCCCCCTACCTTCTTGGAGGGTGTGCAGAGTGGATTTGCACCACATGCCAGATCTCCACCATAGAGTTTCGTATTCTACGATTTCTTCTGATAATTTTGATGTATTACACAATATTTTAACACAAATAGCCAAGCTGGAGATAAAATATAGTAGTTATTTCCTATACTCTTTTGGGAAAATTCATTAATAACTTCTTTGAAGTCAATGTTTTTAAATGTTCTATTATACTCATTTGTGACAAACTGTTGAGTCTCTTGAAGCATTGTACTTGTTAGCTCATTTTTTATTAAAACAAGCCTTGAAAAAAGTGTTTGCCGTTATAGTTGTGATGATCATTGAGAAAAACTTCCTTAATAATATACCAATATTTGGAAAGGTATCTTTAATTCAGTCAGTGAATGTAGCAGTTGGTTTGATTCTAAAATAGGTTCTTTCTTTTTTGCGGTGCCCTGTCTTTCAGGTATTTTACCAAATTAAGACATTCTAACTCGACTTCACTGGTATTAATATCTTCCTGGTATGTTTCAGCAAATTTTTGGCATTTCTGCTTCAGAATACGCAACTAAATTGATTTTAAATTAGATAGAAAATCACAACGGTGGTTGGTAAATCTGTTTAGAGAATTGAATTTTTGCTTTAAATTGGCTATTAAAGTATTAATAATAAAAAAAACGTTTTGATTTTAAATTGTCCATTCCCAAATAACTGTTCAGTTTTCGCTGGTTTATCAAAAAATAGCGAACTTTTTTTTTTTGAGAAACGTTTTCAAGTCAGCTTCTGGAAAATTAACTTTAGGTTATCGGTTAGTTTATTTGATGATGCCACACAACTTAAACTCTAACAAAAGCAAAAAATATTTTAGCTTCAAATTAAAGCAAAGTGAGGTACGTACGTTATTCTTTGGTAAAGGGGTTTTAGTCAAAATGTTTGGCAATAAAATGCTTTCTTCAGTTTTAAATATACTTTTTTTAATAACTTATAAAAATCTAAACAAAAACTTATGAAACAAAACGTCTTTTACTTAATCTAACATTTTAAGACAAAATATTCTTATATTAACAGGGTAGGGGAAGTGCGTCCAAGTCCAAAACTTAAAAGCATTCAAACGCAAAGTAAGGCAAATATCGTTTATATTATTAGATTTTTATTGTGTGAATAAACATACGACGTCACCGACGCCATTTTTAGTTAAAAGTTAAAACTATTGTGGAAATGCTAAGGAAATATTTGGTAATGTTTGGCAATGTTCAGGAAAAGTATTAATCTATTAATGAACAAAAATTTAAACAAAACAAGGTTTAAAAATCTTTTAAAGTTAGGAGACCCTTAAAGTTTAGGCTCTTTTAAGTTTAACTGAGCGCTAACTTTGGAATTTTTTTTATTTTTACTGTTGTTTAAGGGTTTCTTCGTCAACCTATTGCCATTGGTTTCAAAAATTTCATCCAGGTACTATTTAAACTATTTTTTATTGCCAAACATCAAAAGCGAATCTAAGTTGCCGAAGTCGGTAAACGTGAGATTTGCTTAGACCGTCTTAAGGTGGGATAATAAAGTCGAAGCGATATGGCACGACGAAAGAAGTTGAAGAAATGTGATTTTAATTTTTTAATAAGATATTACTTTAAGGAGGAAGAAACGAAATATTTACCAGCCGCCATCTGTAGTAATTTTTGTCCATGTTTATTTTAGGCAGATTTAGGTATTAAAAGTAATTTTTGTGCTTCTGTCTTTTTAGTTTGTTTTTAGTGCTTAGTTTTTTTTAAACTTATAAATAGTCTGTCAAAAAGTAAACAAAGTTACGTACGTTATTCTTTGGTAAAGGGGTTTTAGTCAAAATGTTTGGCAATAAAATGCTTTCTTCAGTTTTAAATATACTTTTTTTAATAACTTATAAAAATCTAACCAAAAACTTATGAAACAAAACGTCTTTTACTTAACCTAATATTTTAAGAGAAAATATTCTTATATTAACAGGGTAGGGGAAATACGCAGTGGACGCACTTACCCCACGCATTTTAAGGGGAAAGTGCGTCCAAGTCCAAAACTTAAAAGCATTCAAACGCAAAGTAAGGCAAATATCGTTTATATTATTAGATTTTTATTGTGTGAATAAACATATGACGTCACCGACGCCATTTTTAGTTAAAAGTTAAAACTATTGTGGAAATGCTAAGGAAATATTTGGTAATGTTTGGCAATGTTCAGGAAAAGTATTAATCTATTAATGAACAAAAATTTAAACAAAACAAGGTTTAAAAATCTTTTAAAGTTAGGAGACCCTTAAAGTTTAGGCTCTTTTAAGTTTAACTGAGCGCTAACTTTGGAATTTTTTTTATTTTTACTGTTGTTTAAGGGTTTCTTCGTCAACCTATTACTATTGGTTTCAAGAATTTCATCCACATACTATTTAAACTATTTTTTATTGCCAAACATCAAAAGCGAATCCAAGTTGCCGAAGTCGGTAAACGTGAGATTTGCTTAGACCGTCTTAAGGTGGGATAATAAAGTCGAAGCGATATGGCACGACGAAAGAAGTTGAAGAAATGTGATTTTAATTTTTTAGTAAGATATTACTTTAACGAGGAAGAAATAAATATTTACTAGCCGCCATCTGTAGTAATTTTTGACTTTATTTTAGGCAGATTTAGGTATTAAAAGTAATTTTTGTGCTTCTGCCTTTTTAGTTGTTTTTAGTGCTTAGGTATTTATTTTTTAAACTTATGAATAGTCTATCAAAAAGAATACAAAGTTACGTTAAAATTTGATTATATTACTAAAGTTGTTTACAATTTAGCTTAAGTTTGCAAAGCAAGTTTGTTGGTATATGTGGATGGGGGATACATGATCAATCAAGATGGTTTGATGCTGATCCTGATCTTATTAAACTTTATTAATTCAAAATTCATGATAAAAGAACATTTTACACCACAGTAAATCTAATAGAATTATATTTATCATTGATTGTTATTTTATTTTTCTAAAAATGTCGAAATATGATCAGGGAGGATACTTGTTCCCCTATAAAACTCTCCAAAGGCATGAGATGTTTTTAAAAAATGTAGAACATTATTTAACTGTTTATAAAGTAACTGTCTTTAAATGTGTGTGTTAAAATTTAGTGAAAATAGTTTTTTATTCATCATTATATCGCTACTTTTATTTAAATGATATCCTCACAGCGAGAATACTTGATCAAAATGCATTGATGCTTAAAGAATAAATTTTATCCATGTAATCTTATTTTTTCTTTTAACTTTCTTTACAAAAAATTCATAACAAAAGACTTCATACACAACATCTAATAGGATTATGTTTATTACTCATAGTTTTTTCATTTTTATAAAAAAAAGTAAAACGGCTATCAAGTATCCTCCCGTTTCCTATAAACGTCATTCGAAATATTTGTTATCGACCAAAATCTTTTCGAACAAAGTGTTATTCGAAAAAACTGTCATTTAAAATTAAAGTTTTCAATCAAAAAGTCTTCGAAAAAAGTATTTTCGAAAAACGTAAGTAAGTAAATAAAAGTATATTTTTACCTCACAATATCTTTAGGATTGTGAAATGAAACACTGTCTTCCTCTAGTTGCTTTAATGTAGATAAACCGGTTTCAGCCTATTAAGCCATCTTCAGTATCCTAAAGCGAAAAAATATTAAAACATTACACCGTCAATCTTTAGGAAACCTGACGAAACTTTTCTGGGAATAATAGATTTTAAATTTTCAGTTTCTTACTGCACATACATGGCCAGCTTTACGATTCTCCATATCAACACTGACAATAAAAACACCAAAAACTAATCACCTACGTGCCTACTCACAAAAAAATAATCGTTAGCACACGCTACTGAATTCGATGCGAACCCAATTACACCTGAAAGCCCGGGAGCACCTGACTCCTGACGCGGAGATCGGCGCAAAGCGTTCCCGCTCAACAGGTCTGTGAGCTGGTTGTTAGGTAGGCTGTGACACTTTAAAACCCAGAGTTCACTAATCGTTTGACAGACCGTTTTCATATTAAACTAGCATAAGAGAGAGAACAGAACTGGCCTTACTTTCAAGAAGTCAAATAAAGATATAACCAACACACTTGCCGTTCCATGGTATCTATATCCTACATATTATATACAACAATATTTAATTTTGTTATTGGCCTAAATAACTGTCCACATCGTTACGCTGGAAAATGAATTTGTATTTTACAGGCAAATTCCCGACTAAGCAGATAAGCTTTTTCTAATTACAAAAAGGCCGTATGCAGTATTATGTTATTGCATTCTTCGAATAACTGCCAGGCTCCCGTTCCCTGATACTATCGTCTGCCGGTCGTATTTTAAAAAATGTGGAAACAACGTAAAGTATTTACAATGTGTTATTTGTAATAAAAAGCCCCTGGAGAATCGTATTTTACACCGTTATGTTCTTTTTACGATCCACAATGATAAAAACGCTATAATAAAGTTATACATTGTTCTAAATTATTTTTTACAACTACTACAAAAGTATTTACTTTTATTCAAGTCCAACAAAAAATATACAGGAGTGGATCTTGAAAAAATCAGCTTAAATTTTGGGGGTGTGATTTTTTGGGCTCTTACGGTAGGATTGGGATTTCTTAAAACTGAATGTTTCAAAAAATCATTCAATAATGTTACGTTTTAATAAAACTTGTATTATTTCTTAGACCTAAATTATTAAAAATATTTCGAAGTTTAATAAATTTCACCAAATATATTATGAATGAACCTTATGTATATCTAAAGATGTCTGACATACGATTTTGTACTAATGTTTTCCCGACTATTCTTTATACATTTTTTTCTAGTTCTGCGTTGATCGCGATATCTTCGGTGCAGTGGCCGTTTCTCCATAAGTGCTCATGCGCCCTTAAACTCCCAAATTTTATATTAAAATTTGATCATGTTTTAATTTAGATAATAATTTCATCATAAAGTATCAACAAACCCCAAAAGGAATTCCCTAAAGACTATCTAGAAATTAATACCTGATATGTTTGTGTTTGTGTGTTCGTGTTCAAACCAGGATGCAGTGGATGGTGGATGCGATAAATTCTATCCACCGTAGATGTTATATCGCATTCTAATTCTGAGATATAGAAAGGGAGGACGACAGGTCCCTATATAATTTTACAGTACATAGAATCTAGGCCTTCCTTTGGTTGTGCTGTTATACAGAAATTGAGGGTTTCGATCGTGCCCGCATCTCCGTGATTCCCCCCGCGTTCACGATTAACGATGCCTGTTACAGCACCTCATGTGCACTGTAAATTAGTACGCTTGGACAACGGTTGCGCGTTATCGGTCGGGCGGTTTGTTTTGATTTTGACGATTTCGTAGTTAAGATAATGGCGGAACTTTCTAATTTTGATAGCAGTAGCGTCCATATAAAAGACAACTAAATTTATTAATTACGAATGTAACTAAATGCAAAAGTGGTAAATATAAGCAATTATTATTTCAAAAAAGGACTGATGCCTTTATTCTCAAAACAAAACGTTTTTGTGAAATATAAAAACTAGGTATGATACATTTATAATTATTATTTATTATTTTAGATCACTAACATCTAATTAGTAATGGCCCACTTGATGGCCAAAAAAGATGGGCGTGGCACTAAAAAAATTTTCGACTGCGATGCAATTTTTGTTTTTGGGTGTGCACCTCTAAGGTTTTACACCACACGCCGCCACTGCTTCTGCAAAATCTAATCTGGGATGTTTTTGCCCACTTCTATAAAAAATGCTTATCATAAAAAAAACATTTCATGTAAAAAAAGCCACGTACGCGAAAGTGGTATTCCGTAAAAAGAATTGATATAAAAATAAAGCCAAGTTTTCCAATACAAATTTCAAAATGAAAGGTTTTTACTAGCATGGAAATGTTTTTTTTAACTTTGCTATTCCAGCCAAACTTCTCTATCTTCAATTTAGCACTGTGCCTAAGAGTCATTTGCAGCCATAATAGACAAGTTTAGAAAAACATGTCCAAACTAGTAAGAACCTTTTGAAATTTGTATAGTAGAACTTGGCATTACATTTATCTCAATTCTTTTTACGGAATACCTCCTTCGTGTACTTGGCTTTTTTTTACATGAAATGTTTTTGTTATGATTTCACTCCTTTTTTAAAGGACTTGGATAATATTTAAGTTTTAAAGTAGTAAAATATGCGGAATATTGTTCAAAACTTTTGCATTGCGTTAGTAAAAACTTTGAGGTTTTTCTTATATTTTCCTATGGTTTTAGGCTATGTTAATTTTACATAATTTTACATTTATAGGGGAGGAAAGTAAATTAAAATTTTGGTGTTTTTTTTTCCTATAGTTCTGTCATAGTTCCCATCAGTCTTCTAAAGCTCAGCTATGTAGCGTTTCTGGAATTGGAGAATGTTAATTTTACATAACTTTACATTTATAAATTAAAATTTGTGGCTTTTAATTTTCTTTTATAGTTTTATCATAGTTCCTATCGACCTTCCAAAGCTCAGCTCTCTAGCGTTTTTGGAAGTGGGCAATATTACTTTTACATAACTTAATTTTCTCCCTCCTCTATACATTTATAGGGGAGAAGGCAAATTAAAATTTTTGGGTTTTTTTTCCTATAGTATTATCATATTTCCTATCAGTCCGCCAAAAGTCAGCTCTCTAGCGCCTCTGGAAGTAGGCAATGTTACTTTTACATAACTTTACATGTATGGGGGAGGGGAGTGAATTAGAATTTTGGGGTTTTTTGATTTTTTTCCAAGGGTTTGGTCACCATTACTATCAGTGTAGCTTTTAGCTTTGTAGCATGTCTGGAAGTACAATAAAATTTTGATGATCTATACATGAGTGAGTAGATGAGTAAGTGAGTAAGTGAGTCACTGAGTGAGTGGCAATATCGAGGTTTTTTAAATTTCTACTACTTTAATACTTGATGGAAGTCCATGAAACTTGGAGGGATTGTTCAGTTTGTAGACCTTATCAAAGATAAAAAAATACCACCAGACTACATTCTTGTCTCTCTAGATGTTGTGAGTCTTTTCACCAATATACCAAAAAAATTAGTATTAGATATAATAAATAAGGACTATAAGTTTATTTCTAATTATACTGATGTTCCTAAAAAAACTTTAATGGAACTTGTTGAATTTTGTTTTGACACAAGCTATTTTTCATTTAAAAATAACATTTACATTCAAAAAGACGGCAGTGCAATGGGTAATCCTGCTAGCCCTGTTTTGGCAAATATAGTCATGAACCATCTCATAACAAAAACTCTTAGTAATTTACCTTATTCTATTCCTTTTCTATGGGTTTTTGTAGACGACACGATCTTAGCAGCACCAAAAAATGAACTTAATATACTTCTACGGCATTTTAATAGTTTCCACAATTCCCTTCAATTTACTGTGGAGTCTGAACAAGATAAAAAAATTTCATTTTTGGATACTCAAGTTTGTCATGAACTTGATGGTTCAATATTAACTAATTGGTATATTAAACCCACTAGTTCAGGTAGAATATTAAACTTTCACTCGTCTCATCCCATGTCAAATAAAATAAGTGTAATAACTGGACTTGTTTATAGATCTACAAAACTAAGCAGCTTGAAATTTCAAGAAGAAAATTTAAAGAAAATTAAAACAACTTTAAAAAATAACAACTATCCATTAAATTTTATAAATAGAATCGTAATGAGGACACAGGGTCAGATTAATATTAATAAAAAAACAAATGATAAAAAGTACTTTAAGTTTCCTTATATTGATAAACTTTCTCAAAAAATAAAATCATGTTTTTCGGATACAAACTCTACATTAGCTTTTTATAACACAAAAAGTACACAAATATTTTATACTCCTTTAAAAGATCCTGTACCTCCAAAAAAGAAATCAAATGTTGTGTACAAAATCCCTTGTGAATGTGGTAAATGCTATATTGGACAAACTAAACAATATTTAGAAAAGAGACTCCAACAGCATAAAAATGATTGCAGAAATGATAAAATGTATAATTCTGACAAGACGGCTTTGTCAATGCATCATTTTGATACTGGACACCAATTTCAATTTAGTAATACCAAAATTGTGGATATAGAAACTAATTACAATAAAAGATTACTAGCTGAAATGATCCACATTAATATTAATAACACTGTCAATTTAAGAACTGACACAAATGGATTGAGCAACACATATAGTAATATTTTAAAAAAATATAAAGATAAAGTTGATCCAACTTAGACCTAGGCTTAGTATAGTTTTTTTCCTTTGTGTCTTGTAATTGTCCTATATACAATTTTTTGTTTGTAACTGTTGTAAATTAAAATAGTTCTTTAGTTTTTTCTTTTATTATAGGGAAAAAAAAATTATAACTGACAATCTTACAGTAGGAGAATATTTATTATTTTATAATAGGTAAAATACACAAGCACATTTTTTTTTTTTTTAGTTTCACTTTACTGCACTTTAACACAAGTACATATACGCACATACACGCACCCCACGTAAACACATACACTACGCACAAACCTACATGTACACCACACACACTACGCACACACCTCCTTACACGCATACACCATACACATATACAAACAATAAAAAACGCAGACAATGTGAAACATACCTTATTTAAACACGGCTATAAAGCCATTTCAAATTAAATACAATATTTTGCTAACTTCTCAAATTATTTGTCAAAACAACTTGATAAATTTGCCTCCTATATATTTATTTTAAAAAACAAAAATAATTTTTTTTATGAGATACTATGGCATTTTTAAAATGTTTGTTCTCCAACTTCCGGACATCCTGGATGTAACACAGAGATTTGAGTAAGTAAATAGTCTCCTTATAGATAGTTAATTATAAAAAATCAAACAGGTATAAATAATAACAAATTATACATAACCTTTAATTGGTTAATTTTTTTAAGAAACAATTTTTGTTCAATACTTTTAACTTTTTCTCGTTTGTTGTGTAATTATATAGTATTTAGTGACAAACATTTCTTTGCTACGTTTTATGCTACATATTTTATTAGTTTTATTGTAGACCATTTTAAAGTTTTAATAAAGTGTTTGTTTCCTAGGGCTTGAAAAAGTGGAAATTGTCCACGAAACGTCGCCAAAAACCAAAGTGTTTTCTCTACATCTACCCCTATAACCCACGAATCTAAACCTTTTAATAAAAATGCAAGGGGACGAATCTTATGAAAAAAAAAAGAAGAAAAAGAAAAAAATGTTAACTCTATAAAGATCTACGACTGTGCAAAGTTTCAGTTTCGTAGCTCATTCCGAAGTAGAGTTTTAGAGAGGTCAAATATAGGCTAAAATGTTTCAAGAAAAGATGGTACAGCAGATTTTGCGCGAACTTGGCGCCAGATTTAACAATTAAGGGTTGTTTTTATTAGGTAAAACAGGCTTCTATGAGGGAGGAGAAATAAGAGGAAATAAATACACTGTTGAGCTAAAGACAAAAAAACTGTCTTTTACTCAAACTGCTCTATTCTCTGAACACAAAGAAATTAGCTCCTAGACGCTTTATTATCCTATAAAATGAAATGGACGTCTTGAAAATTAATTAACCATTTTACATCAGCATTTCGATAGTAAACTTATACATACACTTAAGGTTTACTACCCGGAGTAGAGTAAAGGGATAAATCTTGATTAAACTCCGTTTTATGCGTGAACCATGTGTCCCCAAAATGCAAATTTCGCCCGGAATAAAGCATAAGGTCGGGCTCATAAACTGTTACTTGTCGTTCGAGTCTAAGGGAAATCGGGCCATAAAACGACGGATATGTGGGAAAATGGCTGCTGAGGGACTCGAGATTCCTGCTATGATTTTGGCTACTGAATGTTTTTTACATAGATATATCACAAGCTTAGAATTTAGCCACTAAGGGCCCATCGCACCGATTTTTAAAATTCCCTTTCTTAACCCTTAACTTGGCAAACGTGTATTCACTTTTAAAAAAATATGATTTTTGGTTTTTATGATAAAAATGTGCATTAGCTAATGTTTTTTTGTGGTTATTGATTTTTTTAAATTTTCAAAGTCAAAATTTTGACATGTATCTGTGAGGATACACTGCCAAGATCTAGTATTCAAATTCAAAATTTAGACATGTATCTGCGAGGATACACTGGCAAGAAAGAGCTGTGGCTATTTGCTATTTTTTTGGATAAAAAATAGCAAAAAACCATTTTTTTGGATAAAAAATAGCAAATAGCCATTTTTTTGGATAAAAAATAGCAAATAGCCACAAAACGTTTTTTTTTTTGGTTAAAAGTAATTCTTGGGCCATAGTTGTTAAGGTTATTTATTTATTTTTCAACAAAATTTCTGCACAACCTAACGTAATATGCATTTTTGAATAAGCTAAACTAATAAAATCACATTTTATTTATTTGTTATAATGAAAATCTATAAAACAATTTCTGTTTTATCAAAGACATAACCTAACATTGCATTTTCCACAATATACATGAATTTGACCAGACGTACAATTCCTACATCTTCCTTTTTCATGAAAGATCGGGAAATGATCTAACTTATCGAATCTGCTGTCATTCTCGGGCCTTGGCTCTACAGGCTTTTTAATTTTCTTAGGAGGTTGTGGAGCTTCGGAATTGCTGGGACGTACCTTTTTTATTTTGTTTGTCTGAAAGAGATTTTTTGCGATAGAAATTCTAAATTTTTTCAGTCTCTGTGCATCTTTTGGATTTTCCTCTAAAAGTTGATACTCACGTCTGTAAAGCAACCATGCATTGTTGACACATATGTCTAAAACTTGCGAAAATAAACACATATACCATCTGTGAGTTTTCATTCCAGTTCTATAAAGTGCAATAAACATGTCAGCCAAGTCGACTCCTCCCATATGGGTGTTGTAATGTTTTACTACTTGCGGGCAAACAATTTGAACCCTGCCTCCTCTTGCTTTAGAATATTTCTGAATTGTTTCAGTTGGATTTGCAGCTACATAAGAACTGCAAAAAGTCACCGATTTGTTATCAAACCATTTTATAATTGTCAAACGATTATTGTTATCTACTTTTTGGTCAAACGATCCTCTGCCTTCTTTTCGCAGATCTGAATCTGACTTGATGGGGCATCCTCTTAGACGATTCGCTCTAACTGTGCCCAGACTTAGGATACCAAACTCTTCACGAAGGTATGAAACCAGCTCTAGACTTGTAAAATAATTGTCGAAGTAAACAGTTGATAATGGCTTATTCTGAATTGATTGATTAAATAATCTTGTATTTCATTACAGTTTGTTTCAGGTCAGTCTGGGCTACTATTAGATCTATGATGTCATCACTAAAAAACATTTTAAAATATTGTCAAGTCTTTTGGTTTTGTAAAATCGTGGCTAGAATGACGTCATCTTCTGATTCTATCTCATCAACCTTAGGAGCAATTACGGGTTCTAATACTTTTCGGTTTTCTTCAAAAATTGGCAAAACTTCTGGAAGAACGCGCTCCAGTAATTCTTCATCATCGCCGTCAGATTCGGGATCACTCTGCACTCCGGCTGGCGGTAGAAGTGAAAATATTCGGTCAATTCTTTTCATTATTATGCCCTGAAAAAATAACCTAATATTATATACTGAACTTGGCAATGTATCACACTGGATACATAATATTTAGACTCCTGTTTACAGAAAATAAGTAATGATCATGCAACTATTGATTCGCTATGTCAATTCACATATCTAATGTTACAATATACCATATAAATAACACACACAAACCACAAAGAACTAAATAGGACAATAAACTTACCACCTGAGAGGTTTACAATCATCGACCGGCAGCCATATTGCACGCACTTGTAAACAAATGAAGCAAATGTAGGCGCGAAATTCAAATAAAAGCAGTTATTTTATAATGCTTTGTCACCACAATGTATCCACTCGTATACTGTGCCTAAATATGGGAGCTAAACCAATGCGGGTCTTTTCTGTGAAATTTTGAATATGATGTATCCTGAGAGATACATTGTCAAGTTAAGGGTTAACTATGGATTGCTTTAATTTTAAGCATGCCTTATTTTGAAATTTGTTGCACCGAGCAAAAATCTCCTCTTCTTTGTTAAGATGCGTCCACCTTGTGACCCAATCAGGCAACGCCGCTGTTTCAACCAACATAATTTTGTCAAAATAATTTTGTCAAAACCCATCAAATTCCTGTGTCAAGTCGCCTTTAAAAATTTATTTACAAAAATGAAAGTTCTTGAATTTTTGGGAGAATATTTGGAAGATGATGAAATCGAGATGTTGCTACTCGATTTTTTGAAATTTGGGTGTCCTTGTCGCCTTGTTGGTACAACTGCGTATTTTTTCCCGGACTGGTTTACGGTTCCCCATCCAGCATAGGACTAAATCCGCGCCCGGCCGAAAAATGTAGTGCTCCTAAGGCACAGGCCAATAAGGCACCTGCCCATAAGGCTCCTGTCCATAAGGCAGCGGCCCATACACCCCAGGATATAACCAAAGGATTAAAAATTATAATGAAATTAGGGTAAAATGTAAAGGCAGAAAGGAAAATCGTCTTGTTACTTCATGCACTGCAGTTTCATTTAAATGCAAGGGTTTTCTTATACTGGTCAGTCCTATCCTACCCTTACCGCTGTACCCACCAGGCTGTCAACAACAGTTAACCCAAAAATCGGACGAAAATACTGTAATAAAAATTAGAGTCAACTTTATTTAAATGATTTTTTATACGACTGTCTTTTAAAGGGGGTTTTGCACACGGAGAACACGATCTGAAAATGGCATTTTGCGCACGCTGTGTGCAAAACGTTTTGCACACGCTTATGTCACTTTTGCGCACGCCTATGTCATTTCTGCATACGGGTCTCCCGTCATTGTGATTTTTGTTGTTGTTACCCATCAATATAAGTTGGCTTAGTTCCGTAGCAACCGTCACTGCTCGTATGTTTTGTTGATTAGATACATCAAAAAATTGTTGAATTTTTAAAGTTTTGTTGTAAAAATGTCGGAAATAAAAACAAGTTAAATTAAAATTTGATTTTTTTTTCTTTATTAGCAGTCGCATAAAAAATATTGTAAAAAACTCGTTTGAAAACCTCTTTGCACACTCCCTCGACTTGTACCAAACTGTCTCGATCGTGTGCAAAGAGTCGTTTTCAAACCTTGTTGTTTAAATAACTATTTCTTCGTTTGAAACTCGTAGACAATGATTGTGTAGAAATAAAATTTCGGACTTCCATTGTCTTTATTTATTTTAAAACACGACGTTTCGGTTAGTAAGTATCTCTAACCGTTATCAAGTTTAAACTGGTTCATTCACAGTTTACACTTGATAACGGTTAGAGATACTTACTAACCGAAACGTCGTGTTTTAAAATAAATAAAGACAATGGAAGTCCGAAATTTTATTTTTTTCAACTATTTCTTCCTTACAAATCTTTTTGTAATCGATACATAGGTATATTTTTTCACAAAAATATTGTGCCAAAAGAACCAAAATCTAGCCGTTATCTCGTGCAATAAAGTTTTTCAAAATAATTTTTATTTATTTTAAAAAAACATGCTTTTTACTTTATTTACTTAAAAAAGACAAAATACACTTTAATCAAAACACTGCTCATTTGTAGGTATTGTCAGTTGCTATGCCAGAGGGGTAATATTATGTTGCCAGCATCTTATCTTTAAGCAGCTCTTAAGGAACAGTAAAGTCACGAAAAAAGCTGACTTAATTTTAACAACACTAAGGAAGGAATAAGTCTGCCTTTAAGTTCGGTGCAACGAAATTTTACGAAATAAGTTATTCTTTAGGCTAAGAAACGGAAAAAAATTCGGTGCGATGGGCCCTAAATGACAAAAAAATGGTGTTTTTCTCTTTTTTGCAAACTTCTTAATTAATGCATTGTATGCTAATGTAGGTATCACCTAGTGCATAGTTCGTATTAAATTTTTACCTTCTTAGCCCGCGCAGCAATCGCTAGACAAGGTATTAGTACCGACGAAAACAATTTTTTTGAGTTAGTTGTGTGTATTTGTCTGTGTGTTTGTGTGTGTGTATGTCTGTCCGTAACACGATAGCTCCTTAACCAATGAACCGATTTTTATGAAATTTTCAGTAAAATAACGATTTTGGTCAAAATCCATTAACGCTAATGACAATTAAAAAATTTCAAAAATGCTAACTTTTTAACGGAGCATCATATCAAGATGCGCTTTTCGAAATATAGTAGACTAAATTTCGTTCAATGATTTATGTCATAACCAAGAACTTTATAGGAGCTTTAGTTTCTGAGATATTTACAAAAATTGTTTTCAAGGCAGATATATCATGGCTTCACTTGAAGGGTGCTAATATGCTAGCTAGGAAGATATCAGATCCGTCATGGATTCATTTATTATTTGTTGGCAAAGCCCACATTTATTACTTATTAGAACTCGACTGCCGACAAGTCGTCGTTTTATTTTAGATGAGTGTAAATCTAAAATTATGGGAAAATGTCTTTGCTTTTAAAAGTCACAAAAACAGAATTTACAGAAACGAAAGTGAACCGTGATCTAAGATGATCGAAAACTATCCGAAAGTGACTGAAAGTGATCTAGAAGTGACTGAAAGTAAACCGGAATTTGCTTGAAGTAGAGCTATCACAAATATATTATGAAAGTACTTGAAGTACAAGTACCAAGTACATTAAGATTTGTAAAAGTACTTGAAGTACTAGTACATTTTCTTTTCAAATGTTCTTCAATTACCAAGTACATTATAAAAGTTCTTGATTTTTACCTTAAGTACAATAGAAGTACTTCAAATATTTGAGTACTTTAAGGACTACGGAGTTTAAAGAAAAATACTAAAAAACATAAAATCTAGTTCCCGTAAATTAAAAATCAAACAAGTTTTCGTGGATAAGCGGGAAAAAATAAGGGATTTTTGTTTCTCTCGTATTTTTCCGTGGGTGGCTCGAAAGCTTAACCTCACTGGGACCCGATGCCGACGTCTTAATGGCGGTATAAACGCAATCAGCGTTGATCTGACATAAAAGACAATGTATGTCGTAGGTCACGTGATGGACTCTGTCTCTAAATCGATATTTTCATCTCTCGATGATATAGCATTTTAACTCGCCTGCTACTGTTTTAGTTTCTGTCGAATTTGGTCAGATGGTGCTTCTTGCAGGGTACATAAATTGTTTTCTTACTAGAAACGTAAGGTTCGGTTCGGTTCGGTTATTATATATACAGTATGTCCCCCTAAGTTGGAATCATATGGAAAACTTTTTTATTATTAGTTTTAGGAAAAAAAGTTATTCTTCATAAAAAGTTCTGCATTATCTAAAACCTAGAATACAGTCATCAAATATCAAATTTTTTCAGTGGTATACGGGGTTTTTCAAAAAATATGAGTTTTGCTCAAGGGTAAAGTACCTTTAAATTTGAATGATTATTTGCAAAATAAATGAATATGCACTTATTACTCGTTTTAATTGCAAAATTATTAGAAAACATCGAAAAACTAAAAGGGCATCATGTGTTTCGTATTTACAAGAGATACATGTTCATTTAAAATAGAAATATTGGTAAAAAATAAAATAAGCTGAAGTTTTAATTTAAATGGATGTACTCGCATATTTAAACGTAATTTTCAATTCTGATCAACTTTTTTAAATAACAATTTGACTTTTCTCTTTTCTTGAACCATATATATATTTTATATTTTTAGTTTTGTTGGTTTCTTGGGGATGTGGTTCTAATAAAACTAGCATATACGGATTCACATTTATTAACGTTTCGGTCCAAAGACCTTCTTCAGAAACTAAAGAGAAAGGAAATAACGCTTTTGGAAATTTGTTTTCTGAGCAATTATTTTTTAGAGAAAAAATATAAATTAAACTAAATAATTAAAACACAAATAAAAATAAAAAATACTCACTATTCACTACATTTTCACACTACATTATGTCAACATCAGTTTTAAAAAGACAGTCACACTTTTTACACGAAAAACACTTTAAAAATTAATATACAAATAAATAACACGCATACGAAGACTCTTAGTTTGCTAATAATACCGAAACGTCAATAAATCTGAATTTGTAGGTTTCTTGGGAATGTGGTTCATTAATCAACTAGCAACTTTTAATTTACATTTATTAACGTTTCGGTCTAAAGACCTTCTTCAGAACTAAAAAGAAATTGAAAACAACGTTTTAGGCTATTTGTTTTTTATGCCATTATTTTTAAAAGAAAGAGTAAAATAATTAAAACAACGAAAAGTACTCACCATACATACATTCACAATTTCACCTTAAATTAATCAAAACAACATACAAAAAACACAAGTTTAAAAAGACACATCACATTATTTTACGAAACATTTTTAAAATCAATATTATTAAAACGAACTATACGACTATTACTTAGGTTACTAATAAAATATATTAATTTATAATTTTGTTTAACAGCGTGATATGTGTGTGTGTATGGGTGGTGTCTCGTGGGAGGTATAATGATAAGTATTTTTGTGTTACTTCTTATAATAAATCAAATTATAAGAAATAACACAAAAAAACATACACACACACATATCACGCTGTTAAACAGAATTTTAAATTAAAATATTTTATTAGTAACCTAAGTGATAGTCGTATAGTTCGTTTTAATAATATTGATTTTAAAAATGTTTCGTAAAATAATGTGATGTGTCTTTTTGAACTTGTGTTTTTTGTATGTTGTTTTGATTAATGTAAGGTGAAATTGTGAATGTATGTATGGTGAGTACTTTTCGTTGTTTTAATTATTTTACTCTTTCTTTTAAAAATAATGGCATAAAAAACAAATAGCCTAAAACGTTGTTTTCAATTTCATTTTAGTTCTGAAGAAGGTCTTTAGACCGAAACGTTAATAAATGTAAATTAAAATTTGCTAGTTGATTAATGAACAACATTCCCAAGAAACCTACAAACCTAAAAAATATAAAATATATGGTTCAAGAAAAAAGAAAATCCAAATATATATATATATATAAAAACCGAACACTTAATTTAGGAAGCGTGTAAATTGACCAAGCAGTTTTCTGAAGAGTCCCATAAGGATGAAACCGTTAACTGTCAACACGTATTATAGGTATCCATTAGATCGTGAACCCCTGTGAGGTTAAGCTTTCGAGCTACCTACGGAAAAATACAAGAGAAACAAAAAAATCCTTATTTTTACCCGCTTGCCCATGAAAACTTGTTTGATTTTTAATTTACGGGAACTAAATTTTACGTTTATTAATTTGAACTTTTTATTTACAAGTGAAATTAAAGAAAGAAAAATAAGAAAAAAGTTTTCTGTCTTCGGCCGGGACTCGAACCCGGAACCTCTTGCTCTGTACGCAAACGTTCTAAGCATTGAACTACCTAAGACCATACATAAATTTTTCGGAAAACTTCCATCTATGCAGGTGCGCGGTGTCTCAATACAGGAACGAGAAATTCTTCTTTCCCACTGTCAAAGGTATGATAACCCAAATTTAGACGTAAAGAATCAACGTCTCAAAGCACAAGATCACCTTTTCGTGTGTTAAAATTTCTGATCGCAATGGGCGATTGGCAATATAACAATATCTTCCTGTAACAATATCTATGACCTGAAAAATTCCAAGACGAATCGTGGGTCCATGAGGGTCAATCATCATCCCCCTTTTATTTGCCAGAAAGCGCTATTTAAGAAGGCCCCATTTTACGGCAGAGAAATCATGTTACCGAAACAATTTCTCCCCTAGCGCAGGTTTCCAGTTTGGTTAAAAGATTTATTGGGTCACATGTACACACTCAAAAAAACTATTTACCTAATGCACTTTAGAAAAAAAATAAGATAGAATCACTTTAGGCACAAGATGTTAAATATCTATAATGATTATTTTTCTGTTTTTTCTCCTTTTTTTAAATGATGTCGCACAAATAACACGGGCGTTGGGCTTCGGTGGAATTTCTTTAAGATCCTTCAATACAACGTTTAAATGGGACATCCATCCAAAGTTTGCAATTTGACAATGTTTTCATAATAAAAATAGATAAATATGTCAAGACATTTCGCCAATTTTTTTAGTTTGGCAATTTACAGATAAATAGAATTATTACCTTCACACTGAGAGTGATAAGTTTTCAAATGAAAGTAAATTGTTAAAATGTAATGACGCGTGCCCCGCGGTATTTACATACATATATAAAGGTCATACTTATTTGAAAAATTCTTTACTATTAGCAACCCTAAAGGTCTATATCATAGCCAAATGAATGAATTAGTTTACTGTGGTCTATATAAACAGTGTGTGTTGGGCTATCAATTTGTCAACATAAACTATCGTTAAAATGATTTGACATATTGGCTTGTTATTAATATCACAAAATTGTCAAATTGCAAATCTTAGATGAAAATTCCAAAGCTCCTGAAGCCCATTCGAAGCTTTGTCCCATTTAATAGATGTATGGGAGGTTTTCCTCTACAACATACGTGAGTCTAAAAGCATTCCACCGAATCCCAATGCCCATGTAATTTGTGCGACCTCATTTTGTTAGACAGTGGCACTGGGTGTTAACCTGGGTTATTTTTCACATTAAATAAGTAACACATCAACAAAGACATTTTACTTAGACGCATAAATAAAAATATTTATAATATCAGCTGTAACAAATAATAAAAAATAAAAAGGACAAAAACCTCACTTATTGTAGTCATTCTTGTTTGATTATACATATTAAGCCGCGCACTGATTAGCGAGCTGCAACTGTAAAGGAAGGTACAGACTAAGTTCGCAAGTTGTTCTTAAATAGTTTGCGAACATTTTTCAAGCTTAGTGTATACGCGTGTTCGCGAACAATTCTTTAGCAGCTTGGCAGTTCGTTCAGGGTTTCGAGTCCAGTCGGTAATTTCGAAGGGCTTATTTGCGAACACATGGCAAGCTCAGTAGTGTGTAGTGTATTATAAATTTAAATATTAAAAAACGACTAAAACTGCGGAGCTGTTCTCGAATAGTTCGTGAACTCCTTATTTCGGTGGGTACCCACCTTAACATCAACCAAATTTCCTTTGTCGGCTTAATGCGAATGACTTGCCCGGCGTGTACTATTGTAGCGAACCTGGTGCTGACAAGCGAATTTGTTTGGTGCAACGGTTGCAGTTAGAGTTGCTGCTCGCCAATACCACAGGTTTTTATGTGACGCAAACTTTTATTTAAGTTTGTTAAGTCAGTATTTTTTCCTTATTATTTTCTAGTATTTGATACAGTTGACAATGACGATACAAAATAAAACCGTTTATCTTTTTAAAAAAATTTTCTATTTCTGGGTTTTTCTTTGGGTTTTAGCTTGAATCATTACGCAAATTTCTTAATATTTTCAAATGCCTTACTGTTCTTGTTAAACAATAAGTCCAGTAATTTTCGCGTCGTCTTAATCGCTTTTAAAGCCATCATCGACCCTAAACAATAAAAGTTCCAAATTCAATACATATCTGTTCAAAAATGAAAAAAACCATCATTTTGAATCCGACATTTTGCTTTTTTCTTAAATTTTAGTAAAAAATTGTATTATTTGAGGGACTTTAAGCAACGTGATGTTCACGTTTAAGGAAAATTGGTTTATAAATCAAAAAGTACCCCATTTTGGCCCCGTTATGTTGATATTTTTAAATTTGAGTAAAAAATCAAATGAGCGACCTTAAACACTCCAAAGTTTCGAATTATATACTTATACGTTTATAATTGGGAAAGCCCGCCTTTCAAATTTACCATTTTGATTTGCTTTTATATTTCAGGCAAAGTTAAAAAATTGTCGCAATAACAAACAAATAGATAATGACAACTTATAAAACTGTAAAACAAATTATTTTTTATTTGGTGCTAGGTTCATAGACTTGAAGTTGTTAGTAAACCCTGTTGTAAAGTTAGTCATTAATTTTGTTTGCTACCTCGACTTCTTTTTATTTTATACTTCCATAATAACGTAGATCATTTCCTTAAATTAACACTTGCCAAATTAAGAAACAACTGGGAAAAAAATAAAAATTTTGTTCTCGCATCCAGGAGGTCATAATAATTACTATTTATGAACCTTTCCGGAACGCATCCGGAAAGGGTTAAAGGGCAAATTATCAAGGGGGCGCGGGCCAGATTCCCCGGAGTGAAATATCCCGACGAAGTTGTTAGTATAACGCCCGCATTTTTGCCCATTAATGAAGAGTTTTAATATCAGGTTTACGGCCTTTTCTATGGCGGCATTAGCCGCTTTAAAAATGTTTTAGTGTTAATAATATTTTGTTAAGTAAACTTGTAAAACAAACAGTCTTAAGCTAGCGCTATAACAGGGCTGTTTTTTATATTTTGCTTATAGAAACATAGAAGGTGACACTGATCGAACGTCGTTAATAAAACTTAACCTCAATGTTTACCTAAGCTAAATTTAAAACGTCGGTGCGATACACATAGTTTTATAGCTTCAGTGAATTTCTTAGGTTAACAAGTCGAAAAATGGAATTAAACCGACAACATTTTCGGATTATATTTTTTACAAATTTCGAAAGAAATTATCTCAACAAGAATGCCCTGCCGAGTTGATTTCTATTTTCAATAATGAAGCACCACATTAGTCGACAGTTTGTCGTTGCTATGAAGAATTCAAGCGTGACCGGATTAGCTTTAGCGACGATCCAAGGCCAGCTGCATCAAAAACAGCTGTTACCCAGGAAAACGTTGATGCTGTACGCGTACTCATCATGGAAGATCGACACATCGCGAGATTGAAGCTTATTTGGGGATTTCAAAGAACTCAATTCAAAAAAATTTAAATAAAGGATTAGGACTAAGAAAATTAGTATCCAGCTGGATACCGCATCTGTTAACTGAACAATAGAAAGAAGCAAGGGTCAGAAAACTCTAGACCGGTTTGAGGCAAGTAACTCGAAAAACGTGTCCAGCATTGTCAGTAATAAATGGTAGATTTACTTATATGAACACGAAAATAGACGTCAGTCATCTGTTTGGGTGTTCCAAGATGAAGAAAAGCCAACAGAAGTCATTCAAAAAGATGTTCGCGACATTTGTCTCAAAAGCATGTCATGTAGCAACGATTCCTCTGGAAGATCAAATACGCAACATCATTGCTGTCGAAAGTAATCACTGAGCTTCGAAAAACGAACCTCGAACGACGAAAAACTATTGAATTTTTGAGCCAATGAACGGAACCGGAACGTCGAATAGTTGGATCGTCCTCCAACGATTTCTATACTTTTCCCAAATATTTCAACCGCCAGAGGAAGCAGTCGACGCCTTCAAGAATGCAATTTTGACAGTACCAACAAACGTGTGAAATTCCAGCTTTGACAACTGGTTTGACCGCATGCAAAAGTGTATTAATTTTTGTAGAAAATACTTCGAGGAACAATAAAGTCTTTAAAAGTTATCTACAGTTTTATTCCAGCTGTATATGCAAAACTTAAAAGACAACCCTCGTATTATAAAAATAATGAACCTTTAACCTCCCTGTGCCCATAAAAATGGCTAATACACCTTTGTTTGAAAGAAAAGCACCTGATTTCCGAAAGGGTCCTTTAATCGACGGCCTTCGGATAGTTGATCGATGGCGTCAACAGTTTTTTTTTACTAGATGGCAATATAGCGTTTAAACGACCATAAGCAATTAACAAGTATGTGCCTGCTGAGCCCAAAAGTACCCTAACACTTAATATGTTTTTTCTTCTTAGTGTCTTTCACCCCTGTCTCAATCTTTATTATTACAATATTTACGACGTCATAGCCAAAGATGGCGGCTGATATGTCCCTCTAGTTTGAAAAGGTATTGGTTGCTTTTAACCTTTATTGTATGAAACCAGCGCTACTCCTCTGAGGAAATCATGAGTGTGCCATCACAAGATTTCGGCAATCTTAGCTTTGTTCATGGTCACCTCGCTGAGAATAGATAGTTTAAGTTGTGCTACGTATTTTTACGTAAAACTGCACGTTAAGCGCTCTACGTTTTGTTCCAAATTTGAGTTTAAGTTGAATGTTTTTACGTTACCATAACAAGTCTACTAATAGCAGAGAATATGGAATTCGGCACTAAGTTTTTTTGATGTTACAATTTTCTTTTTGTCTTTTCAACTGCAGTAGGAATATATTTGCAAAGAATCGTTTGTACTGGAAGCGGAAATTATCGTCTAGGCCTCATTTTTCGATCGGTCAATCAACCAATTCTATTCTTTGGTAACGTTAAGGTGCCCGCAGACTGCCGTAAGCTAACGTAAATACGTAAGCTCCTAACGTGACCTTGACGACGGAGTGACGAAGTGCGCTTGCGTAACTGTCAAATCTCATGCTTACGTAAAAATACGTAGCACAACTTAAACTATCTAATAACAGATTTCTCGCTACCAATATCTTGACGATTTTGTTTCGGTGTCGTTTTTCTTTGGCCTACCCTAGCACAGATGCTAAGTAGTGGTTGTGTCATTATTATTGCTCTACATACGAGTGTTGGGTTTGGTTAGGTTTATTACATATTAATGCGAATTAAATTATAAAACTCTCACAAACCTCAATGGGACACTGACACAGATTCATCGATATTTTTTCAGTTTTTGGTTTACTCTCGTTAAATTGTTTTAAAACACATTTTATATAGTAGTTTGACTCTATATTTATAAATTTAGTCATCAGGTCAGTTTGTCTTCTGTGCAGAATTTTATTTTTATTCAAGTATTGTAAAGTAACTAACTATTGTGATAGTTAAATAGTTAACTAACAAGTGTGAAAAATTGCACTTTTTCAATTTTTTTTTGTACCTCTCTGGAACTATGTGCCACATTTTCTATAGATGCTTCTAGAAATTTTTCCGAATCTTTGGATCATTATTTTCCTAAAAGGGAGACACTTTAATTTTTTTAATGATAAGAATCTGCAAATGTACAGCGAATTGCGTACAAAATTTTTAAATGTCAAGTTCACAACACTTTTGTCATGGTCATATTTTGGCGTTTGGGGAGACTAAAAATCACAACAGCGTGCGGTAATATTTTAAATATTGTCCAGGTTTGACACGTCAGATTTTTTGTTTAGCAAGTAATTTGTACCTTCTTAGTCCGCGCAACAATAGCTAAGAGAAGGTATTGTTTTTGACGAAAATTTTTTTTTTGATAATGCCGAAAATAGGTTATTTGGGTGTATTTTGACCTATCTTAGCAATATTGTCGTGATGTCTGTCTGTGTGTTTCCGTAATACGATAGCGCCTAAACCGCTGAACCGATTTCCATAAAATTTTTAGGTAAACTAGTGTTCGACTTTCTAACGAGCTGATTATTTTGGTGGTAGATCACATTTTTCTAAATAAATTGTCTTAAAACCAAAAACTTTAGAGCTTTAGTTTTCGAAGTATTTACAAAAATTCTTTTCAAGGTGGTCGTATGTAATGGCTTTGAAAATGTACCTACCTTTTGCCAAGTTCACTATGTAATATTGCAATACTTTAATCAAATCAAAATTTTTTAAATTTATTTATAATTTTTTTCGGTGCATAGAGCTATAGGGTACTTTTTTTTGTTTTATTTGCTGAAGTTATTATTGTTTAGTTAATTTTTTCCTTTTTTCCAGCCTTCAACCTGTAGCAGCTAGCCGCCCTTATACTTTAAATAATTTTTTCCGTTGGGGGGGGGGTAATTTTCCCCGTTACCCCCCCAGTAGATCCGCCAACGTGCAGTGCGGTACACATTTTCAAATGAGTGTGTGAAAAGTTGTTTTTCGCCCGCTCGTCGGATAATAAAGTCTACCTCTTCAATAAGGTAAAACTATGTAAGGGCCAACCAAAACCACATAGTCAGAAGTGAAATAGCATGCAAATGGGGTACAAAATGATAAAGAAAAACAAAACTATGATCTATATTTAAATATCATTATTTAAATATAAAAAATCTCGCTTTTATTTTTTCAACCCTCAGTGTTCATAATAAAAGGTTTTTTATTAAGGTTTAGAACCAATAAAGTAATGGCTAATGGGAGAAATAAAAAGAGTCTAAAAGTGCCGAAGGTTTCTAGGTAATTTAGAATCCGCCGACATGCGATGTACATTCCTGAATTTATGATTTTTGGGGATAAAAATGAAAAGAAAAATGGATATGGAAAGACTAACCCTTTAAAATAATGTGGCGAATAAAAAATAGAAAAATTTACTGGCTCGCAAAGACACTTACTGGAAGTTTTTTGTTTTTACTAGTATTAAGTATAGATATAGAAAATACTCTGCCAATATATGGGCCCCTAAGCTCACACTAGGTACTATAGTTATAGTTTACATGTGAGCTAATATAACTAAAAACTGAAATATATTTTATTCAGACTAAATTACCTTTTGTTTGATACCACACAAGCCATGTTTTGACTTAAACTCAAATTTTTAAAATCTACCCCCACCCTTAAAAAAAGCAAAAACTAAAATGTATTTTGTTAAACTCCGGACTCAATTACCTTTCGTTTGATATCACACACGCCATATTTTCACTTAAACTCGAATTTTTGAAATATACCCCCACCCTTTTTTTTAAATAAATTAAAATGTATTTTGTTTAACTCCAGACTCAATTACCTTTCGTTTGATATCACACACGCCATATTTTCACATAAACTCTAATTTTTGAAATCTACCCCCACTCTTTTATTTGGTTTGTGTTCGGTGGATTTTGTTCATTTTTAAATGGGACCATCTCGACCCAAGACTAGGTACCAAATTTCATTAAAATCGGCCTAGCGGTTTTTGAGTTATACGCGTTGGTCGTTACAGACATACAGACAGACAGACATACAGACAGACAGACAGACAGACAGACAGACGGCGCAACAAAAAAGTTTCAAAATCATCTGAAACGCAAAGATATATAAAAAATTTTGAAATCGGAGCAACTTTTTTTTTCTCGAAAAAATTAGGATCACCATAGCTCACACTACTATAGTATAGTATATGTGTGAGCTAAAAATATATCTTGCTTTGACTACTGCGCTGCTTTAAATAGGGACTAAGTAATTTGGTTGCAATTTTGTATCTATTTACAGTACAAATTACCATTCCTAGAGGTCGCTTTTGTGAACAAGCATAGTACTATTAATCGCCCCTAGATTTCGTGGTAAAAACATAGTTTACAAGCCGCCACCCCAAGTGGTTAACAAGCACTAGACCAATGGTTCCCAAACTAGGGGGCTCGCACGGGGGGCGCAGACCTATATTAAGGGGGGCGCGGGAGTCTTGATGTAATTTTAATTTTTAAATGTCAAAAGGTTATATTTAAGAAATGCAAATAAAAATAAGAAAATATTAACAATCCGGCAACAATAGCTTTCACGCCGAAGCATTGTCAGTGCTTAATATGTCATCAGACATATACTCTTGTGTCCCGTTTAATTATTAAAAAATTAGTTTAGTTATAGTTTTACATTGATGTTTTTAGTTGCATATTTTTTTATGTTTGGTTTATGTTTAACTAATATTTAATATAATAGGTAAGTAGGTAACTTCCCTAAAATGTTTTTCGCAGATATTGCTTTTTGCCAGAACTATTCTTAGTGGTCTCTAATTGAGCTTTTTAGACACCGATGTCAAGGATTTCGGAATATTAAGGGTAGTAAAATGTTTAAACTATTTATCCAATTATGATAAAATTAATTGCGTAAACTTCATTTGGGCACGTCGATTTTGTTTGCAAGGGGGACACTTTTTGACTATCTTGAAATTTTTGTAGCACGAACCCCCTTCGAGGGGTATAGCTTAGCCTTAATTTTGAATAGGGAAAGTGGGTCTAGTGATACCTTGTTTTGAAGGCCTTTTGAATGTCTTTAAAACCGTGTAAAAATTTCAAAAATCTATCCATTAGTTTTTGAGATAATTGCTTTCAACCTTTCAAATTTAAGATGGACGATAAAATAAAAATTTTATTAGAATTTTATATTTTTCAGGTTTAATTTTTATTATATCATTAAAAATAAAAATATAGACAAATTTACAATATATTATGTCATACGTCAATTTAAGGTAAATTTTATGCTGATTTAAATAATTGGATAAAAAAACAAGGTTAATTTGGAAGAAGAATACCAACTTTATTTAATATCTCAAAAACTTAAAGTGACAGATTCAATTCAATATTTACACCGAAATTGAATTTCCATAAATAAAAAAGTTACTATCAAAAATCTAAATTTTAAAAAAAGCTTACTATATCAATATGCAGTTTTTACCTTTTTTTATCTCTTGAAATCATGGCTTGCAAGTTGGGGGTCAGTTTTTTCCATTTCTCCTAGAATATCTCAAATTTGGTACACACTGTACAAAACACTAAGCAAAATTAAGGTTGGATATTCAAAATTTGTTTTTTTATTGTCGGTAATCTCCCTCCTTTTTTTAAATAGAAGCAAGCACAATATTGTCCAAGCTATTACCTGATATCCAACCTCTTTTCTCTCAAGTTGAACTCGAGTTAAAGTAAAGACTAAAGATTAAGCTTAACATTTACCTCCGTCTCTCCGTTTCGGTATAAAATTAATGGAGCTCATTTATTCATATCTATGTAAATAAGTTGACGCCCCGGGGGTGACTGCCAACTCCGGCTGTTACGAGAGAGGTGGCTGCTGCAACGAAACTTACCTCCCTTTTTAGCAAATCTTTTTTGGTATGTATTTTAACCGCAGCTTATATTTCAAGGAAATGTTGTTTCTTATAAACCCAAGTAAAAGTGTTGCCTTGGTTTTCTGTACTGATGAGGTGCGAGAAAACTCAAAATAGACTGTACAGCTTATGATCGGAAACTCTTCTATCGAATAGAAGAGTACCGCTAGAAACCTTGGTTTGATCTTTGACGAAAAATTAAAATTCACCAATCACATTAATGTTTGCCTTCAGAAAGCGTATTCTGTATTAAATTCTATATATCCGCATGGGCAGTACTTATGCAGAAAAACTAAAACACTCTTGTGTGAGTTTCTTGTCTTATCTTATTTTAATTTTTCCGATGCGGTTTACGGCCCTTTTCTTGATTGTATCACAAAGAAGCGAGTCCAGAAAGCCCAGAACTCTTGCGCGATCCGCCGCAACCAAATTCATCATCGCAATTCTCGCCATAGAAACCTGTTAGAAATACCAAAGCATAATAAACAACTTTTTAGAAAAAGTTTTTTTTTATGGTATCGCTTCTACCGTTAAAAAACATTTTAAAATTTTTGACCTAATCACTAGCTTTAAAAAATTTGCAAGAAAAGCTATTACGAGTCACCTTTTGCTAAATCCATTATGAAAATGAACAATAATTATTTTTTAATATTTGCTCAACCCGCTTAGCATTTCTTTTTCTTTTTTTTATTATTATTTTCTTTTTTCGTGTTCTCCCCCCGTCCCCATTTCTCTGCAATTATTAGTTTAATTTTCACATTTAAATCACCCTAGTGTTAAGAATCTTTAGTGTTAATTTCTTGTAAGGAATGAAAAACCTAAGCGCTCCAACAGCGCTTGACCTTCTGGGTTAAGATTGCTTGCTTGCTTGTAATATTTTTCTATATATAATGTACTGTATGTGTAAAATTTTTGAGAAGAATAATAAACGTCTTACTTACTTACTTACTTACTTACTTATAATGGTAATCTTTGTGTAGAAGTTTTGCTTTAAGTACTTTATTTGATTTGTATTCAACATTATTTTTGGTTTCAGCCATCGGGGTTGGTGATGCTTATAACATTTCTATTCGTTTGTGATTCCAACACTCCTACGTGGAGCATTTTTCAATTTGAAATAAATCTTAAGGAAAAACGTCCTCACTCCACAAATTTCTGATAGGTTAAGGAATAAAAAGTGTAGTTTGTGTTAAATTATGCTTAATTTATATCTAACAACCATCAACCCGACGCGTTTTGGCTTTTCTAGCCATTTTCAAGGGTTCTAAAAGTATAGAAAACAAAAAATTATAAAAAATAATATAAATATAAAATTACATTATGATCAATTTCAACAAACCAATTTTCAATAAAATAATATAAGAAAGAAGAGTTTACAAGAATTAAAATCAATTTTTGTAGTTTTGTTTTTAAGGTTAGAATAAAATATTAATAATAATAACAATTTATGTTAAAAAATACATAAAAAATTATTATAAAGTGTCTCTGAAATACAAATACAAGTTAAAAGGTTTAAACAACAAGCAAAAATTTTTAGACTTACATTTAAGTTTCTAAAACCAAAATTTTGGAAAACAAACAAACACTAATTATAATGCCACCATTATCAGTTTAACGTATATAGGATGCCATCTAAGACGAACCTAGGGAACCTGGTGTAAATCCAAATTACAGAAATCTTATCACAATAAAAGTCTACATTTATAAATTGATCCAAGGGGTACCAGTCAAAAATAATTAAAACATCAAAACTTAAAAACGCTAAAAAGATAAAAATTTTTAAAAATTTTATGTCATAAATTAAAATTCAATATTATACCCACTAATATGATACAAAAGACTCAACATTTTTGAGCGTAAGTGTTCTTTAATTCTAGTCTCAAAAGTTCGACTTGTTTCACCAATGTAAGAAGCTGGACAATCAGCACAACTAAGTTTATATATACCACTTTGACAAACAGTTGCTGAAGGATCTTTAGTCCTAGAAAACAAAGATTTTAAATTGTTTAGTGGTTTGAAAGCTATTCTCAAATCTGGATAATACTTTTTAAAGAGATTACCTATTTTTGCTGAAATAACACACAAATGATTTTTAATTTACAAGCACTAAGTTTTACGTTTTTTAAAATAAATTATGTAGACGAAACTCTAACAGCTGAAGTAGCGAAAAACAATTTTAGTAATAATGAAGAACTAATCACGGAAATCTACAATATTAAAAAGGACTTACAACAGAATGGTTTATTCCGAGAATTTAATAAACTCAACGATCTTTAAAATTAAAAGCAAACTAAATGTAGCAAATTCTCAAAATAATAATATTCCGTTGGGGGTTATAAACATTCCATATGTTCAGGGAATTTCAGAAGACATTAGACGAAAAATAGGAGAGAAACAAAAAACCCTTATTTTTACCTGATGATCACAGCATTTAATGGTCTGATCTAAAGTTTTGCATAAGTCACATAGGCGAAAACGAAAGCCTACTGAAGCTGCGTTTGTAAGACAGTATGAAGACGTTTGCAGTCATCCAAGCATGGACCTACCAAATTACCAAATGTATGACAATCACTCCTTAAGGAAAACAAGCGTCAAAAGGGAGCGGGTCGTGACACGCCAAGTAGTAAGTAGTAGACTGTAGACTGGATTGTTTAGTTTATACTTGAGAATGGTTAAAGATACTTACTATCCGAAACGTCGTGTTAAATAAACAAAGGCAAATGGAAGTGTGATATTTTGTTTCAACTCAATCATTGTCTACGAGTTTGAAACACACATAATGGGATCAGGAAAATAGACAAAACGAGAAAAAATAATAAATAAAAATACCATGTTTTGACAAAAGAAAATATTTTAGAGTTGTAATAGGTAAAAGCTCAAAGTCAAACTGGAAGAAACCAAAATTTTCTTAAAGGAGTGTTTATTCAACGATATTAATGAATATGTAACAGACAGTGTTGACATTCTGTATATCTGGAAGCCACTTCTTAGATGGATCAAAGTCGATCGGGAGATGTGCTAGACATATAATGTGACAGATTTTAGCTTTTACTTACACAGTCCTATATTTTTCGATGTACTCATGGACTTAAAGTAATTGTCTCTTTTTTTTGCGGGGATGGGACAATTCGCCGCCGCCAATTCGCCGCAGCCGATTCGCCGCGGCTGATTCGCCGCGAGACAATTCGCCGCCGGCCAATTCGCCGCGGGGACAATTCGCCGCGAGATTTTTTGTTTTATGATATTACCATTGGCAGTTGTTTAAACATTTTTATTTCGCTTGACTTCATATAATATAATATTTGTTTATTAGTTTGGTTATAACTTTTTTCAAACTTTTCCAACTAGGTATTTGGTGGTTAGTATACATAACACTCCAAAGTTCGGAATTTGGTGCATATTGGTTCATAAATGGAAAGGTCCGCAATTTTGGATCCGTCATTTTGATTTTTTTAAAATTTAAGGTTAAAATAATAATCAACGACCTGAAAGAACTCAAAGTTCCGAGTTTGATGCAAATCGGTTCATAAATGGGAAAATCCGCCATTTTGGAACCGCCATTTTGATTTTTTTAAAGTTTAAGTTAGAAATCATAATTTTATTTATTTTTTTTATAAAAAAAATGTTGAATTGTATACTAACCACCAAATACCTACTTGGAAAAGTTTGAAAAAAGTTATAACCAAACAAATAAAAAAATATATTATAAGAAGTCAAGCAAAATATAAATGTTTAAACAATTGCCAATGGTAATATCATAAAACAAAAAATCTCGCGGCGAATTGTCCCTGCGGCGAATCGGCTGCGGCGAATTGTCCCCTACCCTTTTTTTGCATAAAAATATTCTCTACAGCTGCCCTTTGCACAAAGATATCCCAATCAGTCCTGAAACTTTTTTTCCATGTGGTATAATCTTGCAATTTTAAAGCTAGATCGTAATTTATACCTAAAGACGATCAAAGATTGCGAAATTATCAATCAAAATCAAATATCAATAAATACGAGGGATGTCTTTTATATTTTGCATATAGGAACATAGAATCTCGTTACTAAAACTTAACCTGAGCGTCGGTGCGATACATCCAGTTTTATAGCTACAGTGAATTTTAGCTCACACATATACTATACTATAGTATTAGCTCACACATATACTATACTATAGTAGTGTGAGCTATGGTGATCCTAATTTTTTCGAGAAAAAAAAAGTTGCTCCGATTTCAAAAATTTTTATATATCTTTGCGTTTCAGATGATTTTGAAACTTTTTTGTTGCGCCGTCTGTCTGTCTGTCTGTCTGTCTGTCTGTCTGTATGTCTGTCTGTCTGTCTGTCTGTCTGTCTGTCTGTCTGTCTGTCTGTCTGTCTGTGTGTCTGTATGTCTGTCTGTAACGACCAACGCGCATAACTCAAAAACCGCTTGGCCGATTTTAATGAAATTTGGTACCTAGGCTGGGTCTTGGGTCGAGATGGTCCCATTTAAAAATGAACAAAATCCACCGAACACAAACGAAATAAAAGGGTGGGGGTAGATTTCAAAAATTAGAGTTTATGTGAAAATATGGCGTGTGTGATATTAAACGAAAGGTAATTGAGTCTGCACTTAAACAAAATACATTTTAATTTATTTAAAAAAAAAGGGTGCTGGTATATTTTAAAAATTAGAGTTTAAGTGAAAATATGGCGTGTGTGATATCAAACGAAAGGTAATTGAGTCCGGACTTTAACAAAATACATTTTAGTTTTTGTTTTTTTGTAAGGGTGGGGGTAGATTTCAAAAATTTCAGTTTAGGTCAAAACATGGCTTGTGTGGTATCAAACAAAAGGTAATTTAGTCTGGAGTTGAATAAAATATATTTCAGTTTTTAGTTATATTAGCTCACACGTACACTATAACTATAGTACCTAGTGTGAGCTTAGGGGCCCATATATTGGCAGAGTATTTTATTTAGCAAACCAGTCCAATGGAATTTAACCGAAAATATTTTTGGGCTATAATTTTTTACAACTTTCGAAAGAAGTTATCTCAACAAGAATGCCTTGCCCAATTGATTTCGGTTTTCGGTAATAAAGCACCACATCCTTCGACAGTTTTTCGTTGGTATGGAGAACTCAAGCGTGGACGGATTAGCCTTAGCGACGACCCAAGGCCAGGTGCACCAAAAATGGCTGTCACCCAGGAAAACATCGATACTGTGCGCATGCTCATCACTGAAGATCGACATGTGACACATCACGAGATTGAGGCTCCATTGGGGATTTCAAAGACCTTAAATCAAAAAATTAGTTTCCTGCTGGATTCCGCATCTATTAACTGAAGAACAGTAAGAAACTAGGGTCAATTGGTGTCAGAAAACTCTAGAACGCTTTGAGGTAGGAAACTCGAAAAACGTGTTCAGCATTGTCAGTAGTTATTATTTTATTATACATCAATGATATTGTCAATATTACCAATGATAGTGATGATATTGAATTACATTTGCTTGCTGATGACACGTTGGCATATGGTTCATCAGATAACATTGAAACACTTTTACAACATATGAATCGGACAGTGCAAAACATAGAAACATATTGTCGTAACAACATCCTAAGTATCAATAAAGCTAAGACTAAATACATGATAATCGCAAAAGAAGATGCGATACCTTGGTGTAATTATTGATGAAAAACTTACTTTTAAAGAGCACTGTAACTCAATAATGTCCAAAATAAGTTATAGTGTTAATCATCTGGCTAGGTGTGCTGACGGATTGTCGATCTGGTCGAGGTTGGTGGTCTATAATACCATTGTTCTACCTCATTATAATTACTGTGCAACCATTTTGTACTTACTGCAGCAGAATGAAATTAACCGCCTTCAAAAAATGCAGAATAGGGCAATGAGAATTATTTTGCAGCGTAATAAATATACTCCAATTAGAGAAATGCTAAGGCAGTTATAGTGGTTGCCGGTGGCGGAGTATTTTAGATATAATGTATTGGTCTTCATTTTTAAGATTAAAATAGGTAATGCTCCCTCTTACCTCTGCAGAAAAATAACAATAAATAATCAAGTGCATTCACATTATACGCGCCAACAAAATGATTTTTACATCCCACAGAGAAATAAAAGCAACAAATTCAGTTTTCTTTAAGGGCCTTGATGAATTTAATAAACTTCCATCTGAAATAAAAGCTGTTCCAACAGTGAAAAATTTTAAGAAAATCCTAAAAATTTATCTTCTAAAAAAATTGAATATTCTTAATGAAGATATTCCGTAAACCTGTTCTTTCTTTTTTGTTTTTTTTTCCTTTTCTGGTCCGTTTTCACTGTTTGTTCTTGTAATAATATTTACTATTTTATATGTTATTGATAAGTCTTTTAATATTTTAGTTAGTGATCTTGAATTAATATTTTTATGATTTTTTATAGCTGGCTATTATTTCCTGTTTTATCGGTTTTATTAATTTTAACCTAAATAATGTTTTTTAAGTTAAGAACATTTAATTAGTGATTTTGTCTTATTGGTGATTTGATGTTTTTATTTTGTTTATATGATTTCCTTTTTAATCAGTAGTTTCCTTTATAATGATGTTTTTTTTATCAAGATTAAGCATATAATATTTACATTTCTGTTTGTATAACTAGCGTTTTTTGCTAAATAAATGGTTTATATGTATATAGTAATGAAGCGTAGATTTACTCATATGAGCCCGAAAATAAACGTCAGTCATCTGTTTGAGTGTTCCAATATGAGAAAAAACCAACAAAAGTCATCCGTTCTCGAAGTGTATCCAAAAAGATAGTCGCGACATTTGTCGCAAAAGCAGGTCATATAGCAACAATTCCTCTGGAGAAACAGTAAAGTCTTTAAAAGTTATCTACTGTTTTATTCCAGCCGTATATGCAAAACTTAAAAGAAAACCCTCGACCAGTAAGATAGTCGAAGTCTAAAAAAAAGTAGATAGTTTTAGTTTCTCTCTTGTCTGAATCCACATTTCATCCCGGGCAAAGGTACGTATCTGTCTGTAATAATTTGCGCGTGATGCCAGAATACACAAGATATGGGAGGAGGGTAATAATGACCATAATCTCATGGGTATCATTGATAATTATTATAACAAGGAAGGAGGCGCTGCAAGCGAGCTAGCTGAGGGTGAAATACTAAGGCACTTCTGGGATTGTGGGAGTTCTGTCTTCTGTCTTATTTCTCGCTCTATGGATAATAAGTCAGTCTGACTTTGATATTATCAGACTCTTAGACCTGTAGAATAATTTGTATCAAAACAAAAACATTTCATGTGAAAAAAGCCAAGTACGCGAAAATGGTATTCCGTAATAAGAATTGAGATAAAAATAAAGCCAAGTTCTCTAATACAAATTTTAAAATAAAAGGTTCTTACTAGTTTGGAAAAGTTTCTTTAAAATTTGCTATTACAGCCAAACTTCTTTATGTTCAATTTAGCACTGTGCCTAAGAGTAATTTGCAGCCGTAATAGCCAATTTTAGAAAAACATTTCCAAACTAGAAAGAACCTTTTATTTTGAATTTTGTATTGAAGAACTTGGCTTTACTCTTTTTTAAAAGAACTTGGATAATATTTAGGTTTTAAAGTAGTAAAATATGCGGAATATTGTCCAAAACGTGTGCAATGCCTTATTAAAAATTTTGAGTTTTTTTTATTTTTTCCTATGGTTTTATCACAGTTTCTATCAATATGTCTTCGAAAGCTCAGCTCTCTAGCGTTCCTGGAATATGCACCAATTTCCGAACTTTGGGGTGTTTCAGGTTGCAGATTATAATTTCTAACTTAAACTTTTAAAAAATCAAAATGGTAGTTCCACAATGGCGCACTTTCTTATTTATAAATCGATTTGCCTCAAACTTACTTGAAACATCACCGCACTGAAGGTAACGTAAAACAATTTTTGACTCAAATTTAATAACCTGAAAATGGCGGGTTCAAAATGGCGGATTTTCCCATTTTTGAATCAATATGCATCAAATTTAGACATTTGAGATCTTTCAGGTCGCTGATTACGATTTTTAACTTAAACTTTAAAAAATGGTGGATTTTCCCATTTATGAACCAATATGCATCAAATTCGGAACTTTGAGATCTTTCAGGTCGCTGATTATAATTTTTAACTTCTAAACACCGTAATAAAAATTTCTAAGTTGATGGTTTTGGTCTGCTATTTGTTTGATTGATATCTTGTTGCATTCCAGTTAAAATAACAACATATGTCAGTGTCTGAGCATACAATATTTCTTTGCAGTACATTTCTGGAATGCTGTATATATTTATTATTAGTTGAGACGAGTTGTAAACAAGAAAAACTAAATAAATTATAAAAGAGGGGAGCTAAAAATTTACAGGGTGTATCCAAACATAATATGTATTTTTCTTTTTTCCTTAAGAGAGTTCAAATAACTACAGAGCTGTAACCCAAATTGTTATAGTTATTTTTTAAATAATTTGCATAATCAAAAGCGAAAGAGCCACATAAATGGCTATTTAGTTTTATTATGTTTGTAGGGCACTAATCTATGTTGTTTATCACATAATTTGGTTTAGGTAGCTGAAAATATAAATTTTGCAGTAAGATCTAGAATCGAGAGTTGCAAAATAAAGTCATTATATATTTTTGTATAAAAAGAAAACATTTATATTACAGTAACTGTAAATAACTGTTATGGATGATTCTACCAAAAGTGGGCTATATGGATATTATTTTTGGTCATTGCCTTTAAATAACAGTAGAGCACAGTAAATAATTTAGTTTTTTTAAATTTATGTAACTAATTAGGTGTAAGCTAAGAAACATTTATTTTCTCGAATTTTAGGAATTATTGCATAAAAATTCCAGAGGAATGAGTACCAGAGGAATGAGTTTTTTAATGGTTTTCCAATTTAAATCAAAATCTATTTAGACTACTTAACTTAAGTTTTATATAAACAAAGTTCCTATACTTATAATTTTAAAACAATCAACAAAAATATTATACTATTAATATCAGTCGAATATTTACTTACCAGAGGAATGATAATTGAAGCGTTCCTTTTTGATTTCTCTGAAAAAACTAATTTTCTGCCGAAAATAAAAAGATCTATAACTTAAACCAAACTAAAGTTGACATTATCTGTCACAACTTGTCACCCTCACAAGTAAATTAGATATCCAGGGCCGTCTCTTTCTCTAGAAATTAACCGGTGGTATTCACAAATATTGTGTTATTAAAAATGGATCACGTTTAAAATTGTAAAATTTTCCGGAGAAAATGTAAATTCGGATTTTCAAAAATATGACTGCAAACTTAAGTTTTATCAATTTTTTGATAAATAGTTAAGCTTGGTTAAATATTATTTATTAGGAAATTTTCTTCAATCTTAGTTTTTAATATTTGGTTTGGACTACACCAGAGGAATGAATTTTTTTATACATTAAACTCAAATGCTCCATAAAGAAAACATTTCGTTTTAAATCTATAACTAAAACTATGCTTAATTTGCAGTCTGTGTTTGAAAAATATGCATTCCCACTCCACAGCACCTTTTTTGTAGAATCATCCTTATTTATCTATATAATGTAGGTATAGCTTCGTGCACAAAAATATGCAGTTGCAAATTGTTCGATGTTCGATAGATGGATAACATGGATGTTTAGTAACAAAAACATTTAGGCAATCTGTAATGATACTGTGTAGCGAATCCCAGGTGCAAAATATTGCGAATTCGAGTAAATTTTGACTTTTTTTTTGTTATTTACGCCAATATGTATACTGCGAAAATCCCAAAGTATTTGTGCATTTACAACAACGGGGTAAAATCATTAAACTTTCAAAAGTAAATTCAAGGTATCCCTGACTCTAAACTAAAATATAAAATAACATATGCAGATCCAAACAAGTTTTCGTGGTAAATCGGGTAAAAATAAGTTATTGTTTTTCTCATATTTTTCTGTAGGTAGCTCGAAAGCTTAACCTCACGGGGGTCCAAGATCTAATGGACACCTAATAAGTATTGACAGTTAACTGTGTCGTCCTTATGGAATCCCTCAGAACATAGCTTGGTCAATGTGACACCCTTGCGAAGTTAATCAGTCCGTTTTGACTTTAATTTTACATCAATAGTGAGAAAACTTTCACAAAAAGCGCAATCTACCAAGATACGCGAGAAACTAGAACAGGAGCAGGCCAGTATAAACTGCTATATATATATATATATATATATATATATATATATATATATATATATATATATATATATATCGGTAGATGAAAAGTTTAATTGCAAAGCTAAAGAAACCTTCCGTGACCTACGACAGCACTTCTGTCTTTCAGGCTAGAGCAACGCTGATTAGCGTTATTACCCACCTTCAGACGTGAGCGTCAATCAGCGGAATTTTTAAGCCAAATAATATAATAATAATAACTCTTTATTCGTTGTTTAGAAACTCCTAATACAACATAGCTAATAACATTAATTTATCAAATAATAATAATAGTGATAAAAAAAACATAATAATACTCAATAGTAAGGTATACACAAAAACACATAATACATTAATAAAATATTTCTTAGCCTGTATATATTATTAATATCCAATTAAGTTTAAAACAGCAATTCTTTGATCTTGCTTTTAAATATGTTCAGCGAACTTGAGTTTTTGGTTTCAATTGACAAATTATTATACTCTTGCATGCCTTTCACGAATAATGAATTAGCACATTTGCTGGTATTTACTCTAGGAATGTTAAAATTAAATCTATTTCTTGTAGGGTAATTGTGTATCTCTAAATTAAACGTTATAAAGTTCCTGAAATATGGAGGGTGTAAATTATTAACTATTTTATAAATAAAAATAAGCATAAAGTATTTCAGTCTGTTTTCAACACTCAGCCAGTTTAAAGCGTTAAGCATTATATCTATAGGAGTTCTTCTATTAGACCTAAGAATTATTCTTATTCCCCTATTTTGTAGTTTTGTAACGATCCTTTACAATTATTATCTAAAAAATATAAAACACTTGCACAATAATCAAAATGTGGTTGTACTATAGTTTTATACACAGTTATTGTAGATTGAACAGATAAACTTTTGGATACACGGGACAAAAAGTAGAATTTTTTAATAATTTTTTTGTATATATAATTAAAATGATTTTTTAGGCTAAGTGTTCTCTCCAGCATAAAACCCAAATATTTTATGTCGTCAACAATGTCAATTCTTTTATTATGTCTATTTTAGACAAGTCAATCTTTTCATAGAGGTGTTGTTTGCACAGTATCATTGCCTTTATTTTAGACGTGTTCAATTTTAGTTTATTTGTTTTTAAATATTTGGACATAGCTGCAAGTTCAGTATTTATTCGTACAACTGCAGTATCCAAATTTTCATCATTTACACCACAGTAGGTATCATCAGCAAAGACATTTAAATAATCAAAATTGACATTCATTTCGATATCGTTAATATAAGCTATAAAGAATAAGGGTCCCAAGACACTCCCTTGAGGAACTCCTAACTAAAATAATAATAACAAACAAAATTTTTAGTACCCGCGAATTTAAAAATCAAACAAATTTTCGTTTGTTTTAAAAACTTGTTTGATTTTTAAATTCAAGGGTACTAAAATTTTTGTTTGTGAGTGTTATATACAGGGTGCTAATAAAGTATGTCGCCAAACTTCAGATAATTATTTTTTGAGTGATTTTAAGAAAAAAACTTTGTATAAATATCGATGTGCAAATGCTTAGTTTTCAAGATACAGGTTGTTAAAATTTTAATTTTTTGTTTGTTTTTTCTTTATAATTCGTGCAGTTTTTAAGATGTTTAGCTCAAATCTGGAACGTGTATTTCGCTACAAGGATCACATCATAAGGCATACCAAACACAAAGAAAAAACTACAGAGTGATATTTTTCCGGGGTCTTGCCCCCTTTTTTCCCTCATAACTTTTATGCAGTCACTAATAGAGTCAAAAATATAAAATTAATTCATTCTTTTATTTAGAAACTTTTTGTTTTTATGTAATTTTTTGTATCTCTAACCATTTTTGAGAACGAAGACTATTCAGAAATTACATGAAACTCGAATAAAATTAAAATAATGTTATGTAGTGACTATTTTAAATTTTAATGTCATTTAGCAGGGTACAGATTTTCCGTTTTTGTCTTTTTTTCTCGAAAAAGAGATAAAAAAAATTGCAAAAGATCAAAAAGTTTCTCAATAAAACGAAAAATCGATTTTATGTTTTTGAATCTGCTATTGGCTTACCAAAAAAAAAATGGGCATGACCACTGAAAAAATATTACCCTGTAGTTTTTTTCTAATATTTGGAATGCTTGATTATATATGCCTTGTAGATAAATACACTTTCCAAATTTGAGCCAGACATCTCATAAATTGCACGAGCTAAGAAAAAACAAACAAAAAATTGAAATTTTGACACCCTTTATCTTAAAAGCAAAGCAATTGGGGAACCATATTTATTTAAAGTTTTTTTTCTTAGAATCACTCAAAAAATTATCCTCTGAAATTTGGCGACATACTTTATTAACACCCAGTATAGGTACTCATAAAGCAGGGTAAATCAGGGCTATCAAAATGGACGGGCCACGATCCTCCACTTTGTTGACGTCACATCCGGGGCTGATTTTTTTTTTGATGGTCACGTTACGACACAGCTGATTGTTTTTGAGATTGTTTTTACTTTATTCTGGCAGAACAATTTTTTTTAAATGTATAGTAAGCCCTAATTTTTCATAGCCGCTTCATTAGTTCACACAAAAATTAAGTTTAAAGCAGAAGCGAATGTGACAATCACATATGACAAATTCAAATACATGTCAAATATAACAGTTGGCATGTGGTACATGGCGGGTAATTTGAATTCAAAATAAGGAATGCTAAATCTTGAAGATTTTAACCTTTTAATCATGTTGCTTCCCTACGAACCTTTGGTGGAATATCGGGATGGTGTCTGAGAATATTTCACTGAAATTTTGCGGAAATCTGTAGTGCCATTTTGAAAATATCATAAAAAAACCTCTGACCTCCCATAAAACCCAATGTAAAATTCAGCCCCGGGAGAACAGCTGATTTTTTCAGGGTCGTGGCCTCTATTTTTGTGTTGGCCTTGGGTAAATATCAAACAATATTATAACTACATACCTAGGTATATAGGTTATTGACAGATCAAAAAATAAAAATTTAATAAACACGGGCTACTTTTTTCATAACCAAAAATTTTTTTTAAATCATAATTTATGTTTAAGTGTAATAAATTAAAAAATTAATTCCTCCCAAAAAATGCACTAAATTCAAACAGAAAGAGAGAGAGAGAGGTGGAGAGATATTTGAATTCCACAATAGCTAGTGTAGACCAAAATTAGCGGTAAATACGGATTTATTTACATTGTCGCAAATTATTTCATGATTGCATTATGGCTTAATTATACTTCAAATCGGGTCTTCTGTTTGGGCTTTACTTTGCATATTAACTTATTTATTAAATATTAGAGAGATTACGAGTAACGGAGTTTATTGTATTATTAACATAAAGCTGCCGATAAAGGGAAGAGGGTAATTTGGGTAATTGCCCCTTCCAATAAGCAATATATCGCAACCTCAGAATGAAAATGCACTATCCCAAAAAATTTAATTGCTGGAGAATCGGAAAAAAAATTTGCACCTACTATAAGAAGCTATGGTAATTCAAAATTTTAAATTAATTTTTTTTCTGATTTTTTATTTCAATTCTGTCTTCGAATACGTATCGATAGTAAGTGACAAACGGAATCATCTTATTGTAAAAAGTGAAAATCTTAAAATTTCAAAATTGTGTCAGTTTTGTTCTAAGGGTGCAGTATGTAGCTTATGGTACTTAGAGTCACTGTATGTTGACATATTTGGATATTATATCCAAATGTGTCAACATACAGGGACTTTACTGGTACTATTACAGTTTTCTGGAGTTTTTGAGGCAATAAAGATCACGGCAAAAATAAAGACGATGTCATTTGTGATGTCCATGTGATTCATGTAGTGTTTTACAGAAATATTTTTAATTTATTGATAAGTAAGGCTTTGTTATTTGTTTAACTGACAATTTTTTAAAAAATTTCCTATTAAGGAACGCTAAAAATAACTATTATAGTCGATGTTAACGTTAATTTAATTAACCTTAAAAATAATAAAAGAACAGTTTTTTAGAGTTTTTGAGGCAATAAAGATAACGGTAAAAATAAAGACGCTATCATCTGCGACGTCCATGTGATTCATGTACAAAAATATTTAACAAAACAGGTAAGGCTTTGTTATTTGTTTAGCTGAGAATTTTTTAAAAAGTTTTCTTATGAAGGGTCGCCAAAAATAACTAATATTTTAGTCGATGTTATCGTTAACTTAATTAACCTTAAAAATAATATAAGAACAGTGTTTTAGAGTTTATGCAGCAATAGAGATAATGGCAAAAATGAAAAAAACATTTTTAATTTATCGATAAGTAATGCTTTGTTATTTATTTAGCTGACAATTTTTTAAAAAGTTTCCTTATTAAGGGACGCCAAAAATAACTACTGTTTTAGTCGATGTTATCGTTAATTTAATTTAGTTTTTATAGAGTTTTTTGGGGCAACAAAGATAACGGCAAAAATAAAGACGCTGTAATCCTTGACGTCCATGTGATTCATGTAGTGTTTTACAGAAACATTTTTATTATATCAATAATGCTTTGTTATTTGTTAAGCTGACAAATTTTTAAAAAGTTTTTGTTATTAAGGGTCGCAAAAATAACTACAATTTTAGTCGATGTTATCGTTAATTTAATTAACCTTAAAATAATATAAGAACAGTTTTTTGAGTTCTTGAGGCAAAAAAGATAACGGCAAAAATAAAGACGCTGTGATCCGTGACGTCCATGTGATTCATGCAGTGTTTTACAGAAACAATTTTAATTTATTGATAAGTAAAGCTTTATTATTTGTTTACCTGACAATTTTTATTAAGTGGCACCAAAAATAATTACTATTTTAGTCGATGTTACCATTAATTTAATTAACTTTAAAAATAATATAAGATCAGTTTTTTGGGACAAATAAGATAACGGAAAAAATAAAGACGCTGTACGTCCCAAACTTAAATTTGGTTGTTTTTATTTTAATAGTCAGCGGTTTTGTTTTTTTTTAATTTATAAACTTTTACGTTTGTGATAAATAAATAAAACAAAAACAAAGCCAAAATTGATATCACGCAAACAATGCATTTTTTGTGAACCGTTATAACGATGGGCAATGAAAATAAGATTTTGTATTGCCGTAAATAAAGTTGGTGGTTGTTGTTATTTGGTTTCCCTTCCCCTTTTTAGCCTCATGTGTGTGAAAAATCAATATTTTAAACCCCACAAAAATTTCCCACTATCTCGTAAAAGAAAAAATAATAGAAAGAGCTCTGAATAAAATTATTTCAAAACTGGTAGCTTTGCATGCTTTCAAAATAACAGTTGTGTGTTTCACAAAAATTTGTAATATAAAATACCCTTAAAGAAACAAGAAAACGTCTATACATTTAGTTGGATTTGGAAGTACGGTATGTCAAAGTTTAAAGTGATAATGGTCGAACCCAAGCCACTCAGTTGCTAGTTACATTCCCAAGGCCAAACAAAAATCACAAATATCTTGAAAAAACCAACTGTTTTTTTAGGGTTATTTTACACGAACTAAAAACCAATTTAGTGCATTTACCATCTAAACAACAATAATTGACAACTATCAGTCATCGCAGAAATAAAAGTTGCACGATGGTTCCTAGGTTTATAATGTACTATTTGTTTGATTTCAGTTCTTAGCTGTCAAAAATATCAGACAGTAAATTTGTAAAGCAACGTCCCAAATCCAGGGCCAATTAAATCATTCCAATTTTAATATTTGGACCCGCGTCTTTGCTAACGAAAACAAATGAATAAAAGAGCTGGAAAAGCTTTGTGCATATACATATTAGATCTTAAAAGAGGCACCACCAAAATTCGACTAGGTATTGACCAAATCAATAAATCAATCTATTAATAATAACCAACCTACTACTCTAAGGCTGTTATCTAAAAATATACATACCTATATGCATTTACTCGTAGACTAACAAGTAAAAAGTTCTTCTTAGTCTGAACGTCTACTGAAAAGGTTTAAAATATTACGAGGGTTATCTTTTATTCAAACAAGGTTTCGTGGCTAATCGGATAAAAAAATAAGAGTTTTTTATTTCTCACTAGAAATGTAAGGTAAGAGACAAAACCGTATACTTAATTTAGGAAGGGTGTCACATTGACCAAGAAGTGTTCTGAGGAGTCCCATAAGGACGAAACAGTTTACTGTCAACACTTATTAGGTGTCCATTAGATCTTGGACCCCCGTGAAGTTAAGCTTTCGAGCTACCCACGGAAAAATACTAGAGAAACAAAAAACCCTTATTTTTTTAGCCACGAAAACTTGTTTGAATTTTAATTTACAGGTACTAAATTTTACGTTATCTTTTATATTTTGGAAATAGGAACATAGAGGGCGACACTGAACGAATTTCGTTACTAAAACTTAACCTCAATCTTAAACTAACCTAAATTCAAAACGTGAGTACGATACATATAATTTTATAGTAACAGTGAATTTTTTAAATTAGTAAATCAATCGAAAAATGGAATCAAAGTTCATTTTCGGGCCATTATTTTTTACAGCTGTCGAAGGAAATTATCTCATTAAGAATGCCTTCGGGAATCATCACATCAGTTTACAGTTTCTTGTTGGTATGGAGAATTCAAGCGTGGACGAATTAGCCTTAGCGACGATCTAAACCGAGGAGCATCAAAAACGGCTGTCACCCAGGAAAACATCGATGCTGTGCGCATGCTCATCAAGGAAGATCGACATGTAACACATCGGGAGATTGAGGCTTCATAGGGGATTTCAAGGACCTCAGTTCAAAAAATTTTGCATGAAGAATTAGGGGTAAGAAAATTAGTTTTCCACTGGATACCGCATCTCTTAACCGAAGAATAGAAGGAAGCTAAGGGTCAATTCGTGTCAGAAATCTCTAGACCGCTTTGAGGCAGGAACTCGTAAAACGTGTGCAGCATTGTCGGCGGTGGTGAATCGTGGATTTACTTATATGAACCCGAAAATAAACCTCAGTCGTCTGTTTGGGTGTTCCAAGATGAAGAAAAGTCAACAAAAGTCATCCTTTCTCGAAGTGGGGCCAAAAAGATGTTCACGACATTTGTCTCAAAAGCAGGTCATGTAACAACAATTCGTCTGGAAGATCAAAGAACTGTTACCTACTGTTGATGGGTACATCACCGTTTGTTTGCTGAAAGTTATCGCTGAGCTTCGAAGAATGAACTCCGAACGACGAATCATCCTCCACCAAGACCACGCAAGTTTGCACAAAAAGCCATTGAATTTTTAACCCAATAAAACGTTGAATCGGATTATCCTTCATACAGTCTCGACCTAAGCCCTAACGATTGCTATACTTTTGCGAAAATCAAGATGTCAGTCGCCAGAGGAAGCAGTCGACGCGACACCTTCAAGAATGCAATTTTGACAGTACCAACAATTGACTGGAATTACATCTTTGACAACTGTTTTTAGCGCATGCAAAAGTGCATTAATTTTCGTGCAGAATACTTCGAGAAACAAGTCTTTAAAAGTTATCTACTATTTTATTCCACATGTACATGCAAAATTTAAAAAACAACCCTCGCATTATAGTTCAGGCAAGATTCGGGAAATTCCACTTTCTAGAAGCATTTTATATTACTTTTTGGCAAATGGGCAATTCCCCCTATTTTGACCCCGCTGAATCCGAATATCCCTGTTGCCAACTCGAAATATTGACAGGGGCTGAGATATACAAAATGGCGGCCAAAATGGCGGCGGAATTTTAAATTGCCGCTGGAAAGCCTAAATTGTCACAGGTGTACATTCAAAATATATATTTGTATAATTAAAAAATAATAACATATTATTTTTTTTTTAAATGGCTGCAAAAACCTCCAAAAACTCCTTCAGACCCCCCAAAATCTGAGTTTGAGGTTTTTTAAAAATTTCTTAAAAACTAAGCTTCTAAGTGAAAAATGTATAATACACTTTATTGTAGACAATAAAATTCCCTTTTCAACATGGTATAACTTGATAAAGTTAGTCTAATAACAAGCTCTCCAGCGGCGTCCGTTAATTGAAGTAATTAAAAATAGTTGAAAAAATACATATGTTTTTTCCAAGTTTTATTTAATTTTTTTGAAACTAATATCTACAGAAAAACATGTATTACATTTTGGTATACTCAATAAAATTTTCTTCAAAATGACGTATAACATGATTAAATCGGTTTTATAAATAATACTTCAGGGGCATCCGTAAATTAAATTAATTTTGAAAAAACAGAAAATATACCATTTTGTTACAAGATTTTTCTAATTTTCTCAAAAACTAAGTTTTTTCATGTTAAAAAAACTTGTTCTACACTTTTTTGTAGACAAGGAAATTCACTATTTAAAACTATGAAACTCGGTGGGGTGTGACTTATATATATAACTCTCCAGCGACGTCCGTCAATGGAGGTGATTTCAACAAATCATTAAAAAAAACATGTTTTTCATACGTTTTATTCAATTTTCTAAAAACCAAGCTCTTTATCAAAAAATGTGTTCTTTATTTCGTCATAGCCAATAAAATTTCCTTTCAAACGATGTATAAGAAAGTGGAATTTATTTTATAGTTACCGCTCTAGTGGTGTTCTTAATTTAAAGAAATTATTTAAGATCAATCCAAACTAATCAATTTTGTGTTTTATTAGCTTTTCGGTGAATAATAAAGAGCGGAGTATAAAAGGTCGAAAGTACAAAAGGTCGAAAGTAGAAAAGGTCGAAAAAATAAGCTCGAAAGTACAAAAGGTCGAAAATACAAAAGGTCGAAAGTACAAAATGTCGAAAGTACAAAAGATCAAAAAACAAAAGGTCAAAAGTTCAAAAGGTCGAAAGTACAGAAGGTCAAAAGTACAAATGATCGAAAGTACAAAAGATCGAAAGTACGACCACGGGTCCACATCGACTGGACAGGTCAATTCGACTTGATACGGTAAATTTGTATTTTTATTATTTTGTTTTGTCGATTTTTTTTCGACCTTTTGTACTTTCGACCTTTTACATTTTATAAAGTTTTTAAAAGAAAATGTTATGTTCTACAATAAAGTATACTACATATTTTTTCCTAAAAAGTGTAGTTTTTGAGAAAATTTTGAAAAACCTGTAATAAACATGTTTTTCTAAATAATCCCAATTTACGTACGCCACTGAAGCGCTACTTAACCTTACTGACCAATACATCGTTGGAAAGGGAATTTTATTCTCCACAAAAAACTGTTCTTTGCAATTTTTGATAAAAAGGTTAGTTTTCGAGAAAATTGCATAAAACTGAAATAAAACATGTTTTTGGGGGTTTGGGGGGGATTTTCTCCGTCCCTGTCAATTTTTCGAGTTGGCAACAGAGATATTCGGATTCAGCGAGGTCAAATTAGGGGGAAATGGTCTGTTGCCAAAAAGTAATATGATTTGCTTCTAGACCGAAAACGGAAAGCCTCTTCAAATAATATGCTCTGACTATTATAAGGTTCCGTTCGGCATTCTATGTTGATCCACACCACTTAGTCTAACCTAATTCTAAACGATACAGTATGCATAAGTGGTATTTACGTTAATTTTTGTGCACGAAATACTTTTAGTTGTGTAAATTTCCAAAATATGTCATTTTTTACCATTGAGTTCTTTTTTTTTTTCATTGAATGATTAAACAAATCTGATTATAATTAGGCTAAATATTTGGCTCACGTTTAATGATATAAAATAAAACAAAGTTCTTGTTGTTGTTGTTCTTGTATAAGTACGTGCGTTTTCTTTTCTAAAAGCTTTATTATAAACCTTAATCAATACATTGTTAAAAGTAATATGTTTGTACAAACGTAAAGTTTAATACCCGTGAATAAAAATAAACATTTTTTCGTACGTATACCCGCTTAGCCATTAAAAAATGTTTGTAATATTTTTGCTTTATTATGTTTACCCTAAAAAACTCAAACATAAGTCTACGGTTATAAGTACCTATATGTTTTTCGACTTATGCTCGTGCCTTTTATGGAAATATTAATGATTCGTCTCCTTTAATCTGGGTAGGCCTTGACAGGATCAGTCAGCGAGTCAAAGATAATTGCACAATACGGGCAAAACGTGCAGAATCTCGAAAAATATATTTTAATCTAGAGTTAACCATCATATTATGTATAAAAAATATAAAGCTTTTATATAAGTCGTTGCTAGTCTTTGAGGATTAAGGAAAAAGTTTTTTTTTCCTAGGGTATCAAGGGGAATTCTTGCCTTAGACACCTTGTACAGGTAGCTATTCTGGGTGTTCATCGATGTGACAGTTCCCATCACATGCTTTGGCTATTGCCCAAGCCTCTCCTACGATCCGACCGAGAAACGTTCAGTCGGTACGGAGCAGGAGAACAGATTTCACTATAAACGAGTGAAATTCACTTTAAAGAGACAAAACATGACTGCTCGGAGCTAATTTAAAGCTTGCCATTGGCCAAAGCATCTGATGGGAACTATCACATCGTTCAAGAATAGTTACCCTGATGGCAAGCCACTGCACTTGAATGAACCTGCCTCAGCAGGAAATCAAAGCGCACTAGAAATACGTGAAAAAGCTGAATATCTCCTAAACCGCTTAATCAAACATATGATATATCATTTTGAAAAGAATTCAATGACGAATTCGAAAATTAATTCAAATATAGGGCATTCCATCAGAAAAAATGCAACTTTATGTCATATCTCAAAAACTAAAAGTGACAGTTAAAATTTAATTTGGTGTGTGAATTCCTCGTGACAAAGTCTATAAAATTGCAATTTACTCTAAATCAAAATTTCCACTAATAACGAAGTTATAGACCCCCTTCCAAAATGCAGACTTTTCAAAAAGCCCCCGTAGCTCAAAGACGAGACGATATTTCAAAATGCGGTTTTCACTATAAGTCTTCTCTTGAAATTTGAGCCTCGCAATGTGTGGTCAGTTTTTCTCTGTCTCCCCTAGAAGTACCTTAAACCCCCTAAAAGTGCCCAATTTGGGACACCCTGTACTTAGCACAGGTTTCTATAGATACTTAATGGAGCAGTCCCAAGTCGCCTTTTGTCTGCAAAGTTATTAAGAATCACAACCAAAACACACACACTTCCACAGTTTAAAAAATTCTGCAGATCGTTAAGACGGGCTCCCATTCTGGTGTATTTGGCAAAATATTTCTCAATTGCCCATTTTTAGTAGTGGAAGTGGTATCTTCGGCCAATTTTTGTAAAAACTTTGGACACTGTCGAAGTCCCAGTGGTTGTCGGTAAAAATTACACGAGTCAAAGTGAAGTTCATGCTTGTTGATGCACTCACACTACTTGCCTGCTTGTTTTGCAAATTTTTCGGCAGTTGTTGCAGTTGCAGCTGCAATGCGACTATCCATTATCGCAAGAAAATGAACCCTGAATGATCGAGAAAATGCTATAAATGCCACGTACATAAGTATACTTGCCAAAAACAGGAGTAGTGGCAGCACTGCACTTGTCAAATTGATTTCGGAACTTGGTGTACTTGCGAAGTATGCCCAAGTACCCAAATATTTGTGTACTTGCCAAATACACGAGAATCGGATCCCGGATTTAGTTTAGGCCTCCAGTTACGGCACCATGCTAAACCTAATCTAACCTTACCCAACCTAACCAAATTTTACTTAACCTAACGTAAATATGTATCCTGGGGTTATGTTAATAACTAGACTTTAAGAACTTAGTATATACACCAATATACTGGTGTAGCAATTTTTGTCATATAGATACCTATCCATATAAAAAAACGAAAAAACCTAATTGTGCGACATTTAAGTAAAACAATTTGTCAAAAATACTAATTATTTATACAATGTTATAAAAAAAAGAAACGGGAAAAAAAATAACAAACAATAACAAACCTCTGAAGAGATAAAGAGAAATTGATAAAAAAAAATTATAAGGGGTAAAGTGACACAATTTATTCCAAAGCAAATAGTTTGTAGCATGAGCGTAGCAAGAGGTTTTCGCACTTATCGATTTTTCTGAGCTTTTTCCTTCTTCCTGGGGGTTTTGGTATTTTTTAGAGCTCTTTTACTTTTTATCCATGATCTTTTACTACTTATCCCTGATGGTTTAGTTTTTATCACTGATCTGTCCAATGAAAGTGCGTTAAATATCTATTTAATCCTATGTCGACAGAAAGAAAATTACAAAGATTACTTATATCGTTTTATAATGGAGACGTTTTATCGGGAAATAACTAATTTAAAAAAATAAACAACAAGAAAAAATGTATCAATAAAAAGTAAGTAAAAAAATATTATTAAAAAATATATTTGTGGTTACAGTGGTGGTGTTACTTATCGAATAATTTTAGTTTTATAAATAAAGAGTAAAGAGTACACCTCTGAGACTTTTAGTGCGAGACTGGTTAAAATCAAATTATTTTACTAACTATACCAGGATGTTGTTCTCCTTTGACAGAAATAAATTATCTTTGTCGTTTCCATGATGCCGGTCGGTTAGATGGATTACTGATTTAGTCCATACGGGCAAAAGCCCAAAGGGCTTAGAATCTTCAATTATAACTGGCTGATCCAGAGAGCTCGACTGTCAGTTCGCAAACTGTTGATGAAAATTTTACGTTCCTAACAATGCCTACTATGATATTTCAGTTATCCGGAATTATAAGGGTGTAAATTGGGTTTTTTAATTTAAAAGGAATAATATTTTGGTCAAACAGAAATTAATACAATCAACTTTTCAGATAGCTTAATACATTTTGGAGATATCTTGTTTATTTCGTATCTATGTTTAATGCAATCTTAAAAACTACTCTGCCAATTTCGGGGCACCTAAGCTCACACGATTAATGTATAATGTAATTTTTACGCATTTTGGTCTGCGCGAATAACCTGCCACCCGCGTCTGATTAGAGATTCCCCCTCCCCAGTGCAGCACTACTGAATAAAACAACTATAATGTAGTTTTTGATTTTCACGCACAGTTACCTTTAATATAGTACCACATTAACCAAAACTCTAATTTTTGAAATCAACCCCTACCCTTTTTTTTCTGCTTCTGTTGGTTGGATTTTATTCATTTTTAAATGGGACCGTCTAGCGCCAAAACCCAACCAAATTACCAAATTTTATTAAAATCAGGCAAGCAGTTTTTAAGTTATAGTCTAGGCGATGGCTCCTGTTACGAGTGACCTAATATGTGCGCTCAGTTTGACTACGGGGCTTTGTTAAGCACCGATAGGAGTATAAAAAAGTTTGGTCACGTGATCGTTTACTAAATAAATTAAAAATGTGGAACGCTTCACGATTTTGCGTGTCATCTTTGCGCATAGTCGTTTGGCCGCCATCTTTGGAAATGGCCTCCAAATTGATAGAATTTTTTGTTTTAAGCGGACACCATTGGACGATAATCTCGAAAGCCTTTCACAATTATTAACTTTTGTTTTTTTTTTATTACATAGAAGACTTTAAACCTTTTACAGAGGAGGACATTTACTTTATGTTTTTAAAGTTCGATGTACCCTTAAAGACGATAGTTCCTCAGACTCTTCACAAGATTATAGAAAAAGTGAATTTGCAGCGAAAACATGCATCCTAGTAAAAAACGTTGATTCAAATTATTATAGAAATTCTAATTCCGCTTCTTTCGACGTATCACCTAGCATCCGAACTTTGGTAAGTAGCTGTCCAAGTCAGCTAAAATATACAAAAAAAATTCCATGTTTTCGCTCAAAAATCCATTTTTTTCTTAAAAATTGTAAAAGAACGACAATTATTCTTATAATAATATTTTTTATAGGCAATAAAATGCTTAATATAAAATTGTTAAAATTGGCTTTATAGCTATCGTATCGTATAACTCTCAGCAACAATTGAATGTAAAAAAACTTTTAAATTTCCCTACAAAAAATGTTTAGCGGTCGTTTCTGCTAAAAACCAAATCCAAATTTACGCATAATATATTATGCCATCCTTTGTAGGGCTTGCTGTTATCTATATTTTAAAGAACTGTCATCTGTCTTCTATTGGATGTCAAAACTGTCAAATTTAACATGTCAAATGTCATATAACAACTCTCATATACATGGATTCCAACATATATCACGCTATGTGGTTGCATTCCGAGTATAATATAATTAGCCCATGTCACGTGTGCAGTAACATGTGCTCTCAGTTTTGATGGTGGGGGGGTTTGACATCCAAGAGGTGACAGATTATGGTTTTTTTTTTTAA